>OY720022.1:26120172-26720172 GCA_963082485.1 Eudonia mercurella
TGTTGCGGCTGGAACTCAACATACAACTAAAAAGCCTTACACATTTCCGTGCTCCATGCAAACTTCAAAGTTCAATATTTTACAATTGTTAAGCAGCTTTCTATGGTTAAGAAAAATACATTAGATAGTGGAAAATGCCCTTCTATGATATAATGCGCATTTTCCATTGTTTGCTGTAAAAGACTGGGACAAAAGAAATACCCTCGCCGAGTCTGGCTCTCTATTTCTCTGGCTGGTTCATCTCAGTCACAGAATAGAATAGATATTACTAAGGTCTCCCAGCCCGTTGACTAACGAACTGACGGCGTAGGTTTTATCATAACAAAAAGAAGGTTTTACTCTAGCTTTCCTTGCCTTGCTGCTAAGTTGCTACTTCACACTTCGTTTCAAGGACCCCATGTTGTAAAAAAGAGAAGGATGAATGCAATTTAAAGTACCCTATGGAAAGTTTTATACATTCATTTCATATTGAAAAATATCATAAAACTTTAACATTTGTACACAGAAATGTATATAGGCTCTTATATGAAGCGGACTCGTCGTAGTGAACGGCTGAAGGTCGACAACTCGCTCATTTTTTGCCACGCGTTGAGGGTGAACGAAGCGAGCTGATATTATTTGTATTTACACATAATATGTACCGAGCTATACCTAGCTTAACTGGTAGTAGCAGGGCACAGAATGATGACCACTGGAACAGAACAGGTAGGCTACTCTTGACGCAAACTCAATCTCAATACAATTCCAATCCCAAATCTAAAAAATTCAAATGGCACTCTTAAAAGCGATAATAGCGCTACATAGAATTAAATTGCGTGGAAATTGAGTGAACAAATTATTATCGAGTTGGGGCGTTCTGAAATTGCGAAACTTATCCCAATATCGATACATATTAATCGCATTGGAATTGTATTGAGATTGAGTTTGCGTCAAGAGTAGCCTACCAGAACAGTTCTCGAGTGGCGTCCGTCCGCGCATCGGGACACGCAGTGCTCACACACACAGGCTCCAATAACCTTTTAAACTGCCATGGTCACAAGAAGTAAAGCGAATAGCCTATATACTGATCCACTGGGCAAAGGCCTCCATCATTGAAATCAAGTCATCACTACAATAAATGGCTGTTGGCTTCATCACCACGCTTGCCAAATGCTCGTTGGTAATCACAAACTTGGGCTATATAGATATATATAGAAAATAGATACTAAATGTTCTATGGAACAATTGAGAATGTTTTTCCTTTTTTTGTCCCGGTGACGTCAGTTCTATAGAACAAAAGGGAATCGGCGTGACGCGTAGTTCGATGTATTGATAATGTCTGCATGTTTTCACTTTTACTATTGTGTATTATTTTTGATAAGATGATGATTGCATCAGCTCGATGGCGCTGTGGTTAACGCGCCCGGTCTGCGAGTGCTGAGGTTAAGCAATTTTCACAAAGGCCGGTCATCGGATGGGTGACCAATCCGCACTGGGCTCGCGTGGCGGTTTATGGCCCGTTCTCCCTATACATCCATAGGGAAGGCTCGTGTCCCAGCAGTGGGGACGAATATGAGCTGATAATGATGATGTTTGCGTCCCAACCGAATGTGCAACGCTTAGACACACCATTTAGGTTTAAAGGCGTAAAGTTGTCGGATTGTATAATTGTATTTTCGATAAATAAAAAAAAAATGTGCCAGTTGTCGCCAGTCACAACCTGTCATTCGAAAATTACTAAGCGGACCTTACTTTGTTACTAGTTGATTAAACTCGAAGGTTCTTGCGCCATATTAAGACACCATAATGTTAATGTATAGTTTAGGCCGGATCGACCAAAAAAACGTCAAGCCTAACTGATTCTTATGACAAAACACATAAGGTCGTTTCTATAGAACAGAGTATTACTTTTATTACTGATGTAGATTATTATCAAAGGTCCATTGCCTCCGTTCAAAATTTTAACATACTTTATAATGTTCGTTGTTTTGTGAAACGCCCACTGCAGCTTTATGTCAATTTCTAAACTACAAAATAGAAATGTATATTGTAGTATAACTCTGACTGTACTGAACAGTTCCAATAATTTTATAGTGTCCGAATCGTCAGTGAAAAAAATAATAAAATTTAAAAAGTGTCAATTCGGACACTGTGTCCGAATATAAGTTGTCCGAAACGTCAGCTACCCCTCACATCGATAACTTAATGTTGTATGTATTTATTGCTGCTTGGCAACTTTCCCCCTAGACAAGTAACATAGCGCTAATAGAATAGAAATGGAATAGAATGATTACCATTGACATCCCATACGTTTGTCATTATATTCTATTAGCGTTCGGCCACTTGTCTGGCTGATGAGCTTGGCATATTATACCGACACTATAGAGCAACCTTGACAGAATATACTAATAAAAAATCATAACTATTATCGTAACATACCTATTTTAATCTTATTTTGATCCACTGCAAGTCTCTCCTCCCTTTTTAAGCGACTTAAAAAAAGGAGGAAGTTCTCAATTCGACTGTATTTTTTATTAAATATTTTTATATGTCAAAAGTCGTTGTAATCACATTCTTACATACAATACCGTAGGCCATGACCGATGATAAACAATAGAAAGTGATATGACTAAAACGTATAGCAAACGGATGTATTGGGTCTGCATTCTACATGCAAAGTGCGACGTCTCGACCAGTCGTCGCTAGTCGGATCCAGCAAACAGGCTTTTTGTACTTTTCTATTATGTGTCAAAGTGCCAGTGTCACTTTAGCACGCGACTGCAGAATGGGCACACCGAGAACCGGTCGCTGCCGCGTGACGTCAGCAACCGCGGAATGGAGACGCCGTGATGTCATCTAGGACTACAGCCTCAGCTTGCGTTGAACGAGTTAACAATGGAAACAAAACTGCATCGTCTATCATAGGCTAAGCTCTTTTGTCTTTTTTTGGAAAGCGATTTATGGAAGAGTAGGCAAATGACTCCTCTCTACCAGTTGGTCTTTAGGTGTTACCGGATTATAGGGTTTGGGTGGCGAGAAACTTCAGGTTTTTCAAGCGGTAGTGATCCAACATTATCAGAAGGTTTCTAGATGTTTTTCTTAGACATAGGCTAGTGTATCTGAGTATCTGACTGTGTAGTGTGGCATTGGAAGGGTCAATAGGGGGAGCCTTAGCTCACTATTCCCCATACGCTATCAGTCGCTGCTGCTGCGATTCGAACCCCTCGGAGAATTTAGTAGGGAAAGGGGACCAGCTTGCGTGAAGCCATCCTCTTTAGAATCCCTCTGCCTGCGTATGAGGCCATTAACAAACTCTCCAAAAAAGTCGTTGCTGGGCGACAACAAAACGGATCAAGAATATGATTGTTCCATGCAGCGTGAAGTACGACCCCTGGTAACGAACTATTCACAGCGGCAGCGGTACCGCAGCGCTATTTACTGTAAAGGACAGAAAGTACGGGTTTCTTAGAAGTACTTAAGAGCGCTACTTGATATCTGATTCTTTTCATTAAAAGAAGATAAATTTTATTAGTTAATTTGCAAACCCACTTGGACTAAAACTAACATCTCAATAAAATTGAAGTAGCGGGAAACAGTTCCTCTTATTACTACTAAATCCTCTGCCTTCCGTGTGCTAAAACAAAAGTATGACGGCAAGGTAATTAAAACTCTCTGCATGAGGATAAGGTGTGTTTTACAATGTCTGGTACCACTTACAATTTTTCTGTATGCTCACAAGCTGCAAACACAAGGAATACTTTAGCAAGTAGCTACTTGATTAAACACTCTTTTTAAATTTAAAACCTTTTCAGCTTAGAGCGTTGGTTTAATGCTCAAAGCTTTTCTGTAGTCGGGATTGACTACTTTCAATCTTATTTACTGGGCTAGCTGCCTTTAGAGCACTTAGCCTTATTTAAATGGCATATAGTAGAACAGGGTTACAATCAAGTGTAACTTTGATCGTAGCCATAGATCCTAAAGTAGCTGCTTAAATGGGTACATCTAGCGTTCTCGGTGTATCTTGTGATTAGCTGCTTAAATGGGTACCCCTAGCGTTTTAGGCGTCTCTTGTGTGAGTAGCTGCTTAAATGGGTACCCCTAGCGTTCTAGGCGTCTCTTGTGTGAGTAGCTGCTTAAATGGGTACATTTAGCGTTCTCGGCGTCTCTTGTGTGAGTAGCTGCTTATATGGGTACCCCTAGCGTTCTAGGCGTCTCTTGTGTGAGTAGCTGCTTAAATGGGTACCCCTAGCGTTCTAGGCGTCTCTTGTGTGAGTAGCTGCTTAAATGGGTACATTTAGCGTTCTCGGCGTCTCTTGTGTGAGTAGCTGCTTATATGGGTACCCCTAGCGTTCTAGGCGTCTCTTGTGTGAGTAGCTGCTTAAATGGGTACATCTAGCGTTCTCAGCGTCTCTTGTGTAAGTAGCTGCTTAAATGGATACATCTAGCGTTCTAGGCATCTCTTGTGTGAGTAGCTGCTTAAATGGGTACATCTAGCGTTCTAGGCGTCTCTTGTGTGAGTAGCTGCTTAAATAGATACATCTAGCGTTCTAAGCGTTTTTTGTGTTAGTAGCTGCTTAAATGGATACATCTAGCATTCTAGGCGTCTCTTGTGTGAGTAGCTGCTTAAATTTGTACATCTAGCGTTCTCGGCGTCTCTTGTGTGATTACCTCCAGCATCATACCGTAGAACTACAAGTGAAAGATCACTTTAGAGAACAGAAGCTGTTGATTCAAATGTTACTGCAATTGATTCAAAAGTAGCCCTGTTCCACAGTAAATAATCTTTTTATTCTAAGTTCTATTTAATCTAGCTGTGAGAGGCTGTTATTAATAAAAACTGAAATAATAAGTTTCTAAGTGGCTGTATTAGAAGGGTATTAGGACCGTATAATACAATTTAATATCCCATACAAACAGCGACATTCCTTTTTTTCAAACTAATAAACCAATATTAATTACACTTTTTATTTTAAAGGAAAATACAGAGATCTATAAATAGTTATAAGAAAACATTAAAAAATGGATCAGTCAACTGAATTTACGCGGTTTTAAACTTTCCATAATCAACTTATTTAAAAAAGAAAAAAATTCAAAAGACGAGTCTAATTTCAATTTAAATAATTTATTGCACACATGAGTCATCAACTTGCGGGAAGTCACTGGGAGGCCTTCGTCCAGCAGTGGACTTCTTTTGGCTGAGATGATGATGATGAATTGATGAGTCATAAAAGTTATTTTTTTTTCTAGTACCTCATCCCATTTCTCTCCAGGAGCCGCTGCTTCGATGCCACTTTTAATTATCTTGATAGCATAAGAAAATCAACAAAACCGCGGTTAACTACGCGCAAAAATGTTTAATGGTATAAAACATAAAAGTATATGCCAGTTTCCATCTCGACTCCAATCCGGAGATGCTTCCTGCTAAACCCTCCATCTTTAAAAGAAAAATTACGGGCGTATTTTTTAGACTACTTTCTGCAGTCGAGGGAAATAAGTTTTTTACCTTACTTCCTATCCTTAGCCTCTCTAGTCTGAGTCAGTTTGTGAATCACCCATACCAAATCTTTGAATGATGACGAATGATGGCATGCATTCACGAATCCGTACACACATTTCAGTTCACTGTAATTCAAATTCAAACTCAAAATCATTTTATTCAGTTTAGGCTACAAGTAGCTCTTGTTAATGTCACTATGCCATCGGTTCGTAAGTCTACTCTAGGCGGGAGATCTTGTACTGAGAAGAACCGGCAAGAAACTCAGCAAGTGTCCAGCTCTTTTCTCCCTTACAGCGTCAAAAATATTGGAAAATGTCCGATCATAGCAGGACTTCGTTAAGTTGCAGATGCAGGTTACACAGCTGTTTATTATTTACTAGCTGACCGGCGGACTTAGTACCGCTTTGACAGTTTCCATGACAACAAAACAAACAAATCATTTTGTATTGGAAAATTAAATTGTCGTTTTTAGTATTTACGTTACTTATTATTTATGTTTCTCACCGTTTAAACCTTCCCTGAACTTTCACAAATATTTCAAAATCAAAATTAGCCAAATCGGTCCAGCCATTCTTGAGTTTTAGCGACTCAAACGAACAGCAATTGATTTTTTAGATGATTTTTATATATAAAGATAATATAGAAGATAGAAGATAGATGATAGATAGATGTTACTCACACCGACGAACAATAATTCACATTCAAATAAAATACTTCTTATGTCACTTAAAGTACCTGGATGACCGAACTTTGCTCGGTATTTTTTTACGGATACAACGACGTGTTCTAAAAATGAAACCTAGCTAGATCGATTTATCGCTTCCGAAACCCCCTGCATACTAAATTTAATGGAAATCGTTGGAGCCGTTTTAGAGATTCTACATAATACAAGAATTGCTCGTATAAAGGTATTAAAGCCACCGCAGACATGCTACTTATAGCATCGGCGATCGATGATTCAGTCGCTTTTAGAAGCTGAATGCAGCGACCACTTATTCTACACAGCACACTTAAAAACGCTAAACGCGGCGATTGAGTCGCTTTTTGGAAGCTCGACACAGCTTCTGAACGTTACACTCCGGACACATTCGGATGCCCGGTCGCATCGATTTGGCATCTGCGGAACACGACTGTGTTCAGTGTGTCAGTGAGTGCGGCGCTAGATTTTGACGAAAATACAACCATAGATTGATAAAACGAAAATTTCAATCGCGCCGAAGGTGATATTGGTTACATTCAATAACCAGTTCACGTCCTACTTTTGGAGAGCAAAAAAATCCGTTCATCTCTTCGTAATATATGAAATAATGAATGATTTATTTAATTTAATACGAAGAGATATTTTAAAACATTTTGGAATGAAGTACACTACATTTCAAGAACTCGGTAATTACACGACACAACCCCATCGAGTTTGGACTCGTTTGATCCGTCTTGACAAGTACTTTGGTGCTAGATGGTAACCAGGGTCTGATGATGGAGCTGGAAGAGTTCTTACTCGGTAATTAAACGACACAAGCCCGTAGTCAATCTAGCATCAAAAATACTAAAAAGTAAAAGTAAAATTAAAACAAAATAAAACTTTATAAAAACAAGCTTTTATTACTTGTTAATTAAAAATATAACTAAAAAGTTAAAAATAATTTAAACCTGATAATAAGAAAAAAATACCATTATAATAATATAGGTAAACATTGCAACCTGTAACGATAATTAACCTTCTTCGTCTACGTCACAATAATCCCATATCGTACATACCTAATTACATAATTTTATTAAACCTTTACACCTTGTATTAAGTATTTGCGTTTTTTATCACAGACCCATTTTTTTTATAAATAAAAGCGTGTTACATTGTAATTGCAAAAGAAAAATTATGAAGACGTAACTAATATATGCTAAATGTAACAATAATAGGGTATTTTGCACCATGTAAGAAAAAATCTAAAAATACTTATTTACGATAGACTTTGTAAAAAACAAACGAGAAATGTTGATTTCTATTCATAAAAATGAAATATAAATTTTATAATTCATTCTGAAAATATATATATTTTTTTATCTATTCTTCAAATGTCTACAACGCTATTCTCCATATTGGATTCCAACGTGACGTCATTCACTTCGATAGTAAACAAACAAAATAGATTTTTGTTGCGCTGCGAGCTATTTATATTTTGCATTGTTCCCTTAGTCGCCTTTTAGGACATCCTCGGGATGAAATGGAGTGATGTGATGACAAATTGTATTCTTACTCTGTCACCACATGGATTAGTAAATTTATATAGAAGTGTATTTTCTTTCTAATGTATATGCTCGTATTCTTGCATTCAGGCACAATACACCAATGATATGGGTTATAACTCATTATTAATTTCGTAAAATTGTCTTGTATTTTATTTGTAAATCAATGTTTATAAACTATTTTTAACACCTTAAATTTTAATACGCTAGTTTTCAAAAAAACCGCCAAAAGACATTTCGTTTAAAAAGTAAAATAAAGCACTTTCAGTAGTTTCAATTCAAAGGAGCCGAGACAGAGAGGCCGCAATGCCTTCACCGCTTAATTTCATTATCACTACGTAAATTAATTTCGATTAATTATAATAAATATAATTTAACTATATTAGATTATATTTATAAATTAATATTTAATTAATTAAATATTAATTTATAAATATAATCTAATATAGTTTCCCATTTAATGAAACTCTATGAAATATGAATAAAAATTTCGAAAACAGTAGGAACTCTTACATCACAATAGAAACTATATACGAGTGACCCTCGTTATTAATTAATTAACAATTAATGTAGGCTTATTAAAAATGTTTCATCATCATCATATCTATGGATGATGAAACATTTTCAATAAGCCTAATCCCTATGGATGGATAGGGAGAACGAGCCATAAACCACCACGCGAGCCCAGTGCGGATTGGTGGCTGTTAACGACTGCTAATGCAGCCGGGACCAACGGTTTTACGTGCCTTCCGAAGTACGGAGGAGCTCGAGATGATACATTTTTGGTCACCAATCCGATGACCGGCCTTTGCGAAAGTCGCTTAACCTCTGCACTCGCAGACCGGGCGCGTTAACCACTGCGCCATTGAGATTCTCATTAGCTCCTCTGGATTAATAAATTAATAAAATGTTTCATACAAACGTGATTTTCATAATAAAACAACTGAGGTGCAAAATACAACGGGCATGCTATAAGTAAATGGGTAATAATCATTTTGCAACTGGCAATTATTTTGCATGCGAATCTCTCTGCTTTTAGGCGGCTTTTAGACCGGTACACAAAAACATCCAGCGTTGAAAGCAACATCCGTCATCGAAAGCAACATCCATCAATACAATTCACCAATAAGAGCTCACCATTGTTTGTACACACGCCGGCACATCAAACTACTAACTGTCAAAATTTCCTCAACAGACTTTGAATTTTACAGAATACTAGCGGCCCGCTCGCGACTTGAGTACCGGGTCCAATTATATGCATATGACATGTGCAAAAAACCGCTTCAAAATCCGTTGTGTAGTTTTAAAGATCCTAAGCATACATACATACATACATACATAGGGACCAGGGATGTTGCGAATGCCGATTTTTTCACATCCACGGACGTGAATGCGGATGCGGATGCGGATGTTAAAGATCTTATATAAATATAGTATATGAATGAAGAATTAAAACAATGATAAAGTAATTATTAACATTTTTATTAATGAAAATTAGTATTAAGTATAATGCTCCTATTTTTTTTAACTTCACTTACTAATTTTCATATTAGTAAGTGAAGTTTAAATAGGAGCATTTTTCTGATTCAAGGCGGTTACGCAGAGGTTCATAAATCTAACCCGCGCTAAATAATAATTGTTCGCTGGGAACACTGCCTGGTGGAGTGGATCAAAATCTTCATGCTATCGGTGATAATATCTTAAATTCCTCTAGTTAAACACTCCAGTTCAGAGGATTTTCATACACATTGACTCTTTTTCTTCGCCCAATTTCTTTCTTGTCGCAACTTGTATTAAATTCGCATCCGCATGAACAGCCGCATTGATTATTGCGGATGCGAATATCGAATATCGCGCAACATCTCTGATAGGGACGGACAGACAGCGGGAAGCAATTTTGTTTTATACTATGTAGTGATGGTTGAACATTTATTAAAGATTTTTGACAGTTCTGGATACGTTGATGTGCTGACGTCTGCACATTGCGCTCTGCATGTGTATTTTTGTGCAACAAAGAATATGTTACTAGGAAGCAATCTGACCGCCTCTGTGGTCTAGTGGTTAAAACAACTGGTTCCAGATTCGTTTCCCAGTGGGGGGATAAGTTTGTGTTACTCAGTTTGGTTGTTTGTCCACCTGGATAGCTACCACCATCTTATCTAAATATGTCGCCATAACATCATTGTTTGTTGTTGTTGTGTGTTGTGTTGCGGCAGCTAGAGATAAGATAGCCAGTGCCTAAGTAGTTGAGGATCCTGGGTGAAGTGCGCTTCCACCGTTGGTATTGTCATTACTTAACATCAGGTGAGATGGAAGGACTGCGTTCAACCGAAGAAAAGTAGACGCCTCTATTACATTATTATACAGATTAACGCACCCTGTCTGTGGTTACTAAAGTTAAGAAAATTTTGCGAAGGCCGGTCAACGGATGGGTGGCCAAAAATTTATCATCTCGAGCTTCATACTTTGATCACGTAACGCCGTTGGTCCCGGCAGTCGTTAACTACCACCAATTCAAACTGAGCCTTCGTGGTGGTTTATGGCCCGTTCTCCCTATCCATCTATAAGGAAGACTCGTGCCCCAGCAGTGAGGGCATAAATGAGCCGGTGTTGGTGATAATGATGATGAATCCGCAAAGGAAACAGCAAATCTATTAATGGATTGGTGGCTTAGCTACCTCACTCAGCTTCAGTGGAACAGCAACGTTAAGACTGTTGATACAAAAGGGGTGCAGGGCTCTTTGTGTCTGCCTGTTAATTAAATGAAACCAATGCACGCTGAACAGAGGGGTGTGGATATGGTATAGGGGAGGGGTGTGTTGCCGAAATAGCGCGGACAAATGAAAAGTCGATATCATCTGACTGGGTATCTCATATCAGAGCCGTTTGATTTAAAATCAAAGTTCAAAGTCATTTATTCGATTTAGGCTACAAAAGCTAGCTCTTATGAATGTCATTATGCCATCAGTTCGTCAGACTTTGGGATGAGTCATTTAATTCATTAAAGATATATTTTATATATCTATCAAACTGTTTGTGTACGGCTTACTCCGCACATAACGCTTGATCAGCCGCTTAACTGCATTGCACTTAATATTATTATAATAGCCTACTTTGCGCATTAGCCTAATTAGCGTAATTAGCCTAAATACGTTTTGTTAACAAATATAATATTATGACTTACTCTAATATTTTTAAGTGTGTTTAACTCGACTATTGTAAACACTTCAATAAACGGAAAATCTTTACTTATGCTTTCTTCACGTCACTTTGCAACACCTATATCAACGTCATTTGATAAATTAATGGTGAACTGTCGCAGCTTCGTCAACTAAGCGCTACACCGTACAGTTTCATCATCATCATCATCATCATCATCATCTCAGCCAAAAGACGTCCACTGCTGGACAAAGGTCTCCCCCAAGGATCTCCACAACGACCGGTTTTGTGCATATTTAAGTGTGTTGTGTTTTTCCGAATATTTATGTAAGTACTAGTACTTATTCAAATAAATTCCGCTACATCATCCATAAATGTGCCGAACAAGAATATTACTCTGTCTCTCCATAATTGTAGTAATGTATCCAATAAACATTAACATTAACTTTTAATTTGTTTTTTTTGTATATATAAGTAAATGCTTTATTTATGTAAATCTGGCTTTTATTCTCTCGCAGATAGTGAGAAAAGTAGAGTATGCACCTCGGGATAAAGCATGTCGACGTCTTGAGCGGCTTGAGCGCTCGCTTCACTCCAAACTTTAAATAACTTTAACTTTAGCGTTAAATACTATATTCCCTCGAGTCCCTCGTTGCGCTCGGAGTCCAATATGCCACCAGTGACGTATGAAATTGCTTTCTCCCTTGGTGCATAATCTATATTGTTCTACGGACATAAGCCGATTAAAAACATTAGGTACTCAGTACTGAATATTTTTGTGCAAAGCCATAATGTGTACGGACTACGGACGGTAACAAAACATCTTTAGATAAAATTTTGGACAATGTCTGCTTATTTTTTTTTTGTTTTCTTAACATGTATATAAAATATAAACAAATTTATTTATATTAGAGAAATACGTACACAAAGGGTAGGTATATACTATAATCAATCACTAATACTCGTAAACAGAATAACACCTGGAATATATTCCATGTTTTGTTCCATACATGCAAACTTAATTTCAAATTTCGAGTATAGTAACAAAGACAAAACACGGTATCAATTTTGAAGCATAAATACTCTGTTCATTAATACTCGTAGTTACGTACGAAAGAGTTTGCATTAAAAACAAAATACGGATTAGGTACGATCAATTCTGTGGTTGTGGTGGTCTATATCAGAATATTCTATGATCGAAGTGTTCTCATAAGCTCCGTGACCTAATGATTTTGGCTTAGCGTCAGCTACCCACGAAAGCCATATTCAGGATTTGAATATATGAGAGATAGGGCTGCGACGCGTCGTGTCGGGGCGGCTTAACGGACCTTGCACCAATGCACACTTTGAAATCGAACCGGTACGCGCAACTTTCACTACTCGCCTTTCATTCATTGATCACTAATCACCTTAGGGATACCGCTAATGTATAAACCGTCTCTGTGGGTAAGTGTTTAGACAGAGTAAGGACATTTTTCAGTATATGACGCTGTAAAATAAAGGGAAAAGCAAATGCCCTTGCTGTTTCTTACTGGTATAAGGTCTTTCCGCCCTGTGTAGACATACGAACAGATAGCATAGTGATTTAGACAATATTAATACATTGTTCTGATCATAAGGTTATGGAAGGTTATGGAAACAGCGACGGTACCACAACCACTTAAACCCGACACATTATCGAAAATATCGTTTTCGACATTGATCCGACCGGTATTCAACCACGCGACCTCAGAGTTGCCGCCCATAGTCCGGTGTGCAAGCCACTCGACTATGGAGGTCGTCAAATAGTGACATTAATGAGAGCAAATGTTTGTAGCCTAAACTGATTGATTAAGGTGTGTTCCGATATACACTGCGAGCACTGTAAGGTGTAACGTCAATTTAGTATACTGCGAAGCCGTTCCTTTATAGTTAGCTATACTGGTTACTGTTTAAAACGGAACGCAGTCCAGTATACTGTCATTCATGCTCTCATCCATGTCATTTCTGGACGCTGTTGATCACGTGATCAAAGCACTGAGAGCACCTCGAAAGCGCCAGTACAAAAATGGCGACGATTTATGACGTCATATATTTCCCTAAGTACTGCGGCAGTATACTGTCAGTCCATAATGGAACAAATTTCTCACCAGTAAGAGCACTGGACAGTGCTCGCAATGTATATCGGAACATAACAGACTAGACTATAGCATGGTAACAGTATCTACAGTATTGTAACTTCATATAAACGAACGAAGCGCGAGCTATACCTACGCGCTCGGATCTCGGCATGCGCTCGGCATGCAACAGGTCGCGAATGTGCCGCAGTGACGAACGGACGGTGTGTTGTTTTTTAAACAGTACTTAAGCTTGCGATTTTTTACTAAAATAAGTTCAAGTAAGGACTTACTTAATATGGCAAGGAGCAATTGTAGAATACCTATATTGTGCTGTTTTTGGTTGCATGAATTCCTCAATAACGCAACCAGATATAATTTTTTTTTAGATTACCTAGAGACTCCGAAAGGTAAGACTATAAAATGTTTTTAATTATGTACTAGTAGGTAAGTAATTTGTGTATTTTTTAATGGATAGGTATTTTGTTTTTTCATCCGAAAATCTGAAAAATGCCATCATCATCATCAGCTCATTTTATGTCCCCACTGCTGAGGCACGAGCGTTCCCTATGGATGGATAGGGAGAACGGGCCATAAACCACCACGCAGGCCCAGTGGAGATTGGTGGTTGTTAACGACTGCTAATGTAACCTGGACCAACGACTTTACGTGCCTTCCGAAGCACGGAGGAGATCGAAATGATACATTTTTGGTCACGTGCCTGTGCGAAAGTTGCTTAACCTCAGCAATCGCAGACCGGGCGCGTTAATCACTGCGCCATCGAGCTCCTCATTGGCTCCTCTGGATAATTAAATAAAATGAATAGGGTAAAGGAAAGTGATACACGAGTGAACTAAGTAGTTATAGGCGGTTCATGATACGGTAACCCTCGCTCGTGTTAAAACCTCCGGGTTATTGGTTTTTGGAAACATTATTGAAATGAACGATTTATTGATTTTAATTTTTTTAACTAATCAAAAAACAACATGCATTTTTATATTTTATATAAAATGAAATATCATCATCAATCATCAATGAAATATCATTCACAATGTATTTTATTTGTTTAAATAAAAAATATAATATTTACAATCACAAAATACGTGTAAAATACATACACAAAACTAAATAGAAACTCAAAGTAGGCAGATGTAATTTTAGAATACTGTAGGTAGGCAGCCCTATCGCGTGTTTACGTACCGCGCGGCTGTAGGCATATATTTCAAAGATAGGGCCGAGCCGACTTGTAGATACTACCTGTTACCGTGACTATAGTTTGTTCAATATAGCTTGATACCCATGACAGTGATGTCAAATTGTTATGCCTAGGGTTGGACAATACTGACGTAATTGCATCAAATTGAATATCATTATCGGTTGTTAATCGTTTTTTTGCCTAAAATTTAATTTTGGATACTATTTGGATCATTGAACTTTAAAAAAAAAATTATATAAAAATACGTGAATAGGTTTCGAATGTGAATGAATTAATAAAAAAATTATGTATCTATTGGTGAACAACCTAAATCATCACTGTTATTATGTGAGTCACTTGAACAGCCTTGTAGATTAATAATAAATTCTTGATCACTAAAGTCGTCAAATTTTACTCCACGCTCTAACTATTAACTAGCTACTAACTAATTATGAGACGACCAACACCTCACTCTCCCTGTGACCACGGACCCTGCAAAGGGTTCGACACGTCAGGATAAACACTAAAAAGTAATGTGTAAAATAAACGCGAGTAGATCCCTAAAAGTTGTTTTAATTTCAATATGTAGTGTTCGCGTAAACTTTAGAAAACAATAAATTTAACCTTAAAAAATTAATAAAAATAACAAACACTAAGAAAGAGAAAATTAAAAACTCGTTGCGCATACAAGACGTTGGAACTTGTAACAAAACAAGATGGCCCCCACTGAACCCGTCACAGACACAGAAGTGCGGAGTTTATTCCCAATTAAATAAAACCAGCGAATATCGAAGATGCGAACGAGTTTATCGATTTAAATTAAGCCTAAGTGCTGTTCCTATCTAATGTGATAATTAATTTAATTTTAACTCAAGAAAAATAAATAAAAACTAACAAATTAATTAATACAGCTAGAATGAAAAACATTAATTTAAATTTAATCGATTGGTTATTGAATGTCATTGAACTAAATTTGGTTTACTATCCCAACACTAGTATTTCTTTGTAATGAAATGACCTTGTGAAGGGGTACGTTTATTTTATTGTAATATTTTAAAATTGTGATAAATATGAGCTATGCGAGGTTTATTGGGATAAACATAATCTAACGTATAAAATTATACAAAATAGTATAGCGGGATTATACAAAATAATGTTATTTTAAAATAAAGTCACATTTTATCAACTACAAATATTTTGACAAAACATCTAATTATATCAGATAAATAAGGCCCTAGCATTTAAAAAATAATTCAGGCTAGTTTTTTTTTACTTCTCCTGACACAAAAATTGTAATATTTTTAAGAGCAGCCTCTCTGTCAGCTCTTTTGAATGAAACTACCGAAAGTGCTTTATTTTTTATTTTAATCGAAATGTCTTTTGGCGTTTTTCTTGAAAACTAGTGTATAAAAATTTAAGGTATTTTCATAAAAATAACTATATACTTTGTTGAATTTATCCTCAAAATATTTGCAGTTGATAAAATGTGACCTTTTATAGTCAAATAAATTCATACGCTTTTACAAAGTCACGTCTTCGATTTTAACGAGATCTGTCATCATAGGTATCAAGCTATATTGAACAAACTATAGATTTTGCCTAGATCTTTGCTATTTCCCAGCGAGGCGCAAGGGTACGTAATAGGCTCAGGTTAATTGGTGATTGGTAGTTGAGATTGGATGGCTGCCAGATTAATCCGTCGTCTGCCGTGAATACGGACGCAATAGAATTTTGATTGTTTGGCGGCGCTGATCAACGCTGGCGCTTATTAGGTTAAGGGTATGTCCGATATACACTGCGAGCAGTGTCCAGTACTGGTGAGAAATTTGTTCCGTTATGGACAGACAGTATACTGCCGCAGTATCATAGGGAAATATATGACGTCATAAATCGTTGCCATTTTTGTACTGTAAGCACTGGCATTTTCGAGGTAAGGTGCTCTCAGTGCTTTGATCGATCACGTGATCAAAAGCGTCCAGAAATGGCATGGATGACAGTATACTGGATTGCGTTCCGTTTTAAACAGTAACCAGTATAGCTAACTGTAAAGGAACGGCTTCGCAGTATACTAAATTGACGTCACACCTTACAGTGCTCGCAGTGTATATCGGAACATACCCTAAGTCTGTCGCCATATGTGTTGGTAGTTTGAGCTTAGGTTCACCGTTGTGCACCGGAAGGCACCATTATCATTTTACTAGAAAAAAATAACCAGCCACATATTTCATCTTTTAACTGTAGCCATCAAAAACACACTTGTAAAAAGAACAAGTTTCTCAACTCAGTTGTTCTACTGTAAAAAGTTCAAGATCCAAGTCGGTTAATTCATTCAGTCCCTACTTAAGGGACCTTCTGTCTTAAGTTATTACCTAATTAGCTAACCTAACAACATCTTATAGTGACCATATCAATATTAAAAATTAGTCAGTCAGTCAGTCAGGAGTGAGTGAAAAAATTAAGAAATTTGACTAGTTATAATTCTTAAACTGAAATTGAATGAAATTTGAAATATACCGTGTTTAATGCGTTTTCTTCCATATGTACTAGAATTCCATCTAAACAATAGATCTTATATGCATATTGCCGGTGGGCCCAGTTGCCGGAATAAAAATATTAAAATAATTCGATCCGGCGAGTGGCCCGCGGGCCCAGTCGCCGGAATACTCGTTTATACAATGCCTACTTGGTTACTGAAAATTCAGGCTTCTAGTTTTATCCACAACGAAGTTATATGGGGTCGGAAATGGCCTGAACTGTTTCGAGAAAAGGATGGTACTGTCGTCGGTCGCTTTTTTGCTCGAATTGGCGGGGGCACTGCCGTGCTCCCAGATAAAGCATTGTGAATGCAATATTCAAAAATAATAAAAAATTTTTTAAAAGAATTACGTCTTTATCGATTGTTTAATACTTGCAAAAGTGTTCCTTCGACAGGGTAGTAACTTCACAGTGCCGTAATACAGGCTTGCAGCGTAAATCACAAACTACATATACTAGAAAAAAATAACGAGTCCTCGGTAGCTCAGCGGTCAGAGCATTGGAGAGTCGTGGGTTCGATTCCCACTCGAGATTCCTGAGGCTGGTTGATTTTTCCTTGTAAAATTGTATCTTGTCTTATAATAAGTAAGTACATATAATGTATATGTGCTACTTGATATATGTATTAAAAACATCCTCTTGTATATGCGTAGATGTAGTCACTAACTTTGGCAATTTTGTGTCCTTTAAATTGAAATTTTAGTAGAATGAATATGACAAAGGAAGTTGAGAGCTTGACTAATATTGTCAGCGCAAGTTCGTTCGTTCGTTCAGCGAACAAAGCGTAAACTAAATAAGTAGGAGTCGCATGCACCAACCACGAGAATAAATATTACATTGTGAGACAGAAAAGTTTTCCATTGAAAAGTACTTATGTGAGATTTAGAAAGTTCAAGCACTTGTCGTGAACAAGCATCAAAGCTTGCGTCCTGAATTCTTTTTATGTAATATGTGCGCAATAATATATTTACTATTATAATATAACGGAGTAACTATATGCCATCTTGCTTACTACTCTTACTACTATGTATATGTCATGTAAATAAAGCAAAGCAAAGGAAAGTAAATAGCCTATTGTACCGTCCCACAGCTGGGCAAAGACCTTCATCGATGAAATCTACAGCACACTTGCTTCATTGAGCACCATGATGTTCATCTATTTTTTTCTTTTCTCCGATCTGATTTTTTTTAAAGTCATTTTTAAATGTTGTTTTTTTTTATTCAATCCTGTTTGTTTTGTTTGTTTAAGAATGTAAAAGTATATGTAAATAGCCTATAAATGTCCCACAGCTGGGCAAGTCTCCCATCATCGAAATCAAATCATCACTATAATTGATGGCTATGATAGATAGTGGTGGTAGTGATAGTAGTTTAAGAAAAAAATTTTAATGTTCAAAATTATTAGAAAGTTTTTGCTTATTTTTATGTGTGGAGAATGTTGGGAAATAGCACCTAGTTTTTATCACTGTTACGTGATATTTAAATTGTTCTCCTTTTTTCTGTTCGAATTTGTTCGTAACACTCACTTATTGTTTTGCTTCAATTGTCTTTTTATTTTCCAAATTGTTAACTTTTTATTTAAATTAGTTTAAATTATGTAGTTAATTGAATATTTAGTTTACTGTTCTTTTGGGTCAATGCTGTGTACAATTTTTATTGGGATACAAATTTAAAAAGTGTTGGTGTGATGTAAATTGCAATGTATCAATTTGTATTCTGTTATTATACTTTTTATTGTAATTTTGACAGATTCTTTTTCCTCTTCTTATGACATTGCATTTGAACGCTGCGTTATTTTACCTTATATTTTAATACAGTCCACAACATAGTAAAGGCTCGTGCCCCAGCAGTGGGGATATATAATGAGCTGTGATGATGGTGATGACGATGATGACGATGATGATGATGTAA
Organism: Eudonia mercurella; assembly: GCA_963082485.1. Lineage (NCBI taxonomy): Eukaryota > Metazoa > Arthropoda > Insecta > Lepidoptera > Crambidae > Eudonia > Eudonia mercurella. The sequence goes on from OY720022.1 coordinate 26,138,789, forward strand.
CAAAAAAAAATGTCTATGTCTATGTATACATATAGAGTTAGGTTCGTTCATATTTTGCCTGAGTGATATCACACCTGCCACAAAGTTCACCAAAATTTTCTAGCTAGAGGCATCTTCAAGAAACGAGCCTATCCCTCCTCAAAGGCCGGCAACGCATCTTGCAACTCCTCTAGTTTTACGGGTGTCCATGGGCAGCGGTGATTGCTTCCCATCAGGTGACCCGCCTGCTCGTTTGCCTCCATCTAATATAAATATATATATATATATGGACTAATAGCATGTCAAACAGAATTGGAGAGCACCACCGTGTGTAAAATTAAACGAACCATTTGGAGCCACTTTTAACCCCCTCATAACTCAAAAACTATTTCAAATAGACATGTCAAGGCTCATATAGGGTAGTGGGGCCAGTGCTTGACACTTCAAGCCCAGTGTTCGACCCACTATTAGTCGCTATAAAATAACATTGGTTATCATTGAAATACGAGGTAACTAGCTAGGACGCAGATGGTCTATATTCCATACTTGCTAAACACTAAAATCTGATGCTGGCCCCTAATTTTGATGATTAAAAGAAAAAAATGTCGATAACTGGTTCCTGTTGAACACTGGAACCTTATTGAGACTTGCGAGATACATAATATGTGCTCCAAATTTCATAAACACACCTCAAACGCTTATTTAAATATTAACGATCAAAAATCGTCTTTTTTATCACTGATCTATAGATAGATTAAACCTCTAACCCAGTTCCAGATGACCTAGAAAGCTCGAATTTGGCATCCAGATAGGTAGTTGGGCGAATATAAAGGAATATAAATATGTCGCCATAACATCAATGTTAGAGATAAGATAGCCAGTGCCTCACTAGTTGAGGATCCCGGGTGAAGTGCGCTTCCATCATTGACCTTATCCTCACTTAACATCAAGTGAGATCAAGGCACTGTGTAAAAAACCGTAAAAAAAAACAAGGCTGCAGAAAGAAAGCGCGCTCGAGCAACGCACACATAGACCCTTACACGGACAAGGAATCTCGGAACAGCTCGGAACAGTCCGAGCGCAGCTGTTGCAGCTTGTTGCTATGTCCATGAGAGGTTGTCCATGGGTTCGTCATCGTCACTCAAGTGCGTTTATTTCTTTTATCTTTTTATTTTAATTTTTTTTTCCAGATCCTATGACATACTATAGGTACATTATATTGCTGCTGCCTACCATAAAGCAACACGTGGTCCTACGTACAATTATTATCAGACTAACGATTTAAACCCAACCAAAGAGATAAAAATTGTTGGGTGCCTAACAAAATTTTCACTCTCCACGAGGCGCCCGGTTCCATATACGTGATCGAACGCCAAAAAAAAACTAGCATTGGCACTCTGTTTTACGAAAGCAAGTAAACAACGTGTCATCAATCTCACGTGCCCAACCTCGCATCATATTGATCTGTATCCGTTGCAGCTCATCCGTGCTCCATAAAAGCAACAAGCTAATTGCCCGTTCCTGAACCACAATCGGGAACCGGTATGGTATCTCGTTCAGTGGATCACAGCGATGCGGAACTCACGGAAAGCAGTGACACAGTGCACACACGGACGGAGACACAGAGCGCACACGCAACGCAGGCAGGACTGCTGGCTGCGCACGCGCACACTTGCAACGCGTAACACACACAGCCAAGGACTAGTGAAAGCGATCACGCGATCGCTCAAAACCATTCGACGGCGGCAATGAGATATTTCGCGACATTCTCGGTGTCGAAAGTGAGACCGATTCCTTAGGGACTGTGGGACTTTTTTTATTGATTAATGTAACAATTATTATTGCAGCACTCGCTTAAACTTTATTACGGCGAACTGACTATTATTTTGGATGTTTTTATAGGAGACGTCATCGGTAATGCTCACGCACGTTATCCCAAAAGTGCACAGATCTGTGGTGCCAGAATTGTGTCGGATTGCCAGAATTTTATTGTTTAACGGAGTGTTGCAATTCTTAGGCAAACCTTTTTAAAAATCGTGGATCTGTGATGGAACGCAAAGGTTCAAAGGTGTGTCAATAAAGGTTCGTTAATAAAACTTATTACTCTCATCCTTTTTTAATATAAACACCTTACAAATATTTAATTGAAGAAAGCAGACCAAAGAGGTAAGTATTTCTAGTTCGTTTTTAATGTGTCTACTAACTAAATAATATTTTATAGATTTTACCACTGAAAATGGTTATCAGATGCAAATCGCCTGAGACGTATTTTTGGCCATAGCTCCGAGGTTTTTAAGAGAATCGAGATGAAAATAGTACCAAAAGTTGAGGAATTTATCGAGACACGTGTGAGCGTTTGAATTTTGAAAAACGGCTGGAAACTTTTTTTTTGGATTTTTAAAAACGTAAAAAAACGGGGTTTTTGGGAGGTGTTTGTATACTAAATTAAAATATTTAAAAAAAAAACCGACTTTAGGAAAAATTAAAAAAGGGTCCTAGGGTATAAGATAAGTTACAAAATTGCGAAAAAAATTTGAAAATCGGTTAATAATAATAATTGTGACCTGTAGGTGGTCCCTTTAGATTTTGTATTGAAGAAAAACGGGTGTAGCTTCTTTGATTATTGACCGATCGTCATAGTAATGGTGTTCGAATGGAGGTGCGGGAAGTGCATTCAAGTTGGAATTGTGTTATTTAGTATAAACATTTTTTTTTTCGTAAATTGTTGTATTTATTTTCTATGCTCCGAATACTGCGAAATCTGTGATTTTATTTTTAAGGATTGTTTGTTATTCTTGAAAACTCACATTCCTAAAGTTTTTGCAACTAAAAAGTCATCATAGTCATCGTATCTAAGCCATAGGTCGCAAGTCACGATTTTACCAATTGCGCTAACTCACTAAAGGTACCTACTATCGACATCTCGTGGAAACAATGCTTTCGTTGATTTAACCTAAATTCCTGTTTGTGGGTCGACATGAGAATACGTTTGTACTTAGCAAATTAACAAAACATGAAAAAGTCTTGGGTAAAATGAGTGTTTGTTATGATTTGTTTAGAGTATGACCAAAAAGCAGAAGGCATTATCAGAAGGCGTTTTTTATTATTTATCATTGTTTTAAAGTCAGTGGTAACTTATTTTTGAAACTAAAAATTATCTAACAGTACACCTATGTATCTTAATAATAAAATTGTTATATTGCAAATATATTATATTTCATAGTGTATTTCATATTACCTACTTTCTTGTCGAGATCACCGCACCGGCATCGAAAAAGCAAACTTTTTCAGTAAAAACAGTTCTAAATTCAAACTTTTAAAAAAGCAAAGTTTCCAACCTCCGCTTTCCCATTAAAAATAAAAAAACAGCAGTGAGATTTAAATATCGCCCCGCGTAGAGGTCGCCTCACAAATAACTTTATTGAATATCGATTCTAGATGCGACAGAATTAAGTTCTGGTAGCTATGACATATATCGTTGGTTAGTTCCAAAGATGAATTTGGGGGATTAGGCGTTTCTTAATAAGAAAAGAAACTACCAAGAATATTCAAGAAACCTTTATTTCTTTTAGGTGTTATTTGTAGTGCCAATAATGCTAACTTGTGGGGAAGGCGTTTTAACCAAATTTTTGGCATAGTGGTTTATTTGAGACACTTGAATAACAACCAATTTTGAATAGTGAAAAAAGAACACATTTGCAGTTGCAAATACCTTTGGATAGATGGCACTAATGTCGCTCTAAAGCATTTCAAAAATCAAAAAGCAGTGACAAAATTCAGCGCTTACGTCAGCCTTCCCGGTAGCATAATGGTCAGTGAAGCCGCCCGGATTACGGAAGACCCAGGTTCGATTCCTGGCAGGGTCGGGTGGGCGTTTAATTTTTTCACTGTATTTTATATAAATATTTAATTCAGCTTAAGTGTAGCAAACTTTAACATTTAAAAAAAAAGTAAAAACACATTTTATACAAAAAGTCAAGTAAGTAAATGGTTAATGATATAAAGATGTTGTTTTTAACTAACTAACTTTGAATGTTTTAATATTAGTATTAGAACGTTTGAATATGTATCATCATTATAAGCTTCTTTATGATGGGAAAGAATTGAAAGTGCACGGAAAAGTAGCTGAAGTGAAATAAAGTATTTCTATTATAATATACTATATGTATATCTAAGTAGATTTGTAAGTATTGTAACTTGTGGATTAACATTTATTTGTGTGTTTGCGTGTATTTTCATTATTGAGTACCACAGAGTAATTTATATAAAAACGTTTAACTGACAGTTAGTTGATCTTAGTACATAATCAATATTTTCTTCTGTCGACATTTTAATTTCTTAGTCCCTGCACTATGCGAGTGATATCGTAGGTGTGCTTCGTGGAATAAAAAAAATATTATTTTAAAATTTTATTTGAAGCGCACCTATGGGTGTGCTCCGTGGAATAGGTACTTTAGGTGTGCTTCGTTTTGGTGTGCTTCGTGGAATACCTCGATAAACCAGTTTTAGTTTATACCTATTAATTGCGTTATATTTCTTTTTTATTTATTAAGTTAAATTTCTTGTAAATTGTTAAGTTCTTATGATAACTTATTATAACATTGTATCGTATAAAACGACTTAATTGATTAACATTTGCCCAACTTATATAATACTATTTTACAAACTGTATTGCACCATTAGTTCGTTCTTTGTGTGACAGTACATTTTTAATAATACTGCATTTTGTGTATGAATATTAAAAAAAACATTTTCCTCCAAGCGTAAGGTAAAAACAACTGCCATTAGTTTGGCAAAACAGGTTTCGTGACAAAGTAAGTACTATCATTGCTGCCAAAAGTAATTAAAAACCAGGTAGGCTACTCTTGACGCAAACTCAATCTCAATACAATTCCAATGCGATTAATATGTATCGATATTGGAATAAGTTTCGCAATTTCGGACCGCCCCATCTCGATAATAATTTGTTCACTTAATTTCCACGCAATTTAATTCCAATGTAGCGCTATTTTCGTTTTTAAGAGTGCCATTTGAATTTTTTAGATTTGTGATTGGAATTGTATTGAGATTGAGTTTGCGTCAAGAGTAGCCTACCTGATCTTTTTTTAAATTTTGGTAAACTATTTTGTCGTCATAAATATATTTGTAGGACTTGCCAACTTAGTGTTTGCCCCGTGTTCAAAGTTTTATGTTAAAAGAAAAAAAAACAACGAACAACAATGCCCAGCACACAACATTACATAAATTGTCCAGTTTCGCAATTAGCATCGTATCATTCGCATTCGCATTGTTCCACTCACCTTGGGCGAGCGCGGGCACAAAAACGCTCCATAATATCACTAGAAACATATTGTTAACGACACTCACTGTTCATATTAAGGATATGCACCAACACAGTATTCGAAACTCGCGCGTATGATCACAGTGCGTGCGCGCACAGCCTACGTCGTTGCTCGCGTCGGACTGGCTGGTATCTGGCTTCCCCCACCGAGCGGCGCTTTGCCTTTCACCGTTACAATTCAACCGAGCGTTGGGCAAGGCTATGACGATTGACATTCAGCAAACTCGCTAGCTGCCGTTTACCACACGGAAATTGCTCTTTTGTACCCTATTAAACCTCCGTTCCCCTATTCTTTGATGCGTTGCAGACTCTTTGGTGAGTTTTCGTTGAGGGAGCTTTGCTACGAGCTTTCTATTCAAGATGGCGTTTAAGTCTTTTCAATGAAAAGGATTTTGAGTGGTGATGGTGGCCGGAATCTGACTGGATGGCGATTATTCTGATACCTGTTTCTACTGTCAATGAAGCAGAGTTGTCTCGGACTGTTGTTTTCCACTTTGAGGTTTTGGGGTTGGCAACGCGTACGTAAGTACGCACTGCACTTGCAAGCCCACGGGCTGCGGTAGTCGATGTACTTTGGTTTTTATAACAAGCTCGGCAAGTGTCTCCACTCCACCAAATTTTAAGTGTAAATTTTGTCTAAAAGACAATTGATGAAGAATGAAAACAACACGCAACATCAATCACCTCTACCCTGCAGGCCCACAAGGTGCCTTTTCAGGCCTTGTTTGAAGAAGTTCCATAGAAAAAGTTAAAAGCGTTTAAGTCTTTTTAATGAAAAAGAGGTACTACAATATAATATCTACTCTTTGATAACGAGTTACTCAGAGCATGTTACTAGAGCATGTTACTCTGAGCTTTTGATCAAAAAGACAAAGGCATAACGACTGTCCTTTTTTCAGAATAATTACTGCAACTTCCCGGCATTAACCTTTTGTCAATGCAATTTCCTATTACGGGAAACTAATTTAAAAATGAATCCTGCTCGCCTGATCTATATTATATTCCCAAGAGTATAATCAAATACATTTATTAAAAAAGTGAGTTTGTTTAATGTCTTAACATGTAAAGTGGTCAACTCCATTCAGTGACATTTTACAGGAGAACAAAAAAAGCTTATAATTTTTTTATTATTTCTCATAGCCTAATTCCAAATATCCATTTGGTGCCTTTTTCTTTTGCCGATTAAATTCTAGAAAAAGTTTTCTAATCTTTTATTAATCACACCTAGTACATTGATTTTTGGAGTTAGCCAGTTTTTAAATGAAGAAAATATAATTAGATAAGAGTTTTACTATTTTTATTTATTTATAGAAAATCAACTTAAACTCAAACCTCATGTAACTATTCTGGTAACAAACATAATTAGGAACTCTTCTTTTTGGCATCAATGAAATTATAAAATATTATAAATTATTAAAAATAAATTATAAATTGTCGATATTTGCCGCGCCGAATTTTTAACTATGAAATGCTGTAATTTATTGCTAATCATTCCATTCTATCAAGTTAATCGGATTTTCGGACACTTTTTAGAAACCTTGCCTGGACGGTCGCCGGACGCCCTCCAAACTAGGACACATCCGGGGAAACCCAGATGAATGGAAGGAAACCCTTTAACCCATCCGGAAAGTTAATACGCTAGTGTTAAGTATGGGTTCCTGTCAGTAGTCTAACATCTATCTTGTCGGTTACCGACGCTTTCAATCGTGATACTACTTATCTTATAATTATAAGTTAGTGTTATACAAAGTTGATATCAAAGCTTTTACTTTGCGCGCAGGCTTGCAGTGAAACCGGCTTCGTCTATATACGGGTCCAGTCGTAAAACTTCCGCTGTAACTGGCATTGACATTTTACTAATTTGGTCAAACGTTGGACCAATATCAAGCGGTTATGATATGACCAACACGCATTGGGCCAGAGTGGTGGGTTTTGGCTGGGGTGCGACTTTGAACAAGGTGCTTAGTGCAAGTTTTATTCGGCATTCGATCGGGTTAACGAAAACCGGTCGATCGGGTTAAGAAAATTCAGGTTACTCTGTTAAAATTTTGTCGTACCAATTCTCGTTATCGTTAACGTGTTTGAATGACAAATAAAACTCGCATCAGCCACTCAAATGTCAATAACTCTCACAGTACTATGATCCAACTAGTATTCGAAGTCACTGGTGGTTTAAAGACAATGCAAATTCTAGGATAGTACAACAAAATTAACGAATAGTAAATAATTAAACGTTTTTCATTGTCCATTAATTAATTTTAATTTCCAAAGTCAAAACTTCAAATTATATATAATCTATAGTGTGTTTTTTGTGGTTGGGTAAATCTCCAGAGTAACTCTCCTCCTTGGAGAGGCCTATGTCCAGCAGTGGACTAGTATAAGCTGCTGATGATGATGATGGTGATGAAGATGATGATGTCTCCAAAATTGAAACACAGATCCTACCGTATGCTGCGTATCTCAACCACAGAAACCGTTGTCGATGATAACTAGGTCGTTCTCAAAAGAGTGGCACCGTAACCTGTCGAACGGTTTTTAAATTAAATGTTTGTTTTTTGATGTTATTCAAATGATTGCTGCGTAATATTATATCGAAAGAGACTTTTTAAATCGAGGCTGAGTAATTTTATAGACATTAAAATTTATTTGTGACTAAAATACATTAGTTACAAATAAATTTTGGAATAGCTGTTTCTCAGTAACCTGTCGTGTCCAAACACGACTAGTTACACTTTGAAGCAACATAAAATATTTATTTTTCTATAAAAATCTATAAAATCAATAAAACACCTTTCTTTAATTATAGAATTTAACGATTTGTAGACAATACATTAACAATTGTTATTATTTATAAATTTTTGTCATGTTTAAGTTACGTCCAAAGAAATTTTCTCATTAGCCTAGATTACACTCTAGCGCACACTACGCTAACACTATTAGGTACTAAACACCTCTCCCCCGCATAAAATTACCAGCCACTATCAGGCTAGCCGATGGCAAGGCCATAAATATAATAATATAAGGAAGTATGCGCTGGTTTCTAAAAATAACACCAAAAACGTTTGTAACGGGCACTCTCTAATCTTTCTTTGATATTTTCGTCTATGGTTGGACTATTTAATAAATGAATGTGTTTAAATATGCAACACAATGTTTGTTAGTTATTTCATGAGTATAATTGTAACAATAATGCAACAAAATGTTGTAGTGGATAACAACCTTCATTTTTTCAGTAACCTGTTGATCTTTAACTTGATTAGAAGTTAAAGAGATTCTTAAGAAGTTAATGATACTCTCTTTGTTTTTCATTTACAAAACCCACTTTTACATATATTTTATTTATAGAAAAGTGGACAAATGACTCGCCGCTCTACCTGATGCGAAGCAGAAGCGGAGTTCAAATGCCAAAACAACTAGTAAAGCAGAACTGTGACTCACTAGCCGTTCTCACCTTGCTGGCCCGTAAGTTACTTTTTTAATTAAACCTCGTTTAAAGAACTCTTTATACCCATGAAAAAGGGTACACGTGTGCTGGAAAAGCACTCCATATTTTGAAAAGCAAAATGCAAATACACTTTTTTGTACACCATACAAAATAAAAAAAAAGGACGATACAAGAAGAAGTGCAAATGGCGGCCTTATCGCTACAAAGCAATTTCTTCCAGGCAACATGTGTTGAACTGGACAAAAAAGATAAGAAAGATAAAGAATAAAATAAAGATACATTTTGGTGGTGCAACAAAAATTATTCATCAAAGTCGTTCGCCACGGACTAGTTGCTACGGTTAATCGTTAACACCGAATACCAGCACGCATTTTCTTATGAAGGAAGAGAGAATAAAAAAAAGAAAAGAAAATTGATAAGAGAAAAGTGGTCCTCGGAGCATTTGACGAACCACGTTCAGTCGTCAGAAGGTGCTGAAAGTCGCAAGCTTACGACGTAATTGTAGAGACTCAATGTCGTCAACAATGGCGACTTCTTGACGTTGAACTGAAATAATCGGTACCTCATTTAGAAATGCGGGCCACAACCTTCCCACCCCTACGACCTGGTCAACCCGAGCTGAGAAAAAGAAAAAAAGAAAGAAAGAAAGCCTTTAGAAATTTCCTCGGGTTGTTCCGCTCTCGATGCAGATTACTTACGCTTACGTGGCGCCATCATCCACTCTAGAAACTTCTGAGGATTTTCGATCACCACCATTAGTTTGTTTGTTTCTTTTTGTTGTTATAAGTATTGTTCTGTAACGTACTAAATATGTACTGCTGATATTGTATAATTTTAATATTAAGGTTAGTATTGCAAAATAATTTAAATGATACCTAAACTAAGTAAATTTCTTTACCCGTATCTTAGGAATAGATAACATAGCATTATATATTTATAAAATACAGTCAAAAAATTTATTGCCGGCCCGACCCAGCCAGGCATCGAACCTGGGTCTTCCGCAATCCGGGCGGCTTCCGCAATTCAGTGCTTACGTCAACCTTCCGGTAGCATAATGTTCAGTGCAGCCGTCCGAATTGTGGAAGACCCAAGTTCGATTCCTGGCTGGGTCGGGTAGGCATTTAATTTTTACACTGTATTTGATAAATATTTAATTCAGCTTCAATGCAGCAATAAGCACTTAAAAAAATAAAAAGTAAAACATAGTACTATTTTTAGAAAATCAATGTAAAAATGCAAAATTTCTCTTAGCCTAATTCTTTTGTTTGTAAAGAAGTGTTTTTCTACAACTGCATCCTTTAAACCCATCGTTGGTCGGAAATAAGAGACACAATAAAATTTTATTAAATAGGAATAGAATATATACCATAGTATATATTCAACTATTTCAAACTGTAATAAGTAGAGAATTTTACTTTAAGCTATATATTGTCAATAATTGTATTTTTTTAAATAAGAATTTAAGATATAGAATATAAGGGAAAGATGACCCAAAAAGGGAACAAAGCTGGATAGTATAAAATAGAGTTAAGTAAAAACATTTTGTAAGATTTTGCCATTATAAGAACATGACTGTGTTGAAAAACTCATTTACCTAAACCTTATAAAAATAGTTAAGTATAAAATAGTACAGAATAGGCTTAAAACAGGCAGAACACCCACTGCCAAGGAATGAAAGGGATGTAACAAAAGACAGCCCTTTGCTTTTCTTGCCGGTTTTTATACGGCCTTACGAACCGACCTTATCCATATGAACGTTATGAACCAACGGTGAAGTGTCATACATAAGATATTAAATAGTAGCCTTAAAATATATACGTACCTATATTTTGAATTCAATCTCTGGTATTGATTATCCTAAAGCCCATCAAACCGCAAAAAGAAGGAGCTCGTATGTCCAAAAAGGTATCATCTCCAGATCCTCCATGCTTCGGAAGGCACGGAAAGCCGTTGGTCCCGGCTGCATTAGCAGTCGTTAACAGCCACCAATCTGCACTGGGCCCGCATGGTGGTTTGTGACCCATTCTCCCTATCCATCCATAGGGAAGGCTCGTATCCCAGACGCGACGTAAAATGAGCTGGTGATGGAATGATGTCCTAAAGTCACTTAGTACTTCGCATAATATGTATTTCGCAAAATTCGCATTTAGCAAAATTCGCAATTTTGCTTTAAATTTAAAAAAAGATAAAATATATAATAATAAGCTAGACTGTATTGCTGATAAGCTTAATTATTTCAAAGGACAATGCAACTTATCCATTGACCGCTGGCCCAAAAAAATTAAACCTGTTGTGCATAACTGAAACCTATGCCAAAGGTTAGTTCTAATCATCCATGTCAACTTTTACTATGGGGCCAAATAAATCTATCCTAGTAAAAAAAATTTACAGGGTAACAAACGTTTTGAAAAAGTGTCGATGTTTATATTACTTACTTATAGGTTTTGTTTGTATTAAACATTTAAAATATCGCCAAATGTAAACATATGGACAATAGAACACCTAAATAGGGTGTAGGATAGGATATTCAAAATCAAAAATAATATAATTAATATTTATTATTGTTAATCATTATCAACTATAACGCTATCCAAATAAAGGTCAGGGCGGTGAATGGTGCCGGAAGGAGACGAGGGGCGGGTACGCTAGCTACAGGCTACCTGTCGCTCTACCGACACAGCAGCGCGCCCATTAATCACGTATGCTTTACAGCACGGGCCAACTTTGTAAGGTAAACACCCACACTTCTCTTATATTCTGAACAATCTGTGTACGCTCATTTAACAGGAATTAACCATTAAACAATGAAATCAGTAGTGAATTACTTCTATATGCGTTTAAACCTTTACGAATTACATTAGGGGATATTTTAAACCTGTTTAAAATAAACAAAACCTCTATTTAAGTCATATAAAAAACCCTGTATTTTTTTTAGTCCGAACTCGTACGAACAACGTGCTCTTAACAAGAAGATTGGTAAATTGGTGCGCTACGACTTCCGATGCGCAAATACACGCTCGATTAAACGAACAATTGAGCAAAACCGGGGGTCGAAAGTGTTTGTCCAGTCTCTTGGGAGAAGCCACTTGACGAAGTTGACTACGGCCAGTGGAGTAGTCGTTGCCTCAAAGCCAGAGGTTCTTTCGGAAATCGAAAACTTCTACAGCCAGTTATACGCATCATATGCATCTCAACCTGATCCCGAAAATGAGGATACCAGAGCCACATTGACCCCCTACTTTACCGAAGACTTGCCAGAAATCAGCCTAGGTGAAATTGAGATGGCTCTAGGGCAGCTTAAAAACTGAAAAGCCCCTGGCGAAGACAGTGTTACATCTGAGCTCCTCAAAGCGGGCGGTAAACTTGTATTAAAGGAGCTCCAAAACATCTTTAACGCCGTTCTTTTTTATGGGAGAACTCCGGAGACGTGGAGTAGGAGTGTCGTCGTGCTGTTCTTCAAGAAAGGAGATAAGATCCTACTGAAGAACTACCGACCCATTTCGCTCCTATGCCACGTTTATAAGCTGTTTTCAAGGGTCATCACAAACCGCCTTGCGCGCCGCCTCGACGAATTTCAACTGCCAGAGCAGGCCGGGTTTCGAGAAGGATACGAAACCATAGACCACATCTTCACAGTGCGGCAGATTATACAGAAGACCGAAGAGTATAATCGGCCCCTATGCTTAGTATTTGTGGTCTATGAAAAGGCATTTGACTCTATCGAAACCTGGGCCGTTCTAGAATTAAGATAGTAATTGAGAAGCTCGATGCTATTGGTGTCAGGGGTCATGTTCTTAATATATATTTAGAAGTCAAGTCAAGATTGATGATTACGTGAGCCAGGACAGATGTATTCATTACAGTGTCCCACAGGGTAGTGTCCTTAGACCTACCCTGTTTTTAATTTATATTAATGACCTTTGTAATCTTTCTCTCACAAATTGTAAAATTGTAAGCTACGCTGATGATACAGTTTTTCTTCTTCAGGGCAGGAATTGGCAGGATGTTCGAAATGCTGTGCATGATTCTTTGAGCAATGTTGTGAATTGGCTCTCTGAAAACCGTCTCACTCTGAATTTGAATAAAACTAAATACGTAACTTTCTTACCGTCAATGTCGTCGCTTCCCCCACTTGAATTCACACTGAGCAAAGGCTCATAGGTGTCATCAAAATCTTAGCTGCGATTGTGTCCAAGTTTCAGGGACTCATAATATAAAATATCTTGGAGTTATGTTAGATGCAACTTTATCTTGGAATCCTCATTTAAAATATCTAATCCCACGAGTCAGAAAGTTGATATATATTTTTAAAAAGCTAAGATCATCTGCAGATCTGGCAAACCTTTGAACGGTTTACAGCGCACTTGCGCAATCCATATCAACATATTGCATAACTGCATGGGGAGGCACTACTTAAACTTTGTTTCTTCGCTTAGAGAGAGCCCAGCGAGCAGTTTTAAAAGTTATGTTATTTAAGCCTTTGCGTTTTCCTACATGTGAACTCTACTCTTTGTGTAACGTCTTAACTGTTAGACAAATGTTTTTGTTAAAAAGGGTACTGCGCAAGCATTGCTGTACTCCTTTTGATAAAAATCTTACCTTAGAGAAACGTAGATATTATAAGGTTTGCAAGAAGGTGCCCTGTAGGATTGATTTGGCAAGACGTCACTACTACTTCTTTAGTCCCACGCTTTATAACAGAGTAAACAAAGAACTAAATATATACCCCTTAACTTTACGAGAATGCAAAACAAAAACAGCTATGTGGCTTCAAAACTTGACATACAATGAGACTGAAAACCTTATTAAGAATTAATTTGCATTTTGGATTTTTTTTGTGAAATTATTTCTATTTTATTTTGATTTTTTAAATACTAAGTTCGTAGTAGCAAATTTGTTATGCGTTGTCCTGCTTAATGATGATATTTAATCTGATCCCAAGATTTACGGCGTACGGCTAAGCAGGCACACGCACAATAAGCAACAGTCTTGGCAGACATTTGTAAAAATATTTAAATGCCAAACCCTAATTAGTGTGAACTTATTTAGGTTAATGTTTAGGATTATTGAATAGCTATTGTAAAGTACCTATGTCTTTTCGGAGGTGGGCGCTAGCGGCTGCAACACAGTTCTAAACTTATGCAGCTTCTATCGTACACATTTTTTCTGTTCTATGTTTTAATGATTTAATAAAGAATTTGATATTATTATATCCTTTATTTATTTTCTTTCGTAAAACTAAATTTTTACAATATTTTTATATAAAACATTATAAAAACCTAATCCTAGAGTACTACCAGCAGCGGGGCAGGGCCCAAGCTACCGGTGGTCAGGACTGCAGAGTGAGGAACCTCCTGACAATACGTGCCGTGTCAAGCCGTACTACTTTCTGAATCTGACCCTTGATCTTGATTATTTCTAGTACTAAGAGTCTATAAGCTAGGCTGGGGACAGACAGACAGACAGACAGATAGACAGACAGACGGACATGGCGAAACTATAAGGGTTCCTTATTGACTATGGAACCCTAGAAATGATTATGGTTTACAATTTCAAAGAATATTGCTTTATTCTTGACCAAAGCGTTATTCTGTTAATAGTATTCCGTCATTGTACATTTAATTTAATTTCAACGACGACATTGTTCCTTATTATTCATATTATATTCATTCATTCTTTTGTTTGTAGATTAAACTTTGTATAATGACGTTTTGTTCTATTTTTAAAACATGATGTAAATTAGCCCTTTTTCTTGTGCAGTTCTTCTACAAGTACAACTGCATCGTTCAATCTGTCGTACGAGACGAACAGTTCTTCTGAACAAATACATCTTTTCTTTTCTTGCCGTTTTTCTTCTGTCGTAACCTTAACAGCGTGCATTAATTTAGGGATTGCAATCCCGTAGCTCATTCAATCCCGCGGGATTCATATGCGCGGGAACCCGCATCTTTGAAGTTATGTTATAAAATCAAATTGAAACTACAGAATTTTGGGTAAAAATTTTCTTAAACATTTCTTATATTAAGCAACCAAAATTATTTCTTTTCTATGTATTAATTAAGTATTAGTAATCTGTTTTCTTAGATTCATCTTTAAATGTATGGCATAGTTTAATAGTTTTGTTTAATTTTACCATTACTTTACCTTTAACAAGAGTTTTATATTTTTAATTCAGTCTTATTCATATAATAATTAATAATCAAATCACAACTTGCTCTTAGATGCTATGTGCTATTACTATGATATCAACCTATGGTGAGAGTTCTTAAGTTTTAGCGCTAACGCCAAATTTTTAATTAGCGGGATCCGCGGATCCACGCTTTGAAGGTACGGGATCCAGCAGATTAATAAAAGCAGCGGGATCCCGCGGGAATGCGTGATCCCGTTTTGAGGGATTGCAAACCCTAATTCTATTTCACGTAAGTCAAAACTCCCGCGATCTCGATATCGTATTGTCACAGTATATACAGGGTGGCTCATTCAAATCGGTCAGTATGGGAATGTCTGAAACTATAAGACAAACGAAGATTTGTTCTTAGGAACCATGTCACCGATTTTGATAAAAAGAAAAACTGCATTCATACATTTGAAAAAAAATTGTACCCAGCTCGGGAATCAAACCCGGTTGTTTGGAAAAAATAAAATTACACTTTTTCTATTTAAATATCGATTGTGTAGGTCTTAAGCTGTCTCTAAGAAATAAGATGTCTAAAATGAATAAAATGCATTGTTTTGACATACTTTAATTTATCATAGTAGGTGTTCGAAGTGACCACCGTTTTTTTCAATACAATATTTTAATTATTATTTTTTATTATTTTAATATTTTAAAGATTTAATGCAATGCTAATGCCACATGATAAGGTGTATGTAACAAGTAGAGAGGTACATACAAACAGCCATAGAGACAATTTTACATGCCTTAACTTGTTGAATATTGTAACGGTGGTCACTTCGAACACCTACTATGATAAATTAAAGTATGTCAAAACAATGCATTTTATTCATTTTAGACATCATGTTTCTTAGAGACATTTACAGCTTAAGACCTACACAATCGATATTTAAATAGAAAAAGTGTAAGTTTATTTTTTCAAAACAACCGGGTTTGATTCCCGAGCTAGGTACAGTTTTTTTTCAATTGTATGAATGCAGTTTTTCTTTTTATCAAAATCGGTGACATGGTTCCTAAGAACAAATCTTCGTATGTCTTATAGTTTCAGACATTCCCATACTGACCGATTTGAATGAGCCACCCTGTATAGCATGGAATTTTGTAATGTCACCTGAAGGGAAAGTACTCTTGATACTGTAGATAGAAAATTTTACTCAAAGAAAACATTCCTTTATTTTTGAAAAGAAAGAAAACTGCTTCATAGGTTTTTCGCTTGCCACACCCGGGAGCCGAACCGACTAAAATCTGTAAAAATTACACCTTGTACTTTTATTGCATCGATCGAAACTTGATAAATTAAATGAATTTTAATTATTTACAAAAAATGGTAAACTAACTAATTAGTTGCTCGAAATATGCTCCATTTTCTTGGATACACATTTGTGTATTTTAATTAATTTTAATTTTACTAATGAATTAATGTCTAGTAACGTAAGATTTCATGGTTTCCATTCATTTAATTTATCAAAATTTGTTAGAGAGATTTTATCCTTATAATTGACCCTAACGATCGATGCAATAAAAGTACAGGGTGTAATTTTTACAGATTGTAGTCTGTTCGATTCCCGGGTGTGACAAAATAAGGTGACCCAGTAAGTAACCTTAATACTTAACGCGCTCAAGCAACGCACACATAGACAACCTCTCACAAACACGGATCTCGGAACGGCTCGGAACATCGTTGAGTATTAAGCTTAACTTCTGGGTCTCTTTATTTTGTGCAATAACGACGGTGACGGACGTGCACTGTGAATCCTCTTTCTGGTGTTCTGTGGGCACGAGCCTTCCCTATGGATGGATAGGGAGAACGGGCCATGAACCAACACGCAGGCCCAGTGCGGATTGGTGGTTGTTAACGACTGCTAATGCAGCCGAGACCAACGGCTTAACGTGCCTTCCGAAGCACGGTGGAGCTCGAGATGATACATTTTTGGTCACCCATCCGATGACCGGCCTTTGCGAAAGTAGCTTAACCTCAGCACTCGCAGACCGGGCGCGTTAACCACTGCGCCATCGAGCTCCTCAATATTATAATTATTATAATATGCCTAAGTTCATATATTTAAACAATAAATACATGAACTTCATCATATTCGTAAGTTCATGTATTTATTGTTTAAATAAGTTGTGATATGTATATTTTATGACCTAAGTACTAATGGGATCGACGATTCGATTATAATTCTATCCATAGCACAAACATTCCTTAGTTTGGGATTTGGTTCGGGCCTTGAGCTCAACTTACCAAAGATTTATCACAATCGGATGAAATGTATAAACCTGCACAAAGGAGAAACAAACAAACAAAACATATATTTTATTTAAGTTAACTTTTTTGATAGTTTAAATCTGGGGGCACCGGGAGTGCCCCCGCCAAGACGAGCCAAGCAAAGCGCAAGGGCACCTATCTTTTCTCAAAGCGCTTCGTCGTTTTTTTGAACCTTCATAACTTGGGTTTGGATTATTCCAGATATACAAAATTTGTTACTAAAAAAACTATTGTATAACCACAGAGTAACTAATAGTACTACCGGTATAACAGAAAAGTTATAAACAGTGAATACATTTTTCACCTTACGTCCATGTGACGGCAGCGAAACGGCCAAGCCAGATATTTTGATAAAGGTGTTGAGTTTTTGAAGTTAGGGGCTTGTAGAGTGACAAGCTTGGCTCTACATGAGATTTGATAACTTTTCGACAGTACGAGCCATATGGTCTCGTCTTGGCAACATTTTACATTAAAATGTTTTTTGTGGTAGTTTTATCAACAAATCCATCTAGGACATCAATTGGCTAACAAGAAAAAGGAGCGCATGGAACTTACCAGATTTTAAAAGAAGTAAATAACAACATTTCATTAGAGTCATGTGCGTATAGTTATAGAACAATCAATAGTTATTATTACAATAGTGTAATCTTGATTTTTACAAATAATTTTATGGTCAAAAAGACGTGACTCTTTTCGGCATTGTCAATCTGCTCTGGTAGAATGTTTTTGTATATGATTTTTAGAAGGTCAAAACTGATAATCTCTTGTTAGTTTGCTGATTTTTAGTGGAAATTCTTCGCTGGTCCTACTCACCTACTAACTAATTACCTAAGTATTTGTTTTGATGCGCTAAAACAAATAATTAGTTTTTCAAAAAACAAAATCATAAAAAAAAACTAGTCTTTTTATAACCTTCTTTGGCCAATCTAAACGGAAACAAGAGTAATTATGTTTTCATTATAAAAGGGGTTTTAAAGTTTACTCATAAAATTGACACTACATTATTGTGAATAGAAGTTTGTGACATTCGAAGAAGTGAAGTACAACAGTAGTTTTGAAGTAGGGTGTACCTAGTAGTACCAGTGTTCGTACCAGTGTACCAGTTACCACTTTAAGCCAAGTGTTCGCCAGTGCTTCACTGATCACTCATTGATCTCGGGTGAAGTGGCTTCCATCCTGTTCGTCCACGTGGCCAAACTACTCAGTTTGTTGGTTGACTACTCAGTCAAACTAATTTGTCTATCAGGGATAATTTTCCGATGGTAAAACTTATTGGATAATAAACACTTTTTTCATTGGCTGTGCTTCATCATCATCATCATCATCATCTCAGCCAAAAAGACGTCTACTGCTGGACAAAGGCCTCCCTCAAGGATAAATAATTTTGAGGGGAATTTGCCATAATCGCTACGCTTGGCAGGCGGGTTGGCGATCGCAGTAAGGTGAGAATAATCACAGAGAGACGCTGCTACCCATCCTCTGGAATGGTCCCATAGTCGCCTTCTACGACACCCACGGGAAGATATGGAGTGGTGCAATTCTTTACCCACTAACTGTGCTTACCAGTAAAATATTATTAAAAAAACATATATACTTACCACCACCACGCGGCCCCAGTGCGGATTGATGGTTCTTAACGACTGCTAATGCAGCCGGCTATAGCGAGACTATTGAAATTAAAAAACATCCTAATTTCAATAGAGAAGGTGGTTGGAATTTACCACCGGCCTGGGATCCCATCATACATACTATTAAATCCCAGCCCCAATACCATACTGCCAGACCAAAGGATACTGTAAGCCCTTACTGCGTGAAATGGAAAGCACGTCATTAAATTTAAATGAGGGTATACAATGACACTCCTTGTATTCCAAAGGAATCTCCTTTGGAAAAACGCATATTCAATGATATTTAGTCTGAAAAGGGATGCACGCTCTTAAGGGTGCGCCGACCAAATAAAGCTTGTGTAGTTACGGTTAAGTTGATAAATGATGAAATAACTATCGTATTACATAAACAAAATATATATTATTCGACCCATAAATTCATAACACACTATAGTTTTTTCTACAATATAATTTAAAGTTGGGCAAAAATCATGAAAACGAGTGGCGGCGTTTAGTTGATATCTTATAATTTATCTAAATTATTATACCTTTAATTATGTCTAAACAATCACCAATGTCTTAAATCGTCCGTCTCACATTTTTATTATTATTATTTTTCAAATTATAAATATGGACGAAGACAATTCAAATAAAATATATGACATGACATGTCACTTACGAACGGCGCACCCTTAAGAACTGACGACGTTTTGTGACTTTCATAAGAAATTAAAGGAAAAAAAGAGTAAACAAAAATTTTTTTTTTAAATAATTCTCTAGTCTAGTATAATGTTCATTGTCCAAAAGTACTGAGCATTATTTGTATTTCACAAAAACTATATAAATAACGGTCAAATAAATAATCAGCAATACTGTATTACTGTTATACTTAATTGTTCCAATTTTAGAGACCACCAATTGATAATTTGACAATTACTAACGGACCGGATCTTTTTTAAACATTGCGTACCGTCCGATAACAGGAAAGCATTCATAGTATATCACTACATCACTACATAGTATAAAACAAAGTCGCTTTCTCTGTCCCTATGTCCCTTTGTATGCTTAAATCTTTGAAACTACGCAACGGATTATGATGCGGTTTTTTTTAATAGATAGAGTGATTCAAGAGGAAGGTTTATATGTATAATACATGCATATAATTGGACCCGGTAGGTGGCGCTGCTATGGGTTCTATAGGATACGGGTGTTCACCAAGCGGACGAAGTCGCGAGCGGGCCGCTAGTATTTAATAATTGTGCACTACTTTTTGTTGCGTGGTTTATTCACAAAACGGGCTATCTCATTTATTCACAAACAATGGCCACTTTTAGTATTAGCAAACTAATACAAAAACAAATCTAAAAGTAGTGCACAATCATTAAATAATAGATGTTGGCCTAGTGTCGGAAGGTCCGCAATGTTTGAAAAAAAATCCAGTTTAGCAGTTATCAAATGCCTTACCCTTCGCCTTAAGAAGGCTGTACCATTATTTCCCTCGTAGGTAGTCGTGCACGTCGTCATTTCACCAAAACCTCTACAACGTGGGTCTGTGTCCACAACCTAACAATAAGCAGAATTCGTCGAGAAGGGTCTACGAATTCTGCCTATTGGTATTACGTTTTAAGAAGTAGGGTCTTCTCACTTGCATGCCTACTTGCTAGCATGAAGTGTGAAAAACTATATAAAATAATTAATTGACTTTAATGATAAGGTTAGACTTAGGTATCAAAATATTGTCTCTAAATTATGATATGATAAATTTATGCTGTTCGATAGTTATGCCACAGCCAGAATGCAAATTAAGCAATATTAATATTAACTTTGGAATATAAAAATATGCGAAGCAGTTTATGAGGAAATAAAGTGAAAAAGTTAAGTGTATTCTAATACTGCCCGACTAATGATATATTGTGTGTCTGATTTCAACTATGGAGACATTGTTAAAAACAAGGTATCGCTACAATTGATGGTTATTGAGTAAATCATCACGTTTGCCAAATGTGGGTAACCATTTTAAAATGCTTGATAGTTAGTTACCTGTCTTATTTCAAAATTTATATACAGCAAATATTAAATATTGTTTTATGTAACAATACGAGTTACGACTACTTTTGTATAACTTTATAGTTATACATAGGTAGTAGTATATTTACCCTACAAAGCTAGCCCTATTAGTATAATAATATTTATAATATTATTAATTAATATACTTAATGTTATTATAATCTCACTTTAATGTCATGCTTTGAAAAAGCTAGCCCTATTTATGTTATGGGTATAGCGAGGAAAATAAAACTTCAATTTAGACACATACTACATTCATATTTATTGTGAAACTCCTACATACACTGAAATACTGGGTGATTAAATAATTAATTAAGTAATACTTAGAGATATATTTCGAATCGATAAACATTTTTACTCACTACGACATTTTTTTTTCACAATACTATTAATATTCAAAACAGTTATGCGAAGAGAGCGCTATATATTCGTATATCCAAAAAGATAGACAATATTTAAATTTTCTTGACATTTTTATTTGAACCAGTAAATAATTTAATAGTACCCACACATAAAAGTCAAGAAAAATGGAAATAACCGAGTAGGTAATTTCATTGTAAGAAAAAGTTATTGAAGATCGGACTTAACGGTAACATATAAGAAATAATGAAACAGACTAAGTTCAAAATAGTTATTGTTAATTGTTTTTTTTAATTGACAGTTGTTGAATATATATACAGCGCCCCCTTGTTCAAGATTTCCTACTTTTTTCCAATTGAACAGGTGAAGTTTTTGTCTTAAGTTATGAGATTATATTTGAAACATTACAAAGTACCTATATCTACTTAAAAAAATCTATCGCAATTTGTGAACATATGCTTTGTCTTTGACGCTTTAATATGAGATCAAAAATATATATACCTAGATTTCTTTTAAAAAAACTATTAAATGCCGATTTAGTTATTAAACAACTAAAACGTGATTTTATTTTATTTTATTTTATTCAGGACAATAAACAATTACACAATAACAAATATGTCATACATAATTATAACCAAATGTAATCATTGTGCAACCAGCGACATTGTCCACAACAGAGGTAAAAAAAAACAACAACTAAGTACAATTAAGACAGGAACATTAAAATGCAACATGCAAAGACTTGCATACAAAATATAGAATAAATCCACAATACTATTATATTGGTGACAATTAAATTGTGCTTTGTATAAATAATTATATATAAACAATTCGAATTTGTTTAAGATTAAAACTATTTTAAATAAACTTTAAACGTGATGGGTAATATGAAGAGTTTTAACTGTGACGGATAATGCACTAAATATGTTTTTTGTCAATTATTAAAAATACATTTAAAAATGTTAAATACAGCTCGATTTAAATTTTTTTTTTTACATTTTCGTTTTGATTACTAATACACTTTTTTTTACTGTAACTTTTTTGTTTGGTTAGGCTTTGGTCAGGATTTCAGACAGGACGGACATATAAATGAAACCTTATTAAACCATTATTGAAGATAGTCAGTTAAATCAAAACATAATGCCAGCAAATGGCAAACTTAAATTCGCCTACAGAATATTGTTACCTAAACTTTGTTCAAATGGGAATAACACCCAACTAACAACATTTAATTTAGCTTATCCATATAAATTATATTTATGCTTAATAACTCTAAAATAAACATTTTAATATTAAAAACAGAGCTAAGCTGAGGGAACCCATCCTACACAATAAAATAACCCGTTAGTAAAAGCTTTTTTTTTCACTTAC
The DNA here is from genome assembly GCA_963082485.1 of Eudonia mercurella. Taxonomy (NCBI): domain Eukaryota; kingdom Metazoa; phylum Arthropoda; class Insecta; order Lepidoptera; family Crambidae; genus Eudonia; species Eudonia mercurella. The sequence goes on from OY720022.1 coordinate 26,161,403, forward strand.
AGTAGTAATTAATTGTTATTACCCACACCAAATTAAATTTGGTATCCCTAATACATTTAACATACATTTAAAATTCAAAAATACACATATTATCATATTTTGCTACATAGACACACTTATATTATAGACAAATGTGAAAACAGTATACTATAAGATATCTCATTTAATAGTTAGGTACTTATCTAAAATAGTAGGTACCTAGTAGGTAGTACGTTCGGAAAGTTTTTCACAATGATGATCTTTAAAACGAAGTGTTACCACTCTATAGTACAATCCGCATCGTAGTAGCTTAAACGAAAATTGATTCATTGGAATCTGAGTGGTTCCATATATAGGAAGGTAGAAATATAGGTAATTTATTATATTATCAAATTTATGCCTAATCCACACGTATCCAACAATAAAGCCTCTTTACTCTCTGTAAGTCTATCTGTACTAGCACTTACGTTACTATGAACTGTAACAATGACAAAATGTCATGTTTATAAAAATAGGCTTATAAAAACGTCAGTACCAAAGTAATAGTTACCAATACAAAAATATCGAATGGGTAACTATAATATCATATTTTTTTTTTATAAAAAACTAAATGGATAAAACATTAACGAGTTTTATTTATAATCTCACTTTAATGTCATGATTTGAAATAGTTTATAATTTTCGTATGTTTACTCGTATTGTCAAAATCAAGATCACTGAGTATCATCACGTGGTAGTTGCATCGTGATTTTAATAGTATTTTAATTGCAAAAATATAATAATTATAAAAAAAGTAAATTGTTATTTCTCTATTGGTTTTTATTTGATATTTTGTTTATTCAAAGTAAAATCCATTTTACGAAGCTTTAAATTTAAAGAAACTGATAGTAGTACAGTTAATTACATATTGTAAGTATATGTTATGGACCGAGTAATAAATTGGGGCATTTTATTTCATTTTAAAAGATAAACTGACGTGTCAAGATTTTTTAGAAAACAAAAGGTACGTTTTACAAATAATTAATTCGACCAAAATGCAACATACTTATATATTTTTTTAAATATAACACAAACAATAATAATAATCTTCGAAAGTTTGTATCTGGCGCTTCGCCGGCCGCTGCCGCGGTACGCTGACTTCGCTCGCTCGGCTCGCGCTTTTTTTTGGTCACTGAACTAACTTAACCTAACCACTTCAAACTTGGTCGCCCTGCTCTCCGTTATTCCTGGCCGGAATATTGCCTATTGTCTTATTGGCCAAGTAACCATTATATTTAATTAAAATTGATTAATAGATCTTTGTCCATTTGACGTATTTGTGATATTTTTGACGTTATTGTGTAAAAACAGCTATAAAACCAGGTTTTAATTACTCTGCCCCATAGTTGATAGATATTATAAATAATCGCCGGGGCGATTGGTTTATTTCAATAGTTGTAATCACACTGCCTTCTCATATTGGGCATTATTCTAACTGCGCGGGCATAATGCCCTATTAATCACTTGTTCCATAACATATACATGTGCGCTGTATGTTTTATTTGCAAAATTTACCCATGGTAACTTTTAATTATACGTACATAAAAACAGTTCATGTAACACACTTTTCGTTTGGCTTTCTCCTATCCGATATCCGTACAAAGATTATTTAGATATATATTTTTATTTTACTTAAATGTACCATCCAATGTAGATTGCTCTTCCGTTTAACTTTTACTCGTATAATTTCTTAATATTCCATTCACACAATTTTAAACATTTATAATTAAAATATCTTTAGTAGTTATAGCAATTTAATAGGTTTTGAGTTAAAAAGACTGAAGCAATATTAGTTCATTATTCTTTAACCGTATTTGCAATGAAGGATAAGAATTACAACATTAATGCAATATTATATAGATTAGTATAACATTTTTTCCCTAAGTAACACATACAGAAAAAGACTGGTTATTTAAATAAGTGCAATTCTATACACTACAATTATAGATTTTTTCAAACAGATTTTTGACATTCAATTTTATCTAATATTAATTGTTGTGACTGTAAACGTACATATTTTTTTTGGTTTTTGTTGCTTTGCTTGTTTATGAATATTTTAGTGAAACATTGCGTTGAAGTTCAGTTTGACCGATATGGAAGCCGAGTTATTAGATTACCAGTATTGTGTTTTTTAGTATCCAAAAATATTCTTTGGACATAAAAAAAACTTTTTATGTCCAATGATTCCTTTCTAAAAAACACAATCCTTTTATCTTTACTTAGTACACCTAAAAAACGTTTTCACGCTCACGTAATTATAATTCTTGAGTATCACGAGACGAAGATGCGCCACGCTGACTAGGGTTGATTGCCTGGTGCATAATGTGGACCCTTACTTCGCCCATTGTCGCCTTGTACTCGACAGCACTTCGATGCCTATTGCTGAATGAATTATTCAAACTGCTCTTGCAGCAGCAGTAAAAAAAGAGATGGGCAAACGCGCGCCTAAAGTTTCGGTTCATCGAGCAATAGAGGAAGCTACTGAAGACAGAACGAGACACTCCGATCCACACGCAGTGGTAAAACTTCGAGTCAGTAGTGCCGGGATCGTCATGCACAACGATGAGATAAGGAGTCCACATTATGATGAAAAACAGGTAAGAGGTTAAGTTCACACTGGTGGCCGAAAAGTCCCTCTCGTATTGCTGTGATCGTCTATAGTAAACGTGGTGGCTGGCGCGCCTTTTTATATGAATGCTCGAGGTTATGTGGCATAAGATGGTGATAATGCTGGGTATGGCGTGACAAATTACAGAGGTGTATAAACGGTAGGTTAGATTGCCATAATGACGTCTTTCACAGTAGTCGTAGTCCGAGTCATGATATACCCCTAGTCCAGCCAGGAGGGCACTGAGCACAAACACTAACACACAGACAATGCTGATCCGCATGGACATGAACACATCGTATTCCGGTGAAGGGCGACATTGCCGAAAATAATTCTCAGCTGCCACGAGCTGCAAAAGACAAACCTACATCAGAAACCTAAAGTAACTAAAACTAATACAAAACTAAAATATGGCGTCAAAAAATTCCTCTGCGTCGCAGTCGACTGGTAAAGTACCCAAGAGACTGGCGGCATTGCCACGTTGAATGGCAATGCTTAGTCTCTGGCCAAGGAAAAAGCCAGCCTTTGGGTCATGGGAAGTGTCAACCAGACGTTTGGAGATGTCATTAAACAAAACATTAGCATTCGGATCCCACGGCCCGAGGGTTTCAACCCCAAACGGCTCGAAAATATAATTACCGATAAGGTTATTATACTTTCGCCGCTTGAGGTTATTATAATCTCAGATATTAATTTTGTAATTGCCTGAAATAAATCTTTAGTTTCATCAGAAACCGGAAGAATAAAAATTCCGGAAGTATTGTTTTGTAAATCTAAATACTTACAAGAAAAAATAGACTATAGCTGTATGTAGCCATTTCAGTCAGGAACTGCATAGCATGACAGACGGGCAAGGTGTCCCATTCTCCAGCAGATAATATCACAACAGCAGATACCGGCATCACTGCCGTAGTTATTATCAACTCAGAAAGCCCTACACAGGCCAGAAATACGTTTCCTGTTGAAAAAATACCAGTTAAACGTCGTTAATCAAAACAAAAATATTGGGAAAAAAAAATCTTTAATTCCCTTGAGCTGTTAAAAATAATTTATAATTTCGGCTGTTCTGTTTAAGGCGAAGGGTAAGGCACTAGTGTGCCGGTGTCTTCGCCTTAAACAGGCCAACCATAAAACCATAAAAATAAAACCATAGGCGCTTCGGCGCTAGTGCGCCACCAATTGATAATTTGACAATTAATAACGGACCGGATCTTTTAAAAAAAATTGTGTACCGTCCGATAACAGGAAAGCATACAGAGTATTTATTTAATAATTGTGCACTACTTTTTGTTGCGTGGTTTATTCACAAAACGGGTTATGGCATTTATTCACAAACAATGGCCACTGTTGGTGTTAGCGAATGAATATAAAAACAAACCTAAATGTAGTGCACAATTATTAAATAATACATGTTTGCCTAGTGTCGGAATGTCCGCAATGTTTGAAAAAAAATCTAGTTTAGCAGTTATCAAATTAAATCCATTAGCGGCGCTAGTGTGCCTTACCCTTCGCCTTAAAAAGAAAAATTAAAAAACGATAAACACATTTAAGAACCGCTTAAATATATTATTACCAGAGATCGGAATAGGCTGACTATATTTACCTAAACTTCGGAGAACACAGACAGAAAGTGGAGACTTCCTTACGACTATATTTTTTTCCCGGAATTAGGGAAAAATCTTAAATAAGTTAAAAATAACCTTTATTTAAGATGGGTAAAGGCTATTTTAACTAAACTTGCAATAACCAAATTTTCGAATTATTTTTACGATCCTTAAACTAACCGTTGTATGAAATCATTGAATACATGACGTTTTGTCAATAAGTATAGTAGGTATATTTTACTTTTTTTATGCAACATGCACAATTTTTTAGTCTACAAAACATTTGTATGGAGTAGTTTGTCATTGGCCTTGGGATTTTGAATTATTTTTATAAAATTCTACACAAATGTTCTTACAGATAATAAAAACAACCTTTGTTTTTTTAATGTCTTTATCAATATTCATATTCATTATTCAAATAATGAAAGCTAAGTACGACTAATTGCTATACAAGTTGTAGAATTTTTTCCTGTTGTATGAAAATCAAGTTAAGAAACATGGATGTGTTAAATAAAACTAGCAAATGTTACAGTGAATAATTTTCAGTTTTTTTAATAAATCTTATATACCTACTTATGTACAAAATGAACACAAATTAACTAAACTATATCTAGTGCATAAAATACATCACTCAGGTTGATCCTTATTCACCCTTTCGCTAAACAATAGAAACCGGCACCTGCTCTGATACCTTTTTAACCGACTTCTAGTGGTAAGCCTTGTGGCTAACAAGAACAAGAGGTCTTTAATGCTCGGAAAAAAAATAGTTTAAAATTTCAAACAGATTTACGCACTCGAAGACCGTAAAACTAAAAACCTATTTTCTAACTTATTTTTATTAAATGATAAAGTGATTTATATAAAGCTGTTATATCCATGTTTGTAATGCTTTTCTTCTATTTTGTATATACTTCTAAAAAAATTAGTTCAATCCTGTGCCTGCATTGCTGAGTCTCAAATTGTGACACGAAATTTGTGTCAGAAAGTTTCAGGAGCACCGGCATAGTAGTTAACTAGGGAAAGAGTAAATACGTAATTTGTGTATTTCACAAAAAGATAATGCAAAAGTTTTATGATCCCGGAAGAATTTTCGTAAATCTACAGTACCTACGTTTGAAATACATATCGAAACCCCTTTTATGCAATTAGAAATTAGTTTTACTTGTGTAACATCTTGACAAATGTTATGTATTGAAAGATTTGATGCAACAACGGTCAGTTTAATGATAATACATGATTTGAGTTAGATTAGTTTTAGTGAAAATTCTTAAGATTTGTTAATTGCAAGTTTAGGCAAAAATAGAGACTACCCACTTTAAATAACGCTTATTTTCAACTTATTTAAGATTTTTCCCGAATTCCGGGAAAAAAAATGTAGTCATAAGGAAATCTCCATTTTTTGTCTCTGTTCTCCGAAGTTGAGGTAAATATAGTCAGCCTATTCCGATCTCTGATTATTACTCACCAACTCGTCTCAGTGTATGCTCCACAAAAAAGGAGGCGACAAAGAATCCATTCATGGTGGTCCCAAGGCATGAGCAGCATACCATTAACAGCAGACGGCCTACGGTGGGCCATTCGTAAGATAATGTCACTGGGGAAAACATCCGTGTGACATTCTGTGGTCCGTAGCTAAGTCCGGCCCCTTGCATGGGGGGAGCCTTCCCTGTAGAAAACACCTCCATTACTAAGGCAAATTTCAGAACTACACTGATGTTACTCTGAGCCCAGTGTTGGCGAAACTGTGACAAGACGCTTCTGCGCACAGCTTATAAGGGCTCAGTCCATCCCCTCCCGTCCTTCCTACTTCACCACGCACTGCCCCCCCGCCTGTCACGCATTACAGGCTTTGCTTTATGTTTTGGATTTTTGTATATTGGAAACTTTTTTCTAATAGGTCATTATTTTTTAATCATTTTAGGCATTGACTTTTGGGCATTATTTCTCTTTAAATAAATTTGAATTAAAACTCGGTTATAATAATTGGAATTAAACACTGACTTTACTACGGTTCATTTAGCGTAATAATTTATTTCATTCTGATATTTGGAACCCTTTCACAGGTTACTAGGAAACTATTAAAAATATTATAGTTTAATCACTGCCTATGCTGTACACTGTGGCGCGTATAAAGTTGAACTTTTGAAAAAAAAGTTCGATGCTGCGGTCTTTTATTAGTAAACAAAATCACTTTGGAAATAGTTTCAACTCTTGTTATAAAATAAAAAAAGATTTCACTATTTATATTTAAAATAATAGAAAGTAAATATTTAGAACCAAAACTAGATCAAAATTAGATTTGACAACACTATTAATCAAAATGATTTTTGTTTTATTAGATCACTTTACTTTTCGAGTTATTAAAAAGAAGTTTTTATGTTATTTGTTTTTTTAATAATTTCGGATGACATTTGTCGGCTTCCGAAACCAGCTTTTCGTCGCCGCGGCTGGAATCAGACTGAGTGCAGTCGACGTGTTGCAACACGTAGGTAGGAGAGATAACTAAAGCCTGCGGAAGTTCAAGGTTATACAGGGCCGTACCTTATACGATTAAATTAAAACCCTTAACGTTTTCTTGTCTATGGGCGAGTAATATTGTTTTTAATATGTTTTACAACTAAAACAGAATTAAAGAGTTTTGCGTCCATGTTAGTTTAAAATGTCAAAGTAAATGGTTAAGGAGGCCTGTTTGGGCGGCTGTTTTTTTATGAAAAGATTTCTTGTTTTATTTTTACGTGATGATGACGTAGTACTAGGTGCGCTACCAGATGTCTAGCGTATGTCAGTTGTTCCACAACAGATTACTGTCTGAATAGCCAGTAAAAATACCATTAAACCCGTAAATATAAATGGAATAATGTAAACAGTTCCTCTGGAGTGAAACCAACATGTCCCATGTTAAGCGTGCGTTAGGTACAATAGATCAATGTGTTTTATTTTCGTATGTTTTGTAGCACATTACCGTTTAGATATGCAATTTATCATTTTGTAGGATGACGTATGCAATTTAAATTTGTTTGTATAAAGCTTTGACAAATCTTTTCTCGAATAAATTTAGAACATTGTCAAAGAAGATTATGCCTCGACACAGAGAAAACTTCTTACTTTTAGTTTAGATTATTGGTTTAGTATTTAATAGTAAGTAATTCAGTATTTATGACACCACTAGGTAGATATGTTTTTGGGTGTTAAAAACCTAAACTTTGAGCGATTTAAGAAATATTATAATATCATAAAAAAAATTACACTTACCTTACACAAGGCACGTCATTGAAAACAATAACATTTGTCCAAGACAATTTTCACCTCTTTATGGCAAACGTCAAATTCAACTTCCACAAAAATAAAAACATCAAACAATTGCTTAGAAGATACAGCACTATTAAATTTTGGTCTTATTATTAACACTAATTAAAAAGTCATCAAAAACGTGTGCGTGATTAATCGTGTTATGCGTATTTTTAAAGTTACCGTCTTTATATAAAAAATAATAATTTTATAGAATTAAATGGTGAAATCCGCTCTGTTGCTAGATGTTGTGGGCGGGCACGAGGGTGGGACCGACGCTGCGCTGTCGGGTCGCAAATCGCGGCTGCGCAGGGTATGTCACGAATTTCGTGGTACTGGAGAAAAGTGGAAGTGGTAGGGAGGGTGACGCCATAAGTTCAACAGCACGTCAACTAAGTTGCCGCGCGCCGCTCCGTTAAAATCTCTTGGTCGTCGTGGGGGCGCTGACGTCGCGTCTATACTCGGAAAACTTCGTAAGTTTTTCATTTAAATTGTTGGGTGCAAATTATGTGTAAATAAAAAAATACTGGTGTAGTAAAATATTTGTAAGTAGTCATTTGTTTATTAGTTTTCATCTCTTTGAAGATTTGTTTGTTCATTTATTAAAAAAGTTCGGGTCTCGAAAACAGTATCAACAGGTAAAGTTTAGTTATTTGAGCTGCGGCAAGCTTTTATTGTTTATTAACGGTTTACAGATCAATTTTAAGAAGTTTTCGAATTTAAAAGAATGTTGGCTTTTAATCAGTATTGTTGAAACGTTGAAAAGTGGTGATTAAATTAATAAAAAGTGTTTTACAACTTTCCTAAAGTTTTATGACTACTTATAAAATTTTCTACGATAAAGCGGCTCATTTTTGACAAAAATTTAGGTTTAATTTCAGCAAATCTATTATCCGATATCAATTAACTTTACTCCAATCAGTTTATAAATGTTCTTTAAAAAAATACATCGGCTGTATTTAGTTATTAACCTGTGCACAAATACAAAATTATTTAATAAACATAGTTTGATTGGTGACGACGATTTTTACGACTTAAAAAAATATGTGGTGGTCATATTTTTCTAAAGTGGCTTTGTGAATCACATAAGTTTGTTTCTAATGTTTTGTCTTACTTCTGAGGGTGTTTTTGCTTTAAATACTTCGTAATAATAATAACAACATTAATAACTTGGTATTAAAACACTTTTGGCTTTGACTTTGACTTTGCACAGATCTGCTGATATCTATCATGTCAGCTTTATTATTTATTTATTTTTTAATTTATTTATCGAAAATACAACTTTACAGATATACTTTGACAACTTTACACCATTAAACCTAAATGGTTTGTCTAAGCGTTGCACATTCGGTTCGGACGCAAACATTATCTTATTCTACGAGTAGGTATATAACACAATAATAAAAGTGAAGACATGGTGTGTATTTAACAAAACAGCGAGTTAGATACTCATCGCGACGGCGACCGACGGCGGCCGTACGCAAGCAAAAATACGCCGAATAATGCACGGCACTGCCATGCCGATGCCGTGCATGCTCGGCACGGCATTGGCATGGCAGTGCCGCAGATAGTCATCTGTTCTCTACCTGCTGTATTTTTTTAAATAGATAAATAGAATAGAAAAATTATCCCGTGAACTGGCGCCGACGGCCACGGGCATTCCGGAAAACTCCGTCTTAACTCTAGCCTACACCATGAAAACCTGCATGCAACATTTCAGCGTTTTTAATCCTGCGGATTGTGCTGTGCCATGATAACCGTCCCTCAGACAGTTCTTCTTTTTAAATAAATGTGTAAGGAATATAGCAACGTTGATGGCCGCGATTTCGCCCGCTTAAACACCCGTATCCCGTGATCCCGATAGAATTTCGAAAAATCCCGCAAAATAGGGATGTTGACAACAACAACAATTAATTCTAGAACATTAAACGTATAAACGAAGTCACGTAACAGTGCTTTAAAGCATTAACTTATTTTTTATTTGATCTAATCTAAAATTAATAATGAACACTCAATTGACGGAATAAAATAGTGTCGTCATAGTTTCCATCCCATACAATTTTGTTAATCGTTTTGACAGTTGCTTAAAAGTTTATCTGTTGACTAAACAGTCAAGTCAAAGACTAGTCAAGTAAAGTATCCGTGCGCCCGCCCGCCGACGGCCGCCGACGGGAAAGACTGTAAAGGCCTTCGGAGTGCTGTAGTGCCTATAAGGCAAGTGTTTTTTTAAATTTTAATTAGTTATAACATTCCGACGGGCGAGACACTTTTTGAAACTTTTGACATAGTATATTTCAATAATTGTAGCCAAGTACTTAAGGCATGGTAGTAACTACCCAATTCCTTGTCTACGACATACTTAAAGGGTACCTCTGTGCAAGGTTTCAGCTTTTTAGGATCAGGCTTGTGTGGGTTGATGGAGTGTCAGTCAATGTAGGTGATCAGAACTTTTTTCTATGAGGTATTAATTCACCAACTAATGGTTTTTGCTGCATTATAATTATTTTTTAGTGCGCTTTAATAATTTAAAGTTCAGTTGTAGTGATATTTACTGTTAAAGAAACGCGTATTGTTATTTTGATTATCTTTCACTTTGTGAACTTGTCAAAATACCCGTTAATATTTTTTTGTAAAATATTAAGTATTTTGGTCCGACAAATATTAAATAAACAACTGATTTCTTATTACTTATGTAACTATAAATACTAACATATTTCTGAGTTATTGTTATTTATAATAATTTGATCTAATTATTATCGTTATTAATACACTACTTGACATAAAATAAACATCAGGATAAGCAGTCGATGCATAGAAACAACAACGGTGCGGCGCGCGCGGGCGGCCGACACGGGAAAAACTTTGTAAATGCCTTCGGAGTGCTAAAGTGCTTATTAGTGCGAGATTATTGTTAATTTTTTAGGGTTCCGGAACCCTTTTTTAGTTAGTTTAGAGAGTGAGTTAGTTTTAGTTTTGAGAGTGAGCTTCCGTGGACTTATTTATTGTCTTTGTCTGACAAAAAACTTCAATATTGAGTAGTAGTAGCATTTTTATGCTAAATATGCTTTAATCGTTTTTTTTTAAATTACTTTTCGTCATTTTCGGCATTCGAAAAACAAATATACTTTATAACGGGTACATATGCAAACTACTTCGTTTCCTTCTATCTTTTCAGGGTGCCTAGTGTAAGTGTAATTTTGGGTACGGACCCAAAGGGTCAAACAGGACCCTACTACTCAGACTCCGCCGTCCGTCAGTCTGTCTATCTGTCTGTCCGTCTGTCACCAGGCTGTATCTCATGAACCATGATAGTTAGACAGTTGAAATTTACACAGATGATGTATTTCTGTTGCTGCTAAAACAACAAATACTAAAAAACAGAATAAAACAAATATTTAAGGGGGCTCCCATACAAAAAACGTGATTTTTTTGCTCGTTTTTGCTCGATATTGATAACGGCAACAGGTAAACGCTTGAAATATTTACAGAATATTGTGTTATACTCACTTTAAAAATAAATAATTAAATTAAAATAAAACAAATATTTAAGGGGGGCTCCCATACAACAAACGTGTTTTTTTGCTGGTTTTTGCTCGATATTGATAACGACAACAGGTAGACGCTTGAAATATTCACAGAATATTGAATTATATTATTCACTTTAAAAATAAATAATTAAAGAAAATAAAATTAATATTTAAGGAGGGCTCCTATGCAACAAACGTGATTTTTTCAATTTTTTTCTCGGTCATAATAACGATAACAGGTAGAAACTTGAAATATTTTTATAGATAATGGTACGGAACCATTCGTGCGCGAGTCTGACTCGCACTTGGCCTGTTTTTGTTATGATTTTTTTATAATTGTTTTTATTTATAAATTTCAGACGGGCGAGACACTTTTTGAATTTTTTGATATAATTATACCATACACTATAATTCTATGTAACCCACTTATGGCATAGTGGCCTTATGTCTACAGGTTTAGACCTGTATTAAAATTAATATTGTGCAAAAAGTTACCTACTTATTACAACTACAGGGTGTTTGGAAATGGGTACAATGTAGCATTCATAAAAAAATTGGGTAGGTAATGTTTTTAAATTTATGCATCTAGCCTTTAGCTAAGATTTTAAAGTGAAAAGAAAACCTCCTGCTATTCCAACATACCTGCCTATAAAATAAGATGTATTTCAGAAGTTATAATTTGTGAATAGAACAAAGAACTGTGGTCTAGTGGTTAAGACCACCGGTTTAGACCCAGAGGTCCCGGATTCGATACCCAGCGGGGGGTACATCTTTGTGTACTCGGTTTGGTTGGTGGTAGGGCTTGTTTGTCCGCCTGGCTAGCTACCATTGTAGCATTGTGTTCCGGCAGCTAGAGATAAGATAGCCAGTGCCTCACTAGTTGAGGATCCCGGGTGAAGTGCGCTTCCATCATTGGCCCTATCATCACTTAACATCAGGTGAGATCAAGGCACTGTGCTTACCCGTAAATATAAAAAAAGAACAAATTCAATCATACAAGCAGCTTTTTAAAAGGTGTCTAAGTGTGAGTACAGTCGGCGGCAGATCAAATCTGTCAAATTTCTACAATGAATATTGATCCTTACAACCAAACACAAAAGTTCAAAATTGATTGTAGAAATTAGACAGTTTTGGGTAGGTTGATTTGCGCCGTGTGCTACCTATATGACGCTACACGTATTAACTAGTTTTTCGAATTGCATTGTATTAATTGAAACATTATTAATACAATTACGTCATCAGTTGGAGCACGGGACCTTATAAGTCCCCGTGCTTCACTCAGGTGGAGAAACTAGTTGAAGCACGGGTCCGGACCCAAATTGAAAGGCAATTATTACTTTACGGCTCTCGCCCCACGAGCGACTTTTTTAGGACCGATAATAATCGGACCAATTTTTTCGCCGACATTTCTTTTAGTGTTAGAGAAGACCGATTTAATGACCGACATTTTGTTACTATACTAAAAAAAATATTCAACCATATGCCTACTATCTATTGCTCGCGGCTTTACTCACGTGGAATAGTGATTGTTTGTATTAAAAATCATGAAACTTCAAAATTTCTTTAAAAATAACACTTTTCCGTACAAACTTTCCACCCCTATTTCACCTCTCTAAGGGAGGTTTTTCGAAAAATGCTAAACACGTCATTCTTTATTTTTATTAAAAAATCTATAGATCAATTAAATTATTCATTTTTATAGTTATTGTAATACTAATGAATACTTAATTTAATATTTGAAATGAAACACTTAGAAATTTTGTGAGCTAGACACCATTTTTTAATTAAGCCATAGACAATCTCTTTTACATTTTTTACATAGATAGAAAACCACAGACTACAAATAATCGTTATAAATCATCTTCCCCCCTAGCCGATTATAAAAATCTTACAAGTTTAATATAATCCTAGGTTTAACAATTCTTCCACTTCTAGTTCTTACAACATTCTCAATAGGAGCTTCTCTTACAAAATTATTAGGTTCAACAAATGCCTCAACTGGCTGTGACACAGAATTACTACTATCATTAAAATTATAGTCAGAATTTGTAACATATCTATTCCCAGTAAATGACTTTTTAATATGCTTACTATTCCTTCTAAACTTGCTTTGACCTTATTTTCCCTCTATCAAATAAGATCTAGGCTCATTACATATCCCTACTATTTTCCCTTTCCTCCAAGTCTTTTCCTTGTCTGTCTTGTGAACTACCTCATCTCCAACATTAAAATTAATTTCACTCTTTCTAATTTGATTTTTACAATTATTATCTTTTTTCATTGACTGTTTCAAGGTTAACAAATTATAAATGTTTCTTTCAATTTTGACTCTAACAAAATATCTTTGATAGGAATAAGGGTTCTAACCCGTCTGCTATTCAAAATTTGTGAAGGTGAAACTTCTAACCCCGTTAATGCAGTATTATTATAACCTTACAAATAATCTCTGTAATCCATTTTATCCTCACAAGCCTTTTTCAAAATAACCTTACTTATGTGTTTTTCTAGCTCTTTTTTTTAGCTTTTTCTGCCATTCCATTACTTCTAGGATAATGGGGACTTCTAAAAATTGCTAAAATGTCCTTTGATACAAGTCAATTGATAATTCAAAAGAATTAAAAGGATTATTATCGGATACAATTTTTTCTGGGTACTCAAAACGAGTAAAACTTTCTTGAAAAGCATTGATAACAGATTTAGAAATTTTATCATTAATTGGCAAAATCTCTAACCAGTGAGAAAAAAGTCAATAATTACTAAAAAATATTTACCATTAAAATCTAAAATATCTGTACCAACCTTAGCATATCTACGATTAGGTATTTTATGTGGCAGTAATTTTTCATAGGAATTAGCTTTAGCTATAGATTTACAAATTCCTGGATGACCTTATTGAACTAAATTTAACAAATAAGACCTTAGGGACTTTGGTACAATTAGTTTGTTTTAAAAAAATGTTAATCCACCTTCAAAATATATATCCTCTTTAATTCTACAGTAATCTTTACACTCCTTGGAAACTAAACTTTCATCAGGCCAACCATTCTTATAGTATTTATATAATAAACTTAAAACAGAATCAAACTTAGTTTCATTTATAAATTTAAGTTTTCTTTCAGGTGACATAGGTAAATGTGCAGTAACTGAATGAACAATATGTGACATTCCCTTATCAACTTCAGTATACTTAAGACTATTCCTAGACAAATCTGCAAAATGTAACAATTCACCCAGAACATAATAAACATTTAAATTATACATTAACAATTTTAGTCTCAGACGTTTTAATCTAGGAGATCCAATCTTACTAATAGGCTTTAACATTATGGACACAATAGGTTTGTGATCCGTTTGCACATCAACATGAGATCCATATATGAATCTATGAAGTTTTTTTACAGCATAACAAATAGACAATAATTATTTTTCAGTTTGACTGTAATTGAGTTCTGCGTCATTCTTTGTTCTTGATGTACAAGCAACAAATTTAAAAACATTTTGCTTATCTTGCTGTAATAAACAACATCCTATACCACTCTTGGATACATCACATTGTAAAATATTTTTTTTCTTTGAGTCAAATGGAACTAGAGCTGGAGCTGTACATACTTTTCTCTTTATCTCAGCAAATGCTAACCTATGAGCAGGTAACCAAATAAATTCAGAATCCTTCTATAATAATTTAAAAAGAGGTGACATTAAATTTGCCATATCTGGAACATATCTACGGACATAATTAAATGAACCTAAAATTTGTCTCAGCTCATCTTTGTTGCTAGGCTCTTTTAAATTTAAGAGAGACTCAACTCTATCTTTATCTAGAGACCTTGCTCATTAAATACTTGACCTACATAATGAACTTCTGACTGCTTATATTGAAACTTATCCTTATTAAATATTATTCCTAACTTTTCAGCCTTCTTTATTACACTTAATGCTAAATCATGTTCTTCCTCAGTACTTCCCATATACAAAATATCAACAGCCCATATTATCACATTAGGTATGTCACCAAAGTGACTTTCAAGTATATCTTGAAATAATTCTGGAGCAGTCATAAGACCATATGGTAAAACGCAATATCTATAAACACCAAAAGGAGTAGCAAAACAGGATTTCCACAATGCTGACGATAAATTAACACAGAAAAAAATATTTTACCTTTAAATCTAAAACTTAAATCTTCAAGTGTGGGTAAAACTTTAGACTTTTTTTACCATTATTTTATTTAAATCTGAGGGATCAAGGCATAATCTTACACTTCCATTTTGGCTTTTCTACTAAATTTATTCTATTCACACATGCATTTTCATTCATATTATCAACTTTAACAATAGCTTTTCTACTCTCTAACCTTTAACCTCAAACTTTAACGGTTCCAATAAACAAGATGGCAATCTAGGCGAAGGGTGACAAATTTATTCCTCTATAGACTTAGTAGGAATGTCCACACTCCCCAGCATTCTACCTACACCTTCAAAAACTTTAATATGTTGCTTTATAAACTTTTCTTTGACATTGTTAAATTCAACTGAATGCACACGCTTAACTAAATTTAATGAGACACAAGCAGGTAATCCCAATAACATGGTACTACAATTGACTACAATAAAATTCTCCCAACACTCATTACCTTTAAATTTACACTTTAAATTTACTTTAGAATCGATTTTTAAAATTAGTGTAATTTACAATTTATATTTTTGTTAATTTTATCAAAAATCGTTTTAGGCATGATACTCACATCAGCACTAAAATATTTTCAGTCCAACTACACTTACATTTGTACTGAACCACAATAAAAACTTTCTTCTGAACTATTTCTTGTTTTATTATATACTCTTCCAAACAATTAACTTCACCAACTTTCTTGACTTTACAACTGTCAGCAAAATGGATTTGTGCACTTCTTCCCATACGCAGGACACTCCCTCGGACCATGTAGTTGTTGACACCGCCGGCACATAAACTCAGAATTTTCGCCTTTTACATACTTTTCTTTAATATTATATTTATTGTTATACTTTGTTAGACCTTCCATACGCAATACTTTCTTGCAGCGACTTGTCACATAAACCCTGAACTAACCTGTCTTTAAGTAACTGGTCTTCTAAAGGTTCCGTTGAAGAATTATAGTTACATGTAGAAATTAACTGACGTACTGAAACTGAAACTTTCCCCGTTTTTCGGCTTCCTTTCGTTAAATTTGTATCTCTCAATCAAACACTTCGTTAAGCTTAGGGTTCACATAAGCGTCAATGGCGTTGATAAATTTTTGATATACTTGTGAATTTTCTTTAGACATTTTTAAACTCATAATTACTTTTGTAGACTCTGAACCCATCATATTTCTTAGTAACAACAGTTTTATTTTATCCGCCGCTCCATCTTGTCTTAATGCAATCAAATAATCCTCGAAAAGGCATTTCCAAAATGTCCACTCGCTGGCTGCAGACTGATTTCTTATGTCGATATTTGGAGGCAACTTCACCGCGTTTTACCATACTACCATATTTAACTTTGATAACACACTTTTTAGTGTAAACCCGACTGCGCCATGTAATATTAGTGAATACTTAATTTAGGTAATAGTTGAAATGAAACACTTCAGAGTTTTGTAAAGACACCATTTTTTAAATAAGCCATAGACAGACAATCTCTTTTACATTTTTTACATAGATAGAAAACCACAGACTACAAATAATCGTTATACATCAGTTATTACTTCAAAAATAACGATGCCTTATATCGGTCTTGTGAAGTATATTTTCAATCTTACAAAACTCTTGTTGATGCTGTTATTAGCAGTGATCGGAATAGATAGAGCTATTTTGGTTCATTGACCGCAAACGTATATGTTAATATGGATATACCCCGGGATTTCGACTACAATACTGGGATTTTAAAAATAAAAAATAAATGAATGAAGGTAACAGAAAAATGTAATAGATCATGTAACGAATTCCACTAGTGATTGTTTCGGAAATGTCGCGCACTTCACTGTGTTTTCACCCTTATACCTCATTGTAAGCATCGCGCGATGTGTGGCTTCGTAAGAATTGTCAAGCTTTTAGTTAAGTAACTTCCAACTCAAATGAAATCCCGGGATTAATTTTGAAACTGCGGGACGTAGGGCATGTCCATATTATTACATCGTATTATATTTCGTATAAAAGTACCAATAATAGCTCTACCTATTCCGATCTCTGGTTATTAGATACGATTATAAGAACAAACTGTTGAAAGGATACTGGTCAGTGATGCTGGCCAGTTGCAATCAACACTAACTTGACATAAGTTCAAATAATTGTTTGTGTTCTTATAAGAAAGAAACTAGAACATATGTGTATGTGTCATTGTGAATTGAGTCTTGTTGATAGCTTCTCATAGTAAACATGTTTTGTACCTAGTTTTATAGTTTATTGTTATGTGTTTATTTCGGTGTGTATATAAATAAATCGTCTTTGGAACGCTCTCCTTTATTTTCTTCTACAAAGGTAAATGGAAGAAAGCAATAGATGAAGAAATCAAATCGTTAGAAGAAAACAACACTTGGACTTTTGTGGATAAGAAAGAGGCTGAAGGAAGAAAACTAATAACAAGCAAATGGATCTTTACAATAAAGTCAGATGGAAGATACAAAGCAAGACTAGTTGCAAGAGGATTCCAACAAAAGTATAAGATAGATTATGATGAAACTTATAGTCCAGTTGTAAATACAAATTCTTTGAGAGTTTTATTGTCAATTGTAGCAAATAAAAAATTGAAGATGAAACAGTTCGATATTAAAACAGCCTTTCTACATGGAGACTTAAAAGAGTGCATTTATTTAAAAGTTCCAAAAGGTTATAGCGATAAAGAAGATAAAGTATGCAAACTAAATAAGAGTCTCTATGGGTTAAAACAAGCACCATTAATGTGGAACATAAAATTTACAGAACATTTATTTAAAATGGGTTTTAAGCAATTAAAGTTAGATCAGTGTATTTTTGTAATGGAAGGTGAAAGAAAAATAATTCTTGCGATATATGTTGATGATGGACTAGTAGTTGGTGAGAGAGAAGAAGACTTGGTGCATGTAGTGGAAACGTTAAGAAAAGCTTTTGATCTAAGAATCTGCGAAGAAATATCAAACTATATTGGGTTGGATATAACACAAGGAAAGAAAGGAGTTAAAATTTGTCAGGAAAATTATATTGAAAAAATGTTGAAGAAGTTTAATATGAATGAAGCAAGAGAATGCAAAACTCCAACCATTTTGATAGAACAACATCCAAAATTGAAAATAGATACAGAGAGTCATGAACTCTATAGGGAAATGATAGGGTCTTTGTTATATTTAGCTAGTAAAACAAGGCCAGACATTAGCTTCCATGTAGGGTATTGCTCGCGTCAGCAGAGTACTCCAAATTTAAATGATTTAAATAACGCAAAAACTATTTTTAAATTTTTAAAAGGTTCGAAAAACAAAGGTATTCATTTTGGTGAAGGTGATAAAGTGCTTCGAGGATACTGTGATTCAGATTTCGCGGGGGATCCAGATACTAGACGTAGCACGTCGGGCTACGTGATTTGGTTGAACGGTGGACCAGTGGCATGGAGCTCAAGAAAACAGCCGATCGCAGCGTTATCGAGTACGGAAGCAGAATATATAGCCGCAGCAGAATGCTGCAAAGAACTTCTTTTCATCAGAGATTTCATTTTAGAAATGACTAATGAGAAATTAGAAATTGAAATGAAAGTGGATAACCAGTCCGCTATTTGGCTTATGAAGAAAGGAATTATGAATAAAAGAAGCAAACACATAGATGTGAGATACTACTATCTAAAAGATCAGATTGATGCAAACAGAATAACGGTTAAATACTGTCCAACGGGTTCGCAGACAGCAGACATACTAACAAAGTGTTTGCCACCTGTGAAGTTTGAGAGGTGTCAAAGAAAACTCGTATCAGAGTGAGTGTTAGGTAGTGATAAGTGTGGGCTAAAGTGAACTAAGTGTTTTTTCGGTCTTTATGTGGGGTATTAGTATGTAAGTTTTTATAGGGGTGTAATGTTGTATAAGAAAGAACTTATATAGAGTTGTGATGTAAACTTAAGGAGCCAAGTCAATTCACATTATCAGTTAAAGAGTTAAGGGGGTGCGTTAATGTACAATGTTTAAGGGGGTGTATTTTTGGCATATATAATGATTAATTTAAGGGGGTGTAGAGTGGATATTAGAAGAATTTTAAAGAATTCTAAACTAAATTAATCATTCTTTATAAATACCTAATATTTAAAAAAAGGGAGCTAACTAACGAAACTTTATAACTTTGAATAGTACTATACAATTATTTGGAGATTGGCCTTAGGTTTATTATCACATTTATTTTTATGAATTACTGTATATTTGTTTTTATTTTTTTATTATAAAGATGTGTTGAGTTATTAGTAGTTGAGTTTGTGGAAGGTTTGTATTAAAGCAGGTCGAGTAGGAGATGAGTTTATGTTATTAGTAGCTGAGTTTGTGGAAGGTTTGTATTAAAGCAGGTCGAGTAGGAGATGAGTTAATTGGAAGTTGTTAGTCGAGTAGGAGTTAAGTTAGGAGTTAGATTGTAGGTTTGTTATAAAGCTGGTTGAGTAGGAGATGAGTTAATTGGAAGTTGTTATTTTTTAAAGTTACCTTTAGAAATTTGAAATGTTTAAGTCTAAGGGGAGACAGGGGTAAATGGGATATGAATAAAAAATATTTTCTTTGTATATGGAAGGCAGTATGTCAAGGGCAGTTGATTGAGGGGGTGTGTTGAAAGGATACTGGTCAGTGATGCTGGCCAGTTGCAATCAACACTAACTTGACATAAGTTCAAATAATTGTTTGTGTTCTTATAAGAAAGAAACTAGAACATATGTGTATGTGTCATTGTGAATTGAGTCTTGTTGATAGCTTCTCATAGTAAACATGTTTTGTACCTAGTTTTATAGTTTATTGTTATGTGTTTATTTCGGTGTGTATATAAATAAATCGTCTTTGGAACGCTCTCTTTTATTTACTTCTACACAAACAAACTAACAAGTGACTTACAATAGTGTGATTTGAGGGAAAATAACCTATAAATAAAATGCAAGAACGTTTTGTAAAAATAATACAAAGACTCAAAAAAACGTAAGTATTTGTATTAATTGTTATAGATATTACAAAACGCTAGTGTGTATATTTTCTTACTCCTGTATTTG
This sequence comes from Eudonia mercurella, assembly GCA_963082485.1. NCBI lineage: Eukaryota > Metazoa > Arthropoda > Insecta > Lepidoptera > Crambidae > Eudonia > Eudonia mercurella. The sequence goes on from OY720022.1 coordinate 26,181,664, forward strand.
TCACACACCATATACGGTTATGGTTTGCGAAGTAGTTTTTCTCGATTGTTTTGAAATTTTAATAACAATATCTTTACGGGGTGTGTTACGACCTGGCCCGGCCTCGACGCTAAAAAAGGCCATGGTATTGTCTGTAAGCTGTGCGGATGCGTACTTTTCTGTACTCGAGAGGAAAAAACTAGTACTGCAGTATGTATTTCACTAGTTATTAGTCGTGGGAAAAACATATCCCTAAAAAGATTGGAACATTTGCATCTGCATCAGTACAATGTTCCGAATCAGTGATATGTTTCATTTGGATCAATTGGAACATCCGAGTTTTTTGAAACAGAGTAACTTAATATTCACGCAGATTTGTATCAGATGTGGAACTTGCAACTGAAACCACGTCGATTTTTTTATTATAATGAATTTTTTTGTTTACTGAATATCTTATAACAAAGAATAAAATAGATTTTCCTTCATAGGTACTTTTTCGGGCTTAGGACTGACAGCTAGTTTATCTACTAACATGTTGGTAGCTGGCGTATTTAAAAATCGATTTTATATACAAGTATGTACACTCTACAATACATATCTACATATTAAAAAAATAAAAAAAGTATTTTTGCGACTTTATCGTCTTTTAAAGTCGTTCGTCGGCTATTTAGAGTTAGGCCGGCACTCTTATCATTATATCGTTATTTCAGTCACTCTTCCATAACATCACGTACACTGTTGCGCGCGAAGTTCGCTTTCGTTTCTCTCTCTCTCATTACTATCTATCACTCACTCTTTTCGCTCAGTCTGTCGGCTCGTCGCCGCGTCGCGTTCGTCGCATCGTCGGTCGCAGTGAGCCAGTTCCAAATGAAGCATTTTATACCAGGCAACTGATCCGAAACATTCGTATCAGTTTCGTGATTCGGAACACTGAGTCGTTTCTCTAAAGAGCGACACACGTCTACTAGTTATAAAACATTTTTTGTGTACGGGCTACAGCGTATGCGGCCCAGCCCTACCACGCTTCTTTCTAAAAGAAATGGGAACTTTATGATATTATTTAGGTATGGGGCGCTTGTACGCATCGTATACCATCGAAAAGAAGTAGTTTTTCTTCGAAAACAATAGTAGTTAATACATTTATTTAAGTATAAATCAAACTTTATGAGATGAAACGCCTGGCATAAATATAAAAGCAAAAACGTAACTTGACCTCTTGTGTACGAGTTTTGTTATGTAGGCGTAATAGCTCGTACGTATTGAACTAAGTTAAAATTTACAATATTCCTGTTCACATTTTTCACTGTTCACGTTTCGGAGGAGTAGAAACACAAAGTGCCGTACAAATAAACAAAGAATAAGCTCCGAATAGTTGTTCCGTGTTTTGTCTCTTTTACTTTAATTTGAAATGACGTTTACATTACATGAACAAAACACTGAATAACTATTCGGACCTTATCCTTTGTTTATTTGTAAGGCACTAAAACTGTGACACAAGATTTTTATATAGATATGTAGACAAAAAAAATGTGAAATGGAATATTGTAAAGGACATGGCTAAATACAGTATGGACGACTGCCCTGAAATAAATAAGCATCATAATCTAAAAGTACGTAATGCTGGATAGCTAAATAGTCAGTATTAGGTACGGATTTGCCGATAGGGTGCATAAAGCTGCATCCAGATTTCGCATCGGCATCGGCATTTTTATAGCAGTCTAGTAAAACAATAGTAAATTGAATGAGCTACCCGTGAAGATTAAAATAGCGTGACCGCATTTTAAAACTCTTTATAGGTTAAGTATTTAGCTTCGATTGCTCTGTTCATACATTGCCGCTGACACCCAGAACTTATAAAACGTTATCTGTCTTTAAGTAGTAATGTATAAAAAAAATGCACTTATAGAAATCAATTCAAAGCAAATTAATTAAATTAATAATCCTAAACTAGTGATGCACTGGCTATTTTATCTTTAGCTGCGCCGGAACACAACAATGCTACAAACATTGATGTTATGGCGACATATTTAGGTAAGACTGTGGTAGATTAATATCTTATCTTTGTTTAATTATTATCTTGTTATTGCCTTTGTTTGTAAACAAATTGCTATAAAAGCTTATTTAATATGATAACTTACTATTCAAAGCAACAGATAAACCGTCCGCTTTGATTCCGACTCAGTGGACGCGCACCTTTATATTTTCCATATTTGTTTGTAAAACGGAACGTCTTTATCATATTTAAGGTATCCTTGTCAAACAAACTATAAATTAAACAAGTTTACATCTTATAAATTATTGATTTGTTCACGTAAGTTCTACGAAAATAATAAACACATCATTATTTAATCAATATTTCCTCTCGAGTACAGGAAAGTACGCATCCGCACAGCTTACAGACATTACCACGGCCTTTTTTGGCGCCGTGGCCGGGCCAGTGCCCCTACTATGAGCTTTTATAGCACAGTATTATTGCAGTTGTGGAAAAGAGACGCGAGTATATTCGCCGCTCTACGCATCTCGCTTTCACAACTGCAATAATACTGCTATAAGAGCTTGTGGCCTTTTCAAAAACATGTCTTCAAATTTCAAATCAATTTAATTGTTTGTAAGGGTACTTTATTAGTTGGGTATAGATATACATATACATAAAGTAAATCTATCGAGGATTTGACAGTTTTGGATATGTGCAGGCCTCTGTATATCTCTTAGAACATTAAACCAAGTATATCTAGTATAAGCTATTAGCCAGTTGTTATTATCTATACTTATATTAATATGTATTTTTACTGTTTTATAAGTAAAATATTTTTTAACAAGAAAATAAATTTTATTTAAGTATTTTAACTACCACACCGGTTCGAATTCATCTATCTATCGAGTTGTCTTTGATCGAGACTTAGATATACATATTAAACGCCAGCCGCACGACCAGCCGCACGCTTGTTATAATATGGAACGCAGTGCAAACCTCAGAATAATAACTAGGTAGTTAATGTTCTGAAGTGCAAACGCACGACAGCGGTCCGACACAAAAATAGGCCTAATTTGAAAGCGACCTATCACAAAAACCGATTGTGCATAGCTTCTTTAAAAAAAATACAAACCTAGTAAGTATAATTTTCAAATTAACAATAACTTTTATGGATCTACTATGTTAAATATATATAAGCCAGACGAATCGTTTTTATAATTATTCTTAACCATATAACCATTAACCGAGGCGATGGCGCAGTGGTTAACGCGCCCGGTCTGCGAGTGCTGAGGTTAAGCAAATTTCGCAAAGGCCGGTCATCGGATGGGTGATCAAAATTTATCATTTTGAGCTCCTCCGTGCTTCAAAAGGCACGTAAAGCCGTTGGTCCCGGCTGCATTAGCAGTCGTTAACAACCAGCAATCCGCACTGGGCCTGCGTGGTGGTTTATGGCCCATTCTCCCTATATCCATCCATAGGGAAGGCTCGTGCCCCAGCAGTGGGGACATAAAATGAGCTGATGATGATGGTGATGATATCACCTTATTGTTATAATAATTATTTTTTCACTCACGATTGAAAAGGATCAATCTGTAATATTTTGACCGTTAGAAACCTTGTTATGTTGATATTTATGCTCATTTTCATGAACAACCCCCAATTATTAGATATTAGATTCCTATCCCCCTTAGTGATAACTAAGGGGTCATCCAAAACTTAGAAACCGTTATAATAATGACGATAATGACGACTTAACATTGCTTAAGTTTGGCAGTATTAATTAGATCCCTTGTCTTCCCTAACAAGGATAAAAGAAAAAATTTGCTGAGCTGTCAGAATTAGAAATTGAAAAGGACTTCTTGGCGGGAAAGTGAAGAGTCATGTCTGCGGTTTTGTTTTATTTTCTAAAATTTGTGTTAAGTCGAATATTAATGTGAAATAATGGTGGATTATTAACCGTTAAGTGTTCGTGAGTGTGCATGAGTGTTGGCAAATGAAACAAAACAGTGCAACGTCACTAATCAAATTCTCTCAAGAAGTCCGCTTGAGGATTTAGTAAAGCCCCACATCTTTACTGAGATACTCGAGGGGTTGGGGGTATATCATTTCTCACTTCTCATTTCCATTATCATTCATCATCATCATTTCCATTATCATTCATCATCATCTTTAGGATTATAATACTAATGAAATTAAGAAACTAATGACATGGCAGCATGGTCTATGACCTCAGCCGGTTCCTCAGAGAACAAACTATTAAAAAAAAAAAAAAAAAAGAAATTGAAAAAAGAAATTAATAGGAGGCAAGCAAGGCAAGGGAATGGCAAACGTATTTGCGATGTATAAATTATTTTATAGTGTTTAAGTTTCTAATAAAAATGCTCTTTATAGTTCTCGCAAATTGTACACAGTCGATACGACTCATGTATCACTTTAGTTGCAGTACAGTTTATAGACGTTTAAAGTGACATAATTATTCGTTTTATTTGTAAGTATTCGTTGACTACTCGCATTACATTGACCTTGATGATAAATTGCAAATTGGCGCCACAATTGATTCGGTGCCCAATTTTTTACACTATCTATTTGTTTGTGTTTGTCATAATACACACAGTGAGCTATTTTAAGTCCTAATCAATTTGATGTTAGAAATGCTCGGTACCGCTAAATCTCTTAGTACCTACTTAATAATAACAAATAAATTGAACTAAGAGGCTTCTGTATCAATATTAATACCAACTTTAAAGAAAAAGTTATAACTATAAGTAACTGATAAAAGCATATCTTCTACTATTTTGTTGTATGGTTAAAAAGTTAAATTTTTAAGGTAACTTATTTCAAAAAATAAAAAATACTGCAATTAAACTTCAAATTAATTAGCTGTAACTGTATTTTTTGAAATTTCTTAACTGTAAATTGACTTGTAGTAGAACAAGTTGCCTTTAGTTTTTCTTTTCAGAATATATTTAAAATTAAAAATTAAAAAAATGTTTATTATTAACTGCAAAGTGACAGAATTAATTAAAACTAGATTTAAAGCTATGGAATAACACCTTTGCATATAACGCTGATTAATACTAGTCCATATTCTAGCGGTTCCTCACTGGGCAAGCCTGCATCGAGGTAACCTAGGCACAAAGTTACATAATCCTTAGTTAAACCTTAATTTAAACAACCATCTTATCAGGTAGGTACATATTCGATTTTTAGTGAGACAGTTACATAAAAACTAATATAATATCTTAAAAATATAAACACATCATTATATCAACTTAATTTAGCATAGTATTCCTAATATATTCTCTGTTCTGTCATAAGTTAATGTTTTTAGCCATTCAGTAATAATATTTCGAGCTTCATATATACTCTTGTTTTTAATATCACAAAATTTTACAACTTTGTTATACACATGTATTTTTATAAAATCACCAAAGCAGGCTATGCATTATATGTATGACCTTTCTTATACGAGCTGAGAGACCACCGATGTGAGTTTTGAAAGATAGATTCTCATCAATTAGCACTCCAAGATATTTTAAAACTTTAGTGCGCTTTAATAATTCACATGAACAGTTGTTTTGATCATTACAATCTTGGGTATGAATTTTAATTTTTATGTCGGTTTGAGGAGCTGAAGCAATCGTTTTGTAGAAAGAAATTATGTCAGCAAAAATTTCGACTTTTAAATGGCTTTTTTAAATACATTGAAAATAAACTGTTGCTTGCAATGTTGTTGTCTGAAAATAAATTCAAAATCATTTATTCAGTTTAGGTTACAAATAGCTCTTATGAACGTCATTATGCCATCGGTTCGTAATAAGTCTACTCTGGGCGGGACCTTGTACTAAAAAGAACCGGCAAAAAACTCAGCTGCAAGAAACTCGGCAAATGTTGGATCTACCTATTATAGTTTTTAGTTATTAAAATTTTCCATACCATTCCATTCCATTCCATTTTTAGATTGCTAGCCCTGTCATCACAAAGCATGTTCAAATGCTACCTTGTCTGTGTCATTACAAGTTTTGATATATTTATCTCTACATCTCAACATCTATACATCTATTATTATAGATCAGAGTGAAAGAAAGAATAAAAATTGTGATGTTGTCTTTTTATGACAGAGCATAAAATGTCAGCTGGATAATAATCCACCAATGTCATATAAGTATAGTTATGATGAGGCTGACATGTAATATTACACAAAAACACCTACAAAGAAAAAAAAGAGTATATTGATATAAGTTAACAACCCATATCCATTGCTTAGTACCTTTCGATCACCTATCAATCATCATCATCGGCCTTCACAAGACCTAGCCCCCTTTCAATACTGATACTGAATTATGTTTTTTCTTTTAGATTCATCAAGCCATGGAAAACAACTCTTTCGCTATGGATGAACGGCTGCTCGCTCACATTACCCATATCCTGAGCGCACTGACTATATTGTCATGTGTCTTCCTAAAAGTACCACAAATCATGTACGTACGTGAAAGAAAATCTGCCGATGGAATGTATGTGCAGGCAATTTTAATGGAAATCGCGGGGTACGTACCAGGGTGGTTGCTGATGCAGGTTATATTCATTAGTTCCTTCAATAAAGTCTTTTCTACTAAGAAATTGTATCTAAGTTAAAACTTTTTGGGTTTACCTAATGAAACATATAACGGTTTTTTTGCCATCATTGCTCATAACTCTTTATAACAAAACTTCATTACACATAACAAACATATTTAAAAAAAAAAATTAAAATTAAAAAAAAAAAAAAAATTAGAACATTTTTAAACATTGTATAGCCAAAATATGTTTACCAAAGAGATTGAAAAAATAGAATTGCAATAACAATATGCAACAAAGGTATATTTTTTGCTTGGTATATTATTTATTATGTTATTTTATCAAGTCTTGAATCTTCATATTATATAATTATATAATCAAAAAAAAATATGTAATTATGTACAACCACTACATTATAATATACTCTATATATCATAGTAGTTGTAGCAAGCAATCAAGTAATAGGTAAATAAAAATTATAACAAGCAATATTCTGCTTTTAGATTTTTATGCCATATGATATGAGATATGCCAATTGAAATCATGATTTTTTTGTCATTTAAAATAAAAAAAACATGTGACTTTCAATAATTAATATGTATAAACAAAACAAAACAAACTTCAAAGTTCAAATTTTGCAAATCTGCCGCAACAGTCCGAGCTCAGCTGTTGCGAGATACCATGTCCGTGAGAGGTTGTCTTGTGTGCCTTGCTCGAGCAACGCTTGTATGAAGCTTACGTTCTGCAAGCTCCTTATTTTGTGGCCCCGATGTAAGCGGTCAGGGTACCTGCAAATCTGCATTAAAATCAGCAGATAAATGTGGATGCTGATGCTGACATTGAAAACAATGATGATAACCAGCTGATGATCACCAACCCTGGTACGTACAAAGATTGTCATTGTCAGCTTAACTGGCACTATTGTAATAATTTAAAAGATTATTGCAGCTGGCAGCAGAGGTCTTACTGCGCCCCGGGATGTTATAGGCAATGATATATAAGGAAAAACTAGATACCTACATTACTATTATAACGCCCCGAAAATACGTTGAACAAAAGAAGGCAATCGTAATATATCCTTTTGCTTTTGAAGAAGAAGTTCCAAAATCCTGTTTTGAGATTTAATTTAAAGAAAAATGTTAAATTACAAAGGCTGTCTTTTTGCTTCAATAACGCTATTCCTTTTAAATGACTTCACAATATATTGAAATATTAGTTGAAATAAAAAATGTATATTTTGACTAGTGTGCTGCCGCCATGCTGCCGCGGCTTTCGAAATTCGTTTTGTATGCATATAATGTACCTTTATAATATACTAGCTGAACCGGCGGACTTCGTACTTCTTACCGCATATCTTTAAAAAAAAAAAAAGTATAGCCTATATTACTTACCGCTAATGTAGCATTCTAATGGTGTAAGAATTTTTTAAATCTGTCGCGTAGTTTTTGAGTTTATTCGTTGCAAACATACAAACCAAAATACAAAGAGGAACTTTATAATATTATTATTAGATAGATAATTTACCGTTATAGGCCGAGGCAGCCATGATGGCAAACGGAGACTCTACTCGTATACGTCCAAACACAGATACTGGAAATTTTTTGGTATGTTGCATTCTTTATTGAAAGCCAGTTTTTTTTTGGTTTTTATAGTAGTTTTTGTCAAATTGATGTTGCCTGCAGATAAGTAGCTTACGGCCGCGGCGTAACCAGATGTTAATTTGATATTTTAAATGATCTTGTTGTCTACCAAAATTTACATGTACATACATTACATCAGTTTTTGTGGAGTCCGTAACTCAGGTCTGTGTTGCAAGTACGCAACTTAGTGCAGTGTTGTTTTTCAATTATTAGCTTCATTTTTTTATAAAGTATACAGCTGTGGCTCTTTTGTTTCAATGTATGTATGTATTATATTTTAATTAGGTCGGTTTTATTTTTGGCACTAGTAACAAAGATCTAATGAAGTATTGTAAAGGTCCGCACACATTACGAATACGTCTGTGAGCGAAATGGTCCACAGCCGTAAGCGTATCTGTTCGCACGCACTTCTGCACACCGTACGCGCGCATCCTTCGCGAGTTGCGCTAAAGAGGCACATTAGTTAGCGCGTTAAAAGCAACATTAACGCATTAAAAGTCGACAAGTTTTTTTTGCGACATTTTATTATATACATATAATTGTGCTATTACTCGTCACCACTGTTATATTCGTGGTGTATTGGATGCGCGCCAATAAAATAAGCGTTAGAGACACATTGTTTGTTTATTAGTAAAATTCACGGGTATAGACGCTGTCGCACACATACAAACGTCTACTGATTACTTTGCGATTTCTATGCGTGCCCACGCTTTCATACACAACAAGTTGTAGATTGCAATCAAGTGCACGAGAGCTGCACCTAAACCATTCGCCTATGTGTACGCACCCTAACTATGTCGTGATCTTATGTCTTGGCTCGTGTAATCAATATTATTAATTTGTGCAGTCCTTTTATGTTGGTATTTTCGCAAATTTAACTAGTATGAACTTCAAGATTATATAATATGGTAAATGAAATCAAAAGTAGGTATGTTTCATTCAGTACGTTAATGTATGGGAGGGTAGCTTTTTAGAAATTTGCGTCTCGTTTGTGAGTATTTCACATCACAGTTCACGTCGCTACGGTCGCGATTGCCGACCTTTCCGAGAATCTCTAAAAGTTGACTACAGGTTGGGGCGGTATTTCTGATTTAGTCCGCGCTCGCTCGGACCAAACTGGGTCGGAAACAATTTAGCTTTACTCCCCACTTTGCAATTTAGTTTAGCTGGAAAACCCGAAAAGACCCAATGGCGTATGTAAGTACGTCCTGAAAAGAACAGTGTAGACTCTGAATGAAACTTATAAATGCCTAGGTCAAGTGGAGTGACGACCAGAAGTCTTAAGACGCATGAAGTTATGCGGCAGCTGGTGCTAGCTAAACTGGAAGATGAAATCCGATAACTAGGCCCTGATGAGTCCGTTAGGGAGATCCCCAAAAGACTCCGTCCGCTTCTTGTCCGCTGATAAGTGAATAAATACATAGTAATTGTTATATCTTCGCAGTATGTATTTACTTTCAAAGGTTAGTACCTACCATTTTTTTGGTTTCAATAAAATACCTGTTTGCACTGGAAGTCGACTTTTTAATTCACTCATTCCATTCTTTATTCTATCACTTAATTACCTTCTCTGCTGGCTCAGCGACCCGTTGTGGGTCTGGGCCTCAACAAGACGCAAATCTACCCTACATTGTGACCTCTCACGCCACCGGTCGATCTGGGCCCGTGTAGGTCATTATTCAATCACACATGAATTTTATTTCAATTCCTCAGTTCTATATTTTAGAAACTCAGAACAATAACTATACACAGAATAAGTTTAGCTCATTTTTAATATGCACATTACAATGTGGTACAATGAAATGGACAAATATTCCCCGACTAAAGCCAAACTCCTGAGTGGTGCCGGGGATAAAGAATTGCACCACCCCATCTCTTCCCGTGGGTGTCGTAAAAGCCGACATTTGTAATAAAACCTAAGCCTATTTTTACATTTTAAGTTTGTAGACTTCTATGCATACATCGCATACTTTACACCTCTAGTCGTGCTTTAGGCTAGGCGTATTTAAAAAAATTACTTACCTATACGTCAAAACTGCGTTCCGAGACGACGCGACAGCGACGCACGGTGGATCCTGTACTATGGACAGCTTGGTCAAAATTATTTAAAGAATGTTTTTGACTGAAACTAATTTGTAGACGTTTGTGGTAAAATAACTGCAATTAATCAAAAACTGTTGATTATAAAGGACAATAAATTAATAATGTTTCCTACAAATAATATAAGATTTTTTTCATTTATACTTTATTTATATAACAAATACGATTCTACGGATTGTTTACTCCGGTAAAATCATGTTTTGATTTGTCAAGCTGACTTTCACTTCGTAGTTTCATTTCAGCAGCAAAAAGCAGTTCATCAGCAGAAGTAGATGCACGTAAATTTTCAGTTTTCCTACGTTTACTACGCTCACTAGACTCAGCAAAGTCCTTCGCCGGCCTACCTGGGCTCACTTTATTCTTAAGATATTTAATAAAAATGCAAAATCCATCTAACCAAGTCAAATTATTTTAAAAGAATTTTATTCTGTCACTGTTCGTTGAAAACCACTTAGCCTAGAAATGTTTTTAACAAAATAATGTAAGGTTTTTTTGAGTAGAGGTTGATCTGAAGCAGGGCAGTTGGTTTCAGCAATAATCATCTCCTCTAATTTTAAAATCTTGCTATCTAATTTCTTGTACTTTAGTGAAAACAATCTTTCACACATTTCTCTCCTTTTTATTGGGTAGTCAGTTACTCCTAAGGATAATAAACAAAAAAAACTATAAAATCAGCTAACATTCATCATAATCTGAATAAAATTATCTTAAATACGAACAGTTGAAATTGTGAATTCACTACCCCTTACTTCTAAACCCTGCCATTTACAATAGGGGATTTTGCCCGAACTATACAAGTCATATCTGCATACTACATTACTACATGAGTCACCAGAAATCAATAATTGTGAGGGGAAAATCCCCCAATTGAAAAAAATAAATAAAAGCGAAATTGCATTTCCAAAACAAAGTGACATTTATATATATTTTTTTTGCTAAATAACTTATTATCAAAACGGGTTACATTTATATGTTTTAAATACTACATACCTTCATCACCACTCATGATTTTTTTATAAACTATGCGATCTTAATTTTATAGAAATATTTATGTAAAGTCTGAACTAAACTTTTTTATTTACAATGAACAACAAGGAAAACAGAAAATAGGTAACGTTTGACGTGTCATATAAATAATACTAGACGACTGATTTTACTAAGTTTACCATAAACTAATGTAATGTACCTTCAATTTATAAAATCGAAAAAAAATAATCAACTATCTACATTTTCAAAAAAAGCCTTTTTGACCAAGCTGTCCTTAGTATAGGATCCACCGTGCGACGTCCCGACGCCCGACTAATAAAATATGTTATGAACAAGTTTGATTCCGTAGCGCTTTTCAACAAAATTATAATAATTTGTCGTTGTTTTTATTTCTTAGAAAGTTGATTTGATGTTTTAGAATTATCGACTTCTCTCTTGGTGTTGCTCGGTAGTTTTTATTTGTTGTGTTAATCATAAGTAACATTTTATATGAGACTAGCTGATCGGCGGACTTCGTACCGCTTTGACAGTTTCTATGACAACAAAACAAACAAATCATTCGTCCACGATGAACTCCTATAGCACATATTACCGGGTCCAATTGTAAATCTAAACCATTCTCGAATCCACTTGAACACACACAGAAAATTTCATTCAAATCGGTGCAGCCGTTTAGAAGGAGTTTAATCCCAAAAAATAGTGTTAAGCGGAAATCCAGTGACAGAACACCTCAAATCACCCCCAAAAAATCGCGGAATATACATGGGGGTGTTTCGGATACACCTAGGGGTGTTCTATCATTGGATTTCCGCTTGACACTATTTTTTGGGACACCCTGTATATAAAGATGTCTTGACCGTTCTAATAAGTATGAAAAAAAAACATTTACTAATTCCTTTAAAACTTTATTGTTTCTTCAAAATCCTTATTAAAAATTTATATATTTACTTTAGACGCGCAATTAACTTTAGCTTTACTCACCCAAATCACAGAATAAATAATAGTAAGCCCAAGTGTTCATTCTTTTATGTTTGCTTAAATATGTTTGTTACATGACATTTAACTTTTTCTAAAAGTTTGATTATGAATAAAATAATGTTACTCTTGAAACACTTTTTAAAAATTATATTCTTTTCGACGTAGGCAAATTTAAAGACCTCTATGGAAAGTTTCCATCGCTTAATTGCAGTTCAAAGTCCCGTGACGCTGCCTGAGGAAATCAAAATCTCTCAAAAAAATTTTCAAAATTTTGTCTACTTACCAGATCTATGTATTTTCTTCAAGCATGGAAAGTTTCATTCGAATTGGCTCATAATTTTGAAAAATATTGAACTTTGAAGTTTACTTGTGATACCGAAATGTATAATTGATATTTGATATTTGTATAATGATTAAATAATAATTAATAATAAAGAAAATTATAATTTGATAAGATTTTCTATGCATGTTTTAATAGAGAGTGTTATATGTCACTTTATAGTTGTTGTTGTATGTTTCTGTGTCTTAATTATTCTCGTGTTGGATGTGTTTAATAAGGTGCAGCGCAGATGACACCCTTTTTGTTGGCGCACAGCGTTACTGCATATTATTGCATAGATTCTGTTGTCACAGACTAAAAAGTGCGTCAGAGATAATCTGTCGTCTGCGCTGCACTTAAATATCACCAAACACCAAATAATATTAATTATAAAACTAATAATATTTTCTATTAGTAGCACGAACAATTATCAATACCGTGTCGAAGAATTCGTAAACGTAAAAAAGGAATATCGATGGAAATTGATACAACGCCACGTCTGTAAACAGAACTAACTAACTCATAATTGACAGACGTTAATTTCATAGAATTTATGACGTTAACATGACTTAACGTTTACGATACGATTTCGATAGAAGTTCATGGTAGGCCCTCGAGTGCCTAGTCCGAGTTTTATTCACCATTCGATCACGTTTACGAAAACGAGAATTTGTGTAGCAAAATGTTAACTCTTCTCGTATGTCGCCAGGAGGCACTGCTTCATTGCCATACTAATTTTTGTTTCCGTAAACGTAATCGAATGGATACGAATAGTAAACAAAATTCACACTAGGCACCATGTAGTCGCCTAAAGGCGCGTCCGCACCTGCGCACGCGTAGCGCACGAGCATAAACCGTGCACACTACGCTTCTCGAATAGCTATGGACGAGTTACATAATACGCGCGTGCGCAAGTCACGCGAATGGTTCGCGTGCAAAGATGTGCAATTGAAGCCAACACTTCCAATGATGTTCATAAGATAGTTACAGAGATGCTCGCGGATAGTTACTATCATGTGTCCGCGAGAGGACATTATAACTTGTACGCGAACTACTCGCTTACTGTTCGCAAACATGTCCTAAGATGTCCATACTATGTTTGTAAGATGCACGCCTACGTGCGCAGGTGCGGAGCAACCTTTAGGTCTTATTTATCCTGTTTCAGACTTCACATCTTATTTATCTTGTTTCAGCTTTTCTATAATGACTCTTTATAACATGACGAATAACTACAATCTGACGACTTACATGGAGTACCCGATAATTTTGTTACAAGTCTACATACTTCTTTATTTTGTGGTAAAATATAATGATCAACTGAGCATGCCCATCGTCCCGATGTGTGTGTGCAGCTACGTGTGTGTCATGATGCTCTTCATGATTGGATGGCTGCCGATGGAAATCCTGTCCTATTTAGTCGTAAGTGTTGTAATTACATGTTTTTTTATACAAAGCTGGTGAACGACCATGAAACGCGGAGCCGGAGTACAGCAATGCGAGACCCTGAATTTTTGGGGGTATAATAGATATGGGAGTGGTTGTGATTGGTAAGTATAACTCATAGTAAGCCAAGACTTAATTTAATAAGACCAGTAAAAACAAAAACCGGTCGTTGTGAAGATCCTTGGGACCTTTGTTCAGCAATGGACGTTTTTAGCTGAGATGATGATGATGATGGTTAGTGTAGTTAGGGCCCAGTGAGCGTAGTTAGTGGATCTCGTACCCTTCAAGCCGGAGCACAGCAATGTGAGACAGTGAATTTTTATGGGTATAGTTGACATGGGAGTGGTTGCCATCCAGGTTATATCCAGTTCAACTGCTTAGCTGCAGCTTCTCCATGATAAAGATGCTACTGAATACTGAAATCTTTTTCTGGTCTAATGGTCTAACGGTTAATTCTGGTCGTAAATATTTATTTATTTTAATTTTATTACACAAAACAGATTTACAGTAATAGCCATTCAGTTTTTACATGGATTTAGTAAAATAGGTAGACTGCAACTCCACAGATACGTGTAAACAACATGCTTAAACTTTAAATCAAATCATAAAAAAAAACATGTAAAATTAAATTAAATTGTGAAAATTATACATTATTATGTTGATTAATAAATTGAATTATTTATATATATTAATATTTTTATATTGAAAGATCTAGACAAGTTTAATCCAGTTACGGCTGCCGCTACCTACGGCACAGATTAGTTAATAGTTACCTACGGTGCTTCATGTTGAATATGCTGCTAAAGACTATTCTCTCTTACCTGCTCGTTTTGCTACTTACTTTTATTGATATCTATTTAAAAGTAGATATGTGCCGGATCGTTAAAAATGTATATCCGCGAATACTGATTAGGGATACGTATAATTAGTAAGTAGATATGCGGATAACGATACGGATCTCAACTGTTTCTTAGTCTGTGCTGGTCACGTGACTTTGAAACGACAGTTGACGCTATACTTCACTGCGCGTGTTTTTGTTTATAATTTAGTGCGACAAGAGGCAGGAACAATAGATGTGTAATTATAAAAAATAAAAAAATATTTTAAAGAGAAATAATATATTGATCCACAAAAAATCAATCAAAAATGCTCAAATCAATAATGTCAAAATCAAAGTAGTGAAGAAATTTAGTGCTTACGTCAGCCTTCCCGGTAGCATAATGGTCAGTGCAGCCGCCCGAATTGCGGAAGACCCAGGTTCGATTCATGGCTGGGTCGAGTAGGCATTTAAGTTTTTCACTACCTATATTTTATACTGCCACTAGGGCTTCGTTTGGGATGCCGGCCGTCTACCCCGGGGGTCTTTTTAGGTGCGGCACGTAGTAGCGATTTCCGAATTTGGCCCGGTGGAAAGGTGATGGGATCTTCCTCCGGCGGGACGGGGTCTCTGAGGTATCGTTCGGTGTGATTAATTAATTACTAATTCGTTAAGGGTTGTGTTTACCAGCGAATTCGGACTAAATTGTAGTTCGAGGTGGTCAGCAAAGATCTCCGCCCTGTCCTCAGCGCGGTATCTTAGAGAGCCGTCTTGAGCCAGCAGTGGGCGTGTCGGTGGGCGTGTCCCCGATAGGCGGCGGCAGAGGCGATGAATGCTATTCCAGTCGTCGCCTGCTGCCTCGTTTTCAATGAGCCACGAGTAGTCGGCTGGAATACGGTTGTGTTCATTAAAGACACTGACAGTTTTGGATGGTCCGATGAGCAGGCGTCTGGACTTGAGTTGTAATTGTAATGTTTCAGCCCTTCTGCACCCCGCTGAGTGGCTTCGCCAAGTTGTCCTACATGTATGCCATCATTGAAGCTGGCAATGCTGAGGTGGTTTCCTTGACCACTTGGGTGATCTCCATGACAACCAACCTCGGTAAGACTCCATAACATAACTAACATTATTTATTATTTAGAGTCGAAGAACTTGCCAGCCGAGCGCGGCAAGATCGATTTTTTATGGCATTGAAGCAGCGCCGCCGATTGACAAGCGAATTCTTATGAAAAAAAAAATACTTGCCTGGTATTTGTTAGCGTAGTCCAATGACAGATAAATTCATACTATATTTTACAGTTACATTTAACAGTTACTCTTATATCGCGACCTTGAGCCTGTCCGGAGCGGGAGTTTCCGTTCTACTGTGTTATTGTTTATTCTTATGTTCCTGCCCCTATTTCTAATGAATAATGGAAAAAGGCTCGTGCCCCAGCAGCGGGGACATAAATGAGCTGATGATGATGATGATGATAGTTTCTGCGTGAAAGCGTAACAAACAAACTTAGCAAACAAGAACACGGCTCGCCTGATAGGAAACGGTCACCGCAACCCGTGGACTCCGTGCGACGACACCAAGTGTGTTACCGACTTTTAAAATCTAGTTTTTATGCCCTGAATTTCACTGGATCTGATAACTTTTTCTTTTGAGAAACCTATTTCGAATGAACGTAAAAGCACATTTGACCATTAAATATTCTAACCTCAAATTCTCCGGTTATTCCAGCACGAGTGTTCACTATCTACATGGATTCCGCTGATAAGAAACTGATGGCCAACTTCTTCATTTCCTCCGTGCTCAGTTCGTCGGTGCTGATAACAGCTGTGTATTATAAGCTTTACCCAAGGCAGCCGCTAGCGCTGGTAGTGCCAACGCCGCCGCATACGCCGCCGCCACGGAGACCTATCAGGCGGTTTGCTAGTCAGAACAATTTACACGACTAAAGCATTTCAGGTTGATTTCGGAGCAGGATGCATTCTACTTAACACCAACATTTTCAAAATTACCATTAATTAGGTCATGCCTATATCTGCATAGTCAAACTCAAAACATTGTTATGAAGTCAATGTTAATAGATATTGACAGTTGTTCCTCATTCAAGAAATAGTATCGCGATCCCTACTTTGGTGAGCGACAGTGCTTTTTTTGCAAGTGACCTACTATTTGTAAAATCAACAAAAAAATTCAGAAAGCTTTAAAATATTACTGTGCAAACATCATGCTTCGAAATCTTGGTCATTATCAATATTCGGATTGTACTCTTTACGTTGACTGCAAAGAAAAGGGCCATTAATAACAATATCACCTAGTTTTTATCACCTTGTTTTAAGACACATATGCCATGTAATTTTAAGCTCTAATGGTACGCTAACAGAGTAACTATTAATAAAACGGGATGATCGTGTTTTTAATAATTATTGTAATAGTGAAGCCGTTATATTGGTGGCTCTTTTCTTGTCTATAGTATGGTCGGGCACAGACAAGTAAAATTTGTATACTTTTCTTAGTTTCTGTAAACTCGGTATTTCTGGCTATGCAATTCTTTCTCTTATACTGCATTAATGTGGTTTTAAAGGATGTGCAATGCTGTATAAAGACAAAAGTGTATACATATTTCAGCTTGGACTGTGCCACGTATCATTTAGTATCATTCAATACACTGGAACAATTCCTATTTTTTGTAACAAAAAAAACATGTGACTATTCTATCAAACGGTACTCTATGTCATTAACTTCTTTCTATTATAATGTCAAGATACATTATTGATAGGCTACTGATAAATTATTTATATTTTAATTTGAAATTTCCGTTTTATTATTTACTTTATTAATTTTATAATGGTTATCCATTATTATTTATTTTATTGTTTTACTGAATTGAATTGCTTTTTGTCTGATTTTATTGTTTTTTTTAATGATCTAATTCAAAACTGTATTTGTTTGACTCATTTTATTTATTTAATATTTAGTACCTATTTACACTTATTTCTTCTAAAGCCTAAAAACTCGTTTATAGTCGTATATTAAAGAATAAATAAATTATCAAAATACTTATTATATTATACTCGTAGGCTTCTATTTCAATATTGATAAGAAATTTATATCATAAATTTTAATCAGTTAACTATTGTAATTTAGTAATGCTTTGGCAGTAGAGGTTATATGGTTAGGTATTGGTGGGATTGATAGCGAGCTTGTGATAATGCTGTTGGCATCCTATTATATTTTTAATTCGAATATGTTGACATACCTATATTATCTACTTCAATATTTTTATACTGGTCTTGAGATAGTTTATCAAACGAATGTCTATTTTACGAATATTATAATATTTTCTATGTATTGAGCAAAATCTTAAATATTTTTTTAAGCTATAAGCCTGTCTAAAATACGTTTGCCCTCTGTTAGTTTTTTAAAGTTGATGGAGACAGACAAGCAAGATAGATGCAGCTTAATCAATATTTAAGATTTTGGTGTAAGCAATTTTGAAGAAATTGTTATATTACTTGAGGACTGTGAAATGAGAAAGATTTTTCGAACGAAGTTAGTGTGCTGGTACTGCGGGTGGTAATAATAATTATGAATAAAAAAAAACGCTTCTGCAATAGTATTTTAAAAGGTATACTGTTAATATAAAGTTGTCTAGAATGGAGAAGTAATAAAACAAATAAACGTTTAAAAAGAAATGGAAATGTCAGCGTTCCAGGCAGCTTTAGTCCAGATACCTAGTTAATAATTATATCAAACCATTAAAATCATTAAAAATATTTAAGAACTAGAGAAAAAAAAATTTACTCGTATTTAAATAATGTTAAATGGCGTAATTGGAAGATTTTTCTTATTTTTTTCTATAATTATGTTAGGTTAGTATTTTTTTCGGATCAAGTTTCCATAGATAAATTTGCCCTTATGCTGTGTTTTAATAGATCTTTCCTAAAATTTCTAGTCCCATTTAAAAAAAAGACATTTTTAACTATTATTTTTAAGTAATATAGTTAGTAATGAACATTGCCGTTTTTTAATATGTTATTAATAAATTATTTTAAATTATAATTCTGTAAATTATTAATTAAGTACCTTTTAAATACAAACATTCTCTGAGGTGTCTGTGAGTAAACTTTGTTTTCTTAGTCTATTATATTATTTGTAATTTGACACAGAGCAATGTCCTATCATAAACAGTACTGGCAAATTATTTACTCTATCGTTATAACTTTAGTTTTATTGTGTATTTGGATAATTGTTCAAAGATTTTAGTACAATTAATGACGTTTAAATTAATTATATTTTAATATTTTTAACACATTGTTTTATGTGCACATTATTTTTGCTCATCAATGGAAACTGTTTTTAAATATTTATGTGTTAAAAATGAATCTAGCCATTTTGTTATTTGATTGAGTTGTATGAATAGTACATAATTAAATACTACATATTGAATAAGGTGTATTTATTTATGCGTTATAATAATTTAAAATTACACGGTTCGATTCTAAAACCGATAAAATAACGGTTTTAGAATCGAAACCCACATTGAGTAGGAATCTGTTGCACAAAACTTTTGGATAGTATTATTTTTAATGTGATGTGATCATGTGATATGCCCAAATATACCTAAAAAACAAAAAAGAAATTCTAGATGGTTATGGATTATCTTGTATAGAATGTTACCATTTAATCAAAAGCGGCCACGCAGCTGTGCGTGTTATCGTATTCGTAATTTGCTAGAGATTGTCATAAGCCAATCTATGTATTGCACATGGACATTAGTCCAATGATGCGCTAACGATATCCTTTGTGACGCCGACGCGCCCTTCACCTTGACTCGTTGCTCTTGTCACCGTTCGTCGTAAAATAAGGAGATTGCTAAGGTACAAAGGCGCTCAAGCAACGCATACAAACATCATCTCATGGACACTGAATCTCAACATCTGCGCTCGGGCTGTTCCGAGAGAGAACAGAGAATGCGTTACTCGACCGTGGTAAACATTAAAATTACATTCTATTTAAAATACATTAAGGGGGTGCAGCGCGAACGCAAAACTGCGAGTTTCAAGTTTCTTTCTGATAGCGAGCGGGCGGCGCGTGGCAGTGGTGTGAACAGCGCACGACTACGAATACGCACGCACATTAATATCTGTACAGAGTAGGCTGGTGATTTAATTAGAGCAATGTTTACTTTCGTAAAATCATAGGCGTTTGGGTAAAAATTATAAAAGTCAATATTTTCATATTCATATTTTTTTATTGAAAAATAAGATAACAGTGGCCTGCGGAATATCAATACAAACATTTTGATGTCGGATCATTGTTTCATTTGTGCTATATTTACAAAGTTTCTGAAGGAATAAGTTTTTAGATATCATTATTTTACGTATTGTTTATGCAGTTTCTGGGTATTTGTTTCAAATTCCAAGACAACCATGGCCTTGTGAAAGGATCAAACTAACCTACACTAGTTTAGTTTGCCCTAAGTATAAAACAGCTGCTTTTAGAGGTAGTTTTAAATACGCTGCGACAAGTTGTTGGAATAACATTCCACCTCCCATCAGAAATTCTACAACTATTAAAGCTTTTAAAGTTAAATTTAAAGAGCATATTTTAAGTGCACAGAAATCTTGAACTCGCAGTATCATTTTATCTAATTAATATTATTACTTATTTAAAATTCATATTTATTCTTATTTGGTAGGTTAATATAGTTTTGTTTACGTAATTGAATCTTGTTGGTAAATTATTATTCGGCAAATTGTAAAAAAGCTGTATTTATTAAATAATAGTATGCTGTAGCTGTATTTATTAAATAATAACATGCTGTATGTAATTTTAAACACTGTCATGTAGCGCCTTTATATGTATTTCTTTTTATTGTTTATTTTTATTAATAATGGCATCCGCGGAAGACCAGCGTCGTGGGTAACACCAAGACATATGCTGAGCGGAGACCAGTTTGGTACAAGCACATTATATTCCTGTTTTTAATTAAATATTGTAATGTAGTGTATTGTATCAAATAAAGATTTTTCTATTCTATTCTATTCTATTCTAGTTCTTTTAATGTATATGACATATTCAGCGCCTAGCACCAGTGACTTAAAAACACGTAAATTTTCGAAATTCCGCGCGGCACCCCCTATTGCTTTACATGTCAAGAAACTCTTTCATACTATAGAAAGGCTGCAGAATTGTGCGAAAAGTACGGGGTTTCGTCTAGACCGCGCACGCGTAATCAAGGCACTCGTACTACCTACAACATGCGGTCCCCTTGATAGGTCCCTAAACCACTTCCCTGAAAAAGTGGAAGTGGAAAGACAAAAGTCAAAAAAGCCGCATCAAATTTAAAAGGGGCTCGTTAAGGCGCAGGGTAAGGCACGCTAGCGCCGCTAATGGATTTAATTTGATAACTGCTAACCTGGATTTTTTTTCAAACATTACGGACCTTCCGACACTAGGCAAACATCTATTATTTAATAATTGTGCACTACTTTTAGGTTTGTTTTTGTATTCATTCGCTAACATCAAAAGTGGCCATTGTTTGTGAATGAATGCGATAGCCTGTTTTGTGAATAAAACACGCAACAAAAAGTAGTGCACAATTATTAAATAAATACTATGGATGCTTTCCTGTTGTCGGACGGTACGCAATGTTTAAAAAAAGATCCGGTCCGTTAGTAATTGTCAAGTTATCAATTGGTGGCGCTAGTGTGCCTTACCCTTCGCCTTGAGCTTTTCTGGATCTCCTTATTTTGTGTCACCGTGCTCGTTGGCAATGGACAATTTGTACGGCGCCTTGGTGCCCTTTTAAAATTCTTGCGCGCACATGAGACATCGTTTTATGAATAGACATCTGCCGCACGAATAATAGTTATTTGTTATACAAGAGTGCAAAGTTGGTTTTTAACCGCGTGCACAATTTTGATGACCGAGCAAGCGAAGGATTCTAAAATTGAATCACGAGCGCAGCGAGTGATTCAAAAATTAGAATCCTGAGCGTTAGCGAGGGAATCAAAAGACACGAGGTGAAAAATCTTTGCACTCGAGTGCAACACGTAATTTTTCATCCCACCTCAGCGAGGAAATGACTAAATGCAAAAAAAATTATTTACAATCACAAGATACTTTTTTTTAGTTTAGGTATTAACTACTACATTATGATAGGTAAGTATTACAGAATAATCATTAAATTATAACAAATAATACTTAAGTATAATTAAGAAAAATTGAAAGTAACGTTGCTACAGTTACTTAAGTTGAGTGTAATATTTTTGTTAGGTACCTACTGGTAATGTTGGTGTTAGTGACTTGTGTACTGATAAATACGGCACCATGGGGGTAAAAGTAAATAGGTTTGATGATGTTTTGAATTCACAAACTTAGTGCACACGATGTTCTAAATTAAATTTACTTTATCCTCTAGCGGATAAAACCGGCTTTTGCACTCAGATATCGAAGAGCAAAAATACTCTTTCCGAGATGGGGGGATGAAAAAATTATTATTGCTACGACAAGTCGCAAAATCGTAACCGTTCGGAGATAAGAGCGAATCTATACTGGAAGTGTTTGGTGTAATTAACTGATTTTACTGACTAAAAAAAGTTAAGAATATGACATTTCCTTGAGTTGGATATTTGGCATTACTTCAGAGTATTTGGCTCTATTAGCGATAGTATTGGCTGGCGCTAATAACACAGGGTGTTTTTTTTCGATTCGATCGAAGAGGTTCGATTCCCGGATGGGTAAAATATTTTCTCAATCTAATGTGTATTATTTTTTTATTATAATCGACCACCATTGCGTATTTTTTTCTATTTCTTATAATTTCGGATTTTCGGATTCACAACGACTTCCTGTATAAAATCGCTCATATCTTGGAATAGTTAGGCGATAAACACACTGCCCCGCATCACGCTGCGTGTTGCGTGTCGACGCACGCCTACGCGCGTACTTGCGGAAGTGCAGATTCTGCATCATCGTGCGGGTTTTTTACGCACTCACGCGCGTAGTTGCGTTTTGTGGATTCACGCACGGCAGCTCTTTATTCGAATCTGTTCGCCGGTGCAGTGCAGAGCTTCGCGTCAGTTTTGATATTAAAAATGGTTATTATTTATTATCATTTATTATTTATTGGTTACCTATAGTGTACAACTCATTCAGGATGCTGCAGTTACAATAAATGTTTGGTTTTTGTACAGTCATATTAATAGAAATCGTACCTATAGAAGATACTGGGTACATCCTTATTTACAAACAAGATCGTTGAATGGGTCATTTCTTCAAAATTACTGGGAAATGAGAAAAGAATCTTTATAAGATACATTTTTCAACTACACGCATATGTCAACTGCATCTTTTGATTATTTGCTAACCAAAATTCGAACAGGCATTACTGGAATAGATACAAAATTATTTATTATAATTTATATTATTTATTACAATATTCCAAATAGCTGGGTGATTTTCGATTTCGAATATAAATCGATCGATATCGAGATCTATTTTCAAACACGTCAAGCCCTTTCAAAATCACGCACGGCACTGCGGGACTCAGTTTGCCATGCCATACCTACCTTGCGTCTCGCCCCGCATCCACGCGCGTGGGTACATGTTTCTCTGCTTGTAGGCGCGTGAGCTGCATGAACGCGCGTGGATGCATTTTCTGTGTGTTGGACTGTGCGTGTTTTCTATACAAACGGAGATACTTACAAGCAACGTTACAAGCTGCGTGGTGCGTGGCAGTGTGTTGATCGCCTTACGGTTTAGGGCTAAGCTGTCATATAAAATAATAATCGTATTGAAAACCTCTACACATACGAGTACCTATATCAAAGTCGTCTTCGTGCACAGATGTTATTTTTAAAGAAAAGCAACAAATATTGTCCTCTGTACAATATTTTTTTTTGTTATTGTAATCTTGATTAAGGCGGCTGTAACACTGACACAAAAAGCACGGTGTATATACTAAGAGAGAGAGAGAGAGAGAGAGAGGCAATCAAAATTGTAATGGTAGTGTTAGTATAAGAAAGTTCATTTAAAATATTTCGAAGACTTAAAATAATTGTTTTATTGCATGTAATGTGGTAAGAAATAAAGACGCAGTGGCCACAATAAAAAAATCTACAATTAAGTTAAAGCTACAGTTAGCCTATACTATCCCACTGTCCGATCCGATCCGAACTCCTCGGAGAATCTATATAGGGAACGCACTAGTAGGTACGTCATGCCATTCCTTCCAGAAACCTCTGACGTCGTTTCGTTTTACACGGCTTGAAGAGCCCTTTAAGTACCTTGCCGCCTCCAAAAAGTCAGGTGACACTAAACATGGCAAACTATTTCTAAAAAAAAGGAAATATATATATCCTATGTTGGGTTGAATACCTCCCCCATTTCCGCCACTCCACACGATTTTGCGCCAATTTGCCAGTCTTTCTCAAAGGCCAGCTATAGGAATTTTATATATATTGTCAGAAATTCGTTCTATTTTTTGCATTTTAAAAGTCAATGCAGTTTTACTCAACCCTTAAACCGATAACATGTATTTCTATAACAGATTTCCCTATCTTCTATAGTTTCATATTTGCTCATACTGACCTATTTATATTACCTACTTACTATGCATTTTCCTATCTATATCAAGTTTTACGAAAATGTGTAAATATACAAGTTAAAGCTAAAATACACCACTGAATATTTAAAGTAGGTACATATGTCCTGTCACCCCCTATTAATCTGAAGTGTCATCACTTTTGAGCTGCTTGAATTTTTGTAATATTCTCTGACCCGGTGACAAGTTCACCAACGTCGACGATTTTATCGTCAGCAAGTTCGATCGGGTCTTGCGGGGCGAGTTGGGGGAACAACCACGTTGCGTCTTACTTCTTCTCATCAAAAAGCTTTCTCTTGATGATTGAAATCTTCTAGTCAACAGTAGGCGGGAGCATAGATATCTCGGAGATGAGGAGTCTCCTGCTGAGGATGACGTGAGCTTTGACCGCGCAGACGACATTTTGGAGCAAAGCCGGGGGGAGTTTACGTAGCAGGGTCCGCACCTTAATATTTTTTGCGACTGCTCTGCGACGGAACTGACTACTTCGGGCAGCACCGGCAACCCATCTGGTTCGCTCGCCGACGAATCGTCTTTATTCTCGTCAGAAAAATCCTGCTCCATCAACAGACCCTGCGGCTCCTGCGCGCCGAAACTATTTTTACTCGTCAAATGCTGAGCTTTACGTCTAGCTCTCGCTTTGGCTAACATTTCTTCGCTATGGGATCCGATGAGATTCGAATTATCGTCAATAAACTTGCACACCGCGTCAGCCTCCTCTTCAGGCGATATATGGGCGTCCCTGAAAAACCCGTAGCCATTACGCAAGTCGTGAATGCCTTCAACAAAGAGCCATAAAAGTGTTGCAATCACTAACGAAACAGTTGTGATGACTGCTACAAATGTAGTTAGGTCTGGCTCAGTCAGTTGGTACTGAATTTTACCTAGAACACCATACGTGACAATGTTGCGAGTAAGCTTGTTCGAGTGCGCGCGGCACGTATAAAAACCTCTCAGATCGTTATCGGCTGTTGCCATTAACCTCAACACCCTGCCGTCATCGACTGATCGCACTTTCTTATCCCTTAATGCACTAGTAATTGTGACGTCTAAGAAAAGCCAATGTGCAGAATGAGGAGTCCTTACACTCCTTGTGTGAAGGCACGTCAAATTGAGGCTGTTGGAATTGCCCCAAGCAGTTTCGTGGTAAGAGCCAGAAACGCTGGCTGTTCTCGACGATACCTGTACTTTGCCTTCTTTATAACGCTCCATGTTGCAACTGCGCAGATCCAATAACCCTTGGCCTATATTTAAGAGAGCTATAAGTCCCATGAAAGGTGTTAAGTCCTCAGATATTAATGATTTTACATCATTCGGTATTCCTCCGACGAAAAATTCGTCGTTACATATGCTGTAATGAGAATGTTTTCCCTCTTTATCTGTAATATCCGAATCGTTATCTGGATGTGATTTAAAGTGTGTGTGATTTTGTAGTATGTTTAAGTTACGTGACTTTCGGCGGTCTGTACTGTCATCTTCACTAAATAAAATATGGAGATGTTCTTCCGAGTTTATTAAAGCTTCGATAGTGTTAGATTCTTTCTTTTTAGACAGTTGTAGGTCGAGCCACTGATCAAGAGGGTAGTCTGAAGAGCTACAGCTTTCTGCACGAATCTCATTTATAGCTAGTTTTAACTTTAATCTCATATTCTGTAATGCCATATAAAACCAGCTGCCACTCTGGTCATCTCTTAGAAAAAGAATCGTACCAGAATCTCGGTTAGATTTCACTGTTAGATGTAAAGTCCATTGATCTTGGGATTCGAAGCATGGCAGCCGCAAGTAGTGGTCATTGTCTAGACTCAAAAATGCTTCTTCTTTACTGGACTTCTCATACGCAACGTTAGAGACATGGGTGGGATAAAAATCAGATTTTCTTATCTTGCGCTCTCGATCAATCATTATGTTCAAGGGTATGAAATTAAGAATGAGCTCTTGGATTTCTCCGTGAAGTCTTTCACCTACATAAATATTAACCACATCATTGGGGTACTCTGGGTCACAAGGAAAACTACTTTTTAGTGCAATGTGAGAATCGTCTAATCTTAGAGTCGCAGCCTCACTCGTGACAGTTATCATAGCTGAATGCCAAATAGCTGGTTCTATTACATCTGTGGTACAAATTCGGGGTAAAGCGCATAGGTGTGATGATCCGCTTGCGTCTAAGCACACGTGCCATTTCTGAAGACTCAATCGGATATGTGGGCTGTTGATTGTACCACGGCGGACCAAAGTCCCATGTGGAGATAGAGGCATAAATCTAACGTAGAAGTGGAATAGCCTCGATCGTTTATTTTGAAACTCGAATTGTAGCTGCGAGTCGCCATTAAGAACTGCTACGGTGTGCTGATAAATTTCACAAGGCATGTGGTAACAAGAGCCTACTTCAGTTCTAGGTCCAACGCAATTTTGTCCGTCTCCAGCTGGTATCGGTCTTGTGCAGGATCTCATTCGAGACCTTCTTCCAGCTCCGCAGGATTGAGAGCACGGACCCCAAGCGCTCCAACCGGACCACCCACCGTCGAGAACGCATTCCATATTATAACACACCTCTATTTGATTGTGTTGTCCTTTGCAGTGCGTACCCCATACGCCCAGTAATTGTTGACTGATCTCCATGCAAGTTCTTCTGCGGCGTCTGACTCCAGTGCCACATTTTACGGAGCACAAAGACCACTCGGTCCATTCGCTCCATATTCCTTCTTTCTCTTCGATTGAGTCCAGTGGATCAGTAGCACATTGGTCACCTTC
The DNA here is from genome assembly GCA_963082485.1 of Eudonia mercurella. Classification (NCBI taxonomy): domain Eukaryota; kingdom Metazoa; phylum Arthropoda; class Insecta; order Lepidoptera; family Crambidae; genus Eudonia; species Eudonia mercurella. Next base: position 26,208,812 of record OY720022.1, read on the forward strand.
ACATCCTCGAGCTTGTAGAGGAGTGTCGGAGCAAACTAAATGGGCGTCTGACGGTGGAGGGTTGTCGCATCGTCTCAGCCTCCAGCGGAGTCCACCCCCGCATCTGGCTCCGCATGACGACCATTCGCCCCAAGCTCCCCATTCTCCCAAAACAGGGCACCCCAAGTTATGTTTGACGCATAGTAGGGCATTCCATAACGACTCCGCTTTCAAATTCCACGTGTTGTCGGTAGCTAATGCGGCTTCGATCGCTTCGAACGGACATTCCGTTTCTAGACATCGTTCCATTAGAGAAGGTACTGCTTCCAACTGTTGTAGCTCTCGTATTCTGACAGCATCACCTTCAACCAGTTTTCGGAAATCGTCGACAGTGCAGTTTGTCAGATGACAATTTTCTATTTGTTCTGCCAGTCCACTACAGGGTAGTCCATCTGGGGATGGCGGCGGATTGTCGCATTGGCGTTGTCTCCGACGGTGCCCGATGTCGTCGCAGCGGCCATGGCATACCGACCACGAGCTCCAAGGCGACCAGCCTCCGTCCACTGGGCACTCGGCGTCCGTCACAACACCGAGCTCGCATTCCAACCGCCAGATTGACTGTTGACGTTTACTATACGGCTTTTTACTGTGGTTCACGCTTACAGCGATCATGAGAAGTAGTGCTAGTAGACTGTAATTGTTCATAATAACATTAAGTTTTAATAACGTAAATAACAATAACAATTCAACCTGCTGCCAAGTTCTGTCACTTGTGGCACACTTGACATATACATTGACTAATTAAACTATTGTCTTTGAACGAATTGCGAAGCTGAGTTTAGAACGTTTAAAAGTAATCTAGAAGAATGTAGGTGAGTTATATAGCCATGAAGCCTTAGAGTTGGTTAAATGCTCTAAGCATGAAGCTGATATAACTGGAGAGGCCTGTTAGTTGAAACAAGCAATTACTCACTTGTCTGGTGACATAGCATAGGGTAAACCTTACTAATTCATAAAAATCAGGACTTTGAAGTGAAGTAAAGATGAAAGAGTAAGAAAGTAAACGAATATAAAAAATCCATTTCAAATCATTAAGTATAATTAAATAGAATACAATGAGCTGGAGAAAAATAAAAAAGAGTAAATGTTTAGCCTAAAGTCTAAAGCATACACTGTATGTACATATTGATAATAACGAACAAGAAAACTAGAAATATTGTCCTAGAAAAACTCACAAATTGAAATACATAAATATTATTTTGAATAGAATTATAGATCTCAATATTGCAATATTTGCAATACCATTTTATTGTTTTTATATCACTTCGATACGATTCGTATTTAAAAATATATAATACCTAAGTACCTACTTATTAATTTTGTTAACATATGACAAACGAGGAGAACTAGAATTTTGCCATACAAATTCTCGTTTCATCAACGTGATCAAATTTTAAATAGTAATTTAAACTCGCATTAGGCACTCTGATCAGTGAGCCAAGCAATAATAATTTATTTTTATCGTTGCGTAAAAGAGAAACATTCTATGGAAATAACCTTTCAAACAACTTATGTACTTCGAAATTTATCTTAGCAGCAATGAAGCATGCCTACCTATGTGCTTATCGTAAAGGAATTTTTTTAGTCACAATTAAATCATATTTTAAGTTGAAATTTATACATAATACTTAGGTACCTATTTAAAAAAAATTAAATAAAAAGTATTCCCAATCCCACCCAAAATGAAGAAACTCAAAGAACTCGTGTTGACAGATTGGGGGTTTTTTTTCCCCATTTTGGGGAAAAAATTGGCATTTGGAGAAATTTTGGGGAAATGATAATTTAATAAGGGAAAGGATTTCCTAGGAAATGTGTCTAATATAATTTATTTCACACATTTCTGGGCGATTGTGTAAAACAAGAGAAATATTATCAATTTTCTTATTGTCGTCTATATTTACAAGTATTAGTAGGTATTAAGTTTCTACAATAAACCATCCTCGAAATGTATTTAGTTCATTAATTTGGTCTTCTACCTACCCACTTTTGCTCAGCAAGAATCAAGTCCTTTGTCTCCTTCCGATACTGAATGTGAATTGGACGGCAAAACCTGTACGACTGAGTAGTCGGATTCAACCAAAGTACGAAGCCACTTACTGTTTTTATACGTAAAGGGATAAAAGTCGTTGCAAATAGACTATGTTCATCTTCTTGACCATCACTAAAATTTTGTTTGTAAAGGGATACCTGTGCTACCACCAAAGCCCCAACTTCCCTTCCTATAATAGAATTCTACAGTATCAACATTTTTTGTGAACAGTACTACAGGAACACACTTGGGTCACATGAATTTATTAGCCTTTGAAAAGTATGTGAAAGAAGACTGCCCCCCAACCGCCTAACTCTCTCGCTTTCTATCGCTTTGAAGGCGAGGCCCTCGCCTCGCTTTCTAATATAATATCGAAATACAATACCGAATAATATCGAAAGCTATAGGCTATAGCTTTCGATATTGCTTTCGAAATGACAAGATGACGCCTCCTCCTCGCCTCGCCTTAAAAGCGATCGAAAGCGAGAGAGTTAGGCGGTCGGCCCCCAGGTTAGTGTAACTGATGCTTCTCTTTCAGTCACATAAATTTCAGGAACTGGGAAGCCCGGGTAACATTTTTGTTTTGCAAAAAAATTATTCGACTTTCCATACAGGTAGGCTACTCTTGACGCAAGCTCAATCTCAATACAATTCCAATGCGATTAATATGTATCGATATTGGGATAAGTTTCGCGATTTCGGAACGCCCCATCTCGATAATAATTTGTTCACTCAATTTCCACGCAATTTAATTCCAATGTAGCGCTATTATCGCTTTTAGGAGTGCCATTTGAATTTTTTAGATTTGGGATTGGAAATTGATTATTGCAATTGTGTTTCAAGAGTAACCCACCTGGAGAGTCGAATTATTTTTTTTACAATTTCCATTTTCTGCCGTTGGCATAGTATTATATAGACTTGTTAACATGGGTACGTTTCGGGAATATATACATATTACCAAACATCCTGTACCTATATAAATAAGGGTTGTATTTAATCGATCACCAAACTAACCTAACCTAACCCACAAAAACACTAAGTTAGCACCTAAAAATACAAAGTTAGCACCTAAACTATTATTTAGATGCTAACTTAGCATTTTAAGTGCTAGCCTACTATTTTTTTGTGGATCTATTTATTATTTCTCTATAAATAATAATCAATTGCTGTTCGTTAGTCTCGCCAAAAATCAAAAACGGCTTGACCGATTGGAACAATTTTTATTTTGTTTTGTTCTACATATAAAACTTTAACTCTTACTTCTATTATCACTAAATTTAATAAAATTAATTCAAAACATATGTTTTTATTATCATACGGGTAAGCACAGCACCTTCATCTCACCTGATGTTAAGTGATGATAATGGTATTGACCATTGGGTAGAAACGCATTTCACCCGGGATACTCAACGGTAGTTGAGGATCCCGGGCACTGGAGAAGCTCTCATGTAAATGACAAATGTTTTAATGGGAATGAAGATCTTAGAATGATGTTGTTACAAAAAAATCTTGAACATATTCTAATTCTTCTACTACATATTAATAAGCTCAATGGCGCAATGGTGAATAAGGAGGAGTTGAATGGCGCAGTGGTTAACGCGCCCGGTCTGCGAGTGCTGAGGTTAAGCAACTTTCGCAAAGGCCGGTCATCGGATGGGTGACCAAAAATTTATCATCTCGAGCTCCTCCGTGCTTCGAAAAGCACGTTAAACCGTTGGTCCCGGCTGCATTAGCAGTCGTTAACAACCACCAATCCGCACTGGGCCCGCGTGGTGGTTCATGGCCCGTTCTCCCTATCCATCCATAGGGAAGGCTCGTGCCCCAGCAGTGGGGACATAAATGAGCTGATGATGATGATGATGATGATGATGATGATGATGATGAAAATTTAATAAATATTAATTCTAAACATATTTTTTTATTATCATACGGGTAAGCACAGCACCTTCATCTCACCTGATGTTAAGTGATGATAATGGTCAATGGTGGGAGCGCATTTCACCCGGGATCCTCAACAGTAGTTGAGGATCCCGGGCACTGGAGAAGCTCTCATGTAAGTGACAAATGTTTTAAAGGGGAATAAAGATCTTAGAAATATGTTGTTACAAAAAATCTTGAACATATTCTAATTCTTCTACTACATATTAATAAGCTCAATGGCGCAATGGTGAATAAGGAGGAGCTGGATGGCGCATTGGTTAACGTGCCTGGTCTGCAATTGCTGAGGATAAGCAACTTTCGCTAAGGCCGGTCATTGGATGGGTGACCAAAAACTTATAATCACGAGCTACTCCGTGCCTCGGATGGCACGTAAAGCCGTTGGTTCCGGCTGCATTAGCAGTCGTTAACAACCACCAATCCGCACTGGACCTGCATAGTTGTTTATGGCCCGTTCTTCCTATCCATTCATGGGAATGCTGATGCCCCAGCAGTGGAGACATAAAATAAGCTGCTGATGCTAAAAAATACATCGCAAATGCTCACTGTAAATTGTTTATTGGGAAAGTCAAATAAAAAAATTAAATAAATAATAGAACATGTATTAAATACATTCGCAGTTAGTACCTACTTTATAAGTTAGCAACATAGCAAATAGTAATACTTTAAACACGCTTAAAATTATTAATACTTTTTAGCGACATGGTAATAACAAAAGCGATCACAATAAATATCTTCATGGATGGATGTGACCATGAAATATAACAATTTCAACAATTAAATACTAAATATGTAACTTTCCAAAAGTAGCATAATTCAATTATAATATAAATTAACATTTAATATGAGCACTCACTTGTTTACTTTAAGTTTTGAGTCCTAATGGGGAGACTGACCGACCCGTATCACCGTAACGTAACATATATATATAACATCGATGCGAGCATTCGCATAGTCGGTCGGTACAGTGAGCCGAGCCGCTCGCCGCTCGCCGCTCGCTCCGTCCCGTTATCGTTCAGTCAGCAATGACATACCAAGCTCACCGCGAATGTTTCAGACGCCTCAAATTTCTTCAATACATTACAAAAACACAAATGTTGAAAAAATTTCCACGAGCAGGGTTAGAACCTGCACCCTTCTGACATACCGGGTCAGGTGCTCTCCCAATTGAGCTATCATGGTTCTAACCAACCCGACGAAATTATTCAACACTATTTACTTCAACGTCAACAACTACCGTCATTAACATCCGATCATAATATTTTTACAGATCAGTTAAGTTGGTTAGAACCACTATAGCTCAATTGGGAGCACCTGACCCAGTATGTCAGAAGGGTGCAGGTTTAAATCCTGCTCGTAGAAATTTTTTCAACATTTGTGTTTTTGTAAATTGTTCGCAACAAATTTTGCGTTAAAAATTATATAAACGAAACAAAAACATTCTTCAATACATTTTCAACTAAATGCCTTAAACATAATGTTCAAATTATATTGAGGAATTTTGAAAGTTTGTGGGAGTTTGATGTGCAAGGTGCCTAGTGTTAGTTTTGTTGATTTAGTTTTATCCAGACACAATTTCAATGGGACACATTCCCAACGAGACACAGTTGCAAATAGACACAATCTCTTACGGACACATCGATACTATCAAATACAATAACATAATGTGGCAGCGCCACCTACCGCATACGCCGCACATTACTCGACACGTAGAAATACCTTCTCAACCGTGTCAGCAGATGGCGCCACAAACGCATACCAACGACGTCGCCATACTACGACGACAAAATAGTATGGGAAGCCTGCATCGCGGTAGCGAAGTTTCACCGTCTCCCTCGCTATATATAGCACCTCCAACTAACATCCGTTGGACCTCGGTCCCCGAGCTATACCACCCAGCTCGGAGGAAGATCTTCCCTTTGGCCTTCCTCAGTGTGGCATTCTACCTACCACAGGCTTCCCTACAATAACAAAACTCTTTAGTTAGTAGATGATATCTGGCCACTTAAGTACCTACAAGATAAAATAAAATGACATTATGACTGACTAAATAACAATTGTCATGTACTTATTGCTCGTTATTCTGATTCTGAGTGTTACGTCAAGTTTCATAATTATTTCTGGATTAAAAAAATTACAACTTCAACATTTAGTTGTTATGGATGTTGTGGCAACACCTTCCACTGTCTACACTGTGCTTCTATACTATTTTCCAATATTACTATTATACATACTTAATCATTGTTAAAGTACTTATATTGTGTTGTGCAAGTCTACATCAAGCTGCATCAACGTTATCCAGGAGAAAATCGTTCTGAAACACAGGAAATCTAAGCAGATAAGTCTGTTTTTTCTACCCACTACACTTAATAAATTGGGAGCTGTCACATTCTTGTTGGAAAATACCCACAAAACAACGACATTGGCATTGTCATATTCAATTGACAGTCAACAATTTGAGTTTGACACCGCCGTAGTGTTGCCACTTGGAAAATTTTACCCTTGTTAGTGAAGATTTCGAGAAGGCGGGCATAGGACGTTTATTGTGGATTTACGACCTACACACCACTTTTCTGTGTCTGTCTTCGTGTATTTGCGGCGACATCTAGCGACGAGTGGACGAATCTGCATATAAGATGGTTATTTGCGCAGCCTGCGGTAAATTTATGTCCCCGGCGGGGGGCGCCGCTTGTTCTATGTGCCCCCTAAAATATCATAAATTATGCCTAAGTCTGCCGGACAAGGCTCCAATCAGCAGGGACTGGTCCTGTCCCAGCTGCAAAAAGAACGTCCGCAAGGGGGACACCACGCCGGTGAAAGGTTTAGTTGAGGTAACGCCCCCGGCTACCGTTGACGCTGCGACGCATACTTTGCTCCCGCGAGAGTCACTTCCCGTCATTGCTGACATGGGGGAGCGCCGGGACCGGGATAAAGAGCTTGCAGACTTCATGGCGGAAATGAGGGAGTTCCGCAGGGAGATGGCACAGCTGCGTGAGTCCCTGTCGGCGCGGCTGGACAGCGTAGAGCGCAGGCTTGACGCTCTGGAGCAGCGGGACCCGGACGCCGGATCCGGCGGATCCGCCGAGTTCGAGCGCACCATCGCGGAGCTGAAACTGGAGCTCAACGACCGGGACCAGGAGGCGCTTCTCTCCGACCTCGAAATAGGGCAACTGCCGGAGGAGAAGGGGGTAAGCGTGATCCAGTCGGTGACCGTGCTCGCCGCGCGGATCGGCGTGACTCTCGACGATAGAGATGTCGTGTTCGCCGAACGAGTGGGCCAGCCGCCGGCTGAGGCTTCGGGTAGGCCGCGGCGTGTCGTGGTGAGACTCGCGCGGCGTGGGCTGCGTGACGAGCTGATACGTGCCGCGCGCGTGCGCCGCTCCGTCACTGGCGCCGAGCGGGTGCGCGTCTACATCAACGAGAGACTGACGCCCCATAACCGCCAGCTCTTCCACCGGACTCGGGAGGCGTGTCGCAATCGGCAGTGGCGCTACTCGTGGACCAGGCGGGGCCGCGTCTACGTCCGGCAGGCGGACGGCCTTCCGGTCTTCCAAATCCGGACGGATGCGGATCTCGATAGGGTCCTTGGCGTTCAGGGTAGGTGACTCGTGGTATCTTGGACCCACAAGCAAACGCTCAATATTGCCGCTGTAAATGTTATGTGTTACATGTCAATTTGTAATTTGTCCAAAATTAATTTACCTTTGTTTTTATTTCTGCTGTGTAACCGTGTCTATACCGGTACTAATTGTTTTGCTGTATTTGTATCGAACTTCATGAGAACGAAACAAATGTCTTTAAATGTAAATACCATTCTTAAATTGATAATTTTAATAACCCATACTCTTCATAAAACATTATCTTTTATCTCATATCCAGCTTTAAAAAAACCTTATATTCATAACCTAACACATTATAATAATATATTCATTAATTTATATAAATCTATTTATTTACAGAACTTTCTCTAAAAAATTTAAAAGTTGGTCTATTTAATGCTGGATCTTTATGCACTAGACATGAAGAGTTCATTGTAGCCGTGGAAGAGATGCGGCCTGATATCCTGGCCATCAATGAGACTTGGCTTAGGGAGGGAGAGGATGACAGGGCGCCGAAAATCGCGGGCTATCGGCTAAAACACATTCCAAGATCTAGTCGCGTCAGGGGTGGGCGTGGTGGCGGAGTAGGCTTTTACATACGTAGGAATCTTTACGCTCGGGTGTGTGACCATCCATCTCATCCCGAGGTCGAACAAATGTGGCTAAGAACCTGTGTAAACGGCACCAATGTCATCATTGGAACCGCTTACAGACCGCCATGGCAGGATGTCGACTTGTTTCTAGACTCTATTGCTGAATCTATTGACTCATTCTCTAAACGAGATGTGTTGATACTGGCTGGTGATTTCAACATTAATCTTCTGGATACTAATAGTGGCAGAACAAAGTCCTTGAATCAATGTCTCTACAGTCTTGATCTCACCCAATTAGTTGCTGAGCCAACTCATTTTACAGAGCACAGCTCCAGCCTTATTAATGTTGTCTGCACCGACGCCCGTGCTCTCCAGGTTTTAGTCAAGCATACCCCTGATCTGGGAGGTCACGCTATGCTCACAGCTGAATTCAAAATTAAAAAAGACAAACTACATCCTCGGTGGGTGACTTTTAGGCCTCTCAGAAATATTTTAGTGGAACTACTCAACTCAGACTTTGATGCAATTGACTGGAGCCATCTATACAACATTGACAACATAGACATTATGGTTGAAGCAGTTACCACCTCTCTTATTAATTTATTTGACTTGCATGCTCCAGTCAAAAAGCAGAAATTCAAACATCGAACAGTGTCTGTAATCCAGGGATGGGGTATCCCTGGATTACAGACACTGTTCGATCCATGATGCGAATCAGGGATGGTTATCATAAAGACTTGAAAAAATTCAACACTCAATCTCTGAAGGATAGTTATAAAACTATGAAACATCTAGTAGTCCAAGCGATTGAGTGCGAAAAGAAGTGCTTCTTTAACAAACATATTAACATCAACATTAAAAACTCAAAAAAGCTATGGAAGAATCTTAAAAACACTGTAATTCCTATCAACAACAAGAACACAGATATTCCACAATGCTTTAATGATCCTGACCTTATTAATGCTCATTTCCTCGACATACCTGGAGATGGCCTGGTGTCGGTGTCACAACTCACTTACTATGAGCATCACAGGTTTGGCTCGGCGATTTTTTCCTTGTGTACAGTATCCGAAGACAAAGTACTTAAGACTATTAATGGACTCAAGTCGAACGCACAGGGTAGTGATGGATTGTCACTGGACATGATACTCCTAACTCTGCCCCAATCGTTAACAGTTCTTACTACCATAATCAACCTCTCCATAACAAAAGGAGTGTTTCCCAGTGCATGGAAGACAGCAGTTGTTAAGCCATTGCCGAAGAATAATAATCCCACCTCAATGTGTGACCTGCGCCCCATCAGCCTGCTCCCATGCTTGTCCAAGGTTTTAGAAAGAATTGTATGTGACCAACTGACAAAATTCCTGGAGGACAACGACATTCTCCCTCAACTGCAGTCTGGCTTCCGTAGAGGCCACAGCACAGCATCTGCCCTCGCAGATGTTGTCGACAATCTGCTTGCTGCTCAGGACCAGGGGGAGATCAACATTCTGCTTCTCCTGGACTTTTCAAGGGCCTTCGATTCTATCAATGTTGACCTCCTAATTTCCAAGCTATCATACTACGGTGTCGACAGCAATGCTATAAGTTGGTTCAACAGCTACCTTCACAATAGACGACAGCTGGTCGAGCTGACCAATCCTGATGGGTCCAGGATACGCTCTGCCCAACTGCCTGTTACCCGGGGTGTGCCCCAGGGATCGATCCTAGGACCGATCCTCTATGCGTTGTACAGTGCTGATATCACGGGAAGTATTACTAACTGTGGGCATCACTTGTATGCAGATGACCTTCAACTGTTCTATTCCTTCCGGCCTGGTGATCACGCGAATGCTGCAACAAAGATCAATGAAGATTTAGAACACATTTTATCCTGGTGCAACTTAAACTGCCTGGTCCTCAACCTAAAGAAATCAAAACTGTTGTTGACGGGGTCAAGGAGGAATATTCAGAAATTTGGTAATACTTCTCTGAATATATTTATCAATGGGGAAGTAGTTGAGCGTGTGGATTCTGCAAGAAATCTGGGACTGACTTTGGATAGTAGGCTGAACTTTGAAAGTCACATAGCAGAGTGTACACGCAATTGTTTTTACCGGCTCAAATTGTTATACAAGATCCGACCCTATTTGAGCGAGGAGCTGAAGATAAAACTTTGTGAGTCCCTTATTTTATCTAAACTTAATTACTGTGACACAGTCTATGGTTCATGCCTGCTATCCAAAACCGCCAAGTTCATTCAGCGTGTGCAGAACGCTTGCGCTCGCTTTTGTTTCCACGTCCCACCCAGAACACACATTACTCCCGTTTTTAATTCAGCAAACATGATAAAGATGGAAGGTCGTAGAAGACTTCATCTTGCTACTTTGTTGTTTGGTTTGATTGGATCGGGAAGGCCACCTTATCTTTTTAACAAGTTGGTGTGGACAAAACATAGTAAGAAGTATCCCTCAAGAGCCTGTACTCACGTTTTTGTTACCCCCAAACACCGTACAGTAATGTTTCGCGGATCCTTCAGGTTCGCGGCCTCGCGGTGCTGGAATGACCTTCCCCCTCCGGTGCGTGACCTAAAAACAATTCACACATTTAGACAGAACCTTAAAAAATACTTACTAAATGAACAAAAGTCCGCAACTCACCTTCAGTATATTCACGTCACGCACTTGCCGGGGACGGCGCGTCCTGGCACTGCTGCGGCCGACTCTTGCGCCTAACATAGTCTCAATTGTGTCTCTTTCATTATCACTCTTTTTTTTTTTCCATGTATGTTTTCATCTGTTTTTTTCTATTCCTTGCATGCTTTGCATGTAATTTGATATTAAATTCTGATATTAAATCATTGAGATTAAATTGTTTGTCGTGAATGAACGGGATGACGTCAAAATTCAATTTCTTGTATGATGGTTCTCGTTATGATTTAGTCAATGTCTAGTGTAGTATGGCAAAGATAATGTTTTTTGTTTTTTACTTTTTAAATTATTGTGTCTAGTTAAGTTAAGTTAATTATTAGTTTCGCTCTGTTTTACTCATAATTAAGTTAGATTTTTATAAGTATGTTAATTCTAAATGTTATTTAAGTATGTTATATTAGGTAGTGTGTTATTGTCCTGTGTATCTTGTGCCAAGTTGGGTCCCACCAGAATACCAGCGTTGCAGCGACTTGCATGTCGTTGCAGCAGAAGCTGAGGTTGGGACCTAATTGGCCACATGCACGTAATTTAACTTTTAATTTTTTGTTTTCATTTGTTTTCGCCTTTTTTAAATCTTATTTTTTCTCATATGTGTCCTCTGTGTTATATGTTAATTGGTGCTTGTGGTCAATAAATGTTTGTTTCTGTTTCTGTTTCTGTTTATGGCGAAGTCCAAAGAACAACAAATGCGATTTACGTTAAACAGAAAACCGTCGTTATTATTGTTTATTGACAAAATAAAAAAAGGTGTATACCATAATACAAGAATTAATATATGGAAAAGTCGGGGTCTAGGTAAGAAAAAGCGTTTACGTGACATTCAAAGCAACAAACAGGAACAGAAGATATTACAAGACTTAATCGATGGAAATATAACCGCTTGTGAATTCTTAGATAGATTAGTTGATTTAATTTTAAAGTTTTGTCACTAGTTTGTGTTTTTGTCCAAATAGATTCATACTCAGTTTATGTTTATGTTTTCATTTAATAAACCGAATTGTCGTCGTGACTGTGTTGTGTCATTTTGCAATTGCGTACTGTTGAAAATGTGGCCATTTAGAATTGGGTTGTATTTAATCGATCACCAAAGTAACCTAACCTAACCCACAAAAATACTAAGTTAGCACTTAAAAATACAAAGTTAGCACCTAAACTACTATTTAGATGCTAACTTACCATTTTAGGTGCTAGCCTACTATTTTTTGTGGATCAATTTATTATTTCTCTTTAGAATTGTGTCCCATTGAAATTGTGTCTTGATAAAACTAAACCGTTTTGTTTACTATCCGTTTTCATTCGATTACGTTTACGAAAACGAAAATTAGTATGGCATTGAAGCAGCGCCTCCTGGCGGCATACGAAAAGAGTTAAATATTTGTCATACAAATTCTCGTTTTCGTTAACGTGATCGAATGGCGAATAAAACTCGCACTAGGCACCCAGGCGTACACACGTTACGGTAACGTTATCGTTGTGATGATCGCTCCGGTCAGTCTCCACCTTAATATTATTAACAGTTACATTGTCCAAAAACAATTACAATTGATATAGAATAAGAAGTGAATGTTGTTTGCGTACCTAATACTAAAAAAATGTCCTTACTAATGAATGACTATGTCAAATAGGAAAAGTGACTAATGAGTTTGCATTGCGACTAATAGTTAATAAGTTAAGTAAAGTAAGTTACCAGCTTATCTAAATGACTTACTTAATGACCTTCAAAAATTGTACTCGGACACGGTCATTGCTAAATTAATTTATAAGTCAAAATTTAAGAAATATTTCTTACAAAATTGTCATCGTCATAATCTGCCGTTTTTTTGTAAAAATTCATACTTAAAGTAGGTTTTGGGTTTTGTGTTTGCATTTAACTTAATTTATAAGTATTAAGAGCGGCTCTCCTACGCAGATAAACCTTGTAAGGTTTCCGTGTAAGGATTATTGTAATGTAAGTATGTGGATGTGGACGGCCGGGAAGAATGGGCTCAGGGGGCGAAGCCACCCGCAAAAGGTGTAGTTTGGTTAGGTTAGGTTAGATGAGCGACCAAAACAAAACGGCTAGAGCCGGCGAAGCTCAAGGAAAAAAAATTAAGATTATTATTGTATGATTATAACGAAATGAAAATTTTGAATTAATGAATTGTGTGTAAAACATTATAGAACCCTATTTTTGCTTACAATATTTTAGCGAACTTTTCACAAGTTTTTGTCAAAATTGGTCAAGCAATATCTTGGTTGACTATACCTTATGTGGTCTGCAAAGTAACCTTCAAACCGGTTAATATATTAGCACCCAATTTTGTGGATGATTATAAGACAACAAAATGGGACAGTGCAATAACAGTGAATAAGAATTCTTATCTAAATTGTGTGAAACTGATAGCCAATTATTCAACCACTCCCTCATATCGTCATTTGTTAAATGGCTACCATTCAAACCTCGTACCAAGCAGGCGTTCCTCAAAACGTCTGTATTTAACTTTTCCACCCCTCCTTCACGTAAAATCGCTTTATCCATTTCCAGCAGTAAAAATGCTCTGTACTTTAATTTATTTACTCTGAACACAGATTTTCTTAAGCCATGCATCTTCAGTAAGTGACCCTGAAAAAATTAACAAGTCATTTAAATTTGTTGGTTATAGTAACTTTAAACAATGCCTGCCAGTAACTGTATTTTGACATTCATATGCTAATTAAGCTAAGTATAGTATGTTAATTTTAAAGTTATATTTATAAACTAACCACTCTATGTGAAGGACTGCTGATCTAAAAGTCCTATTCTAAAACTATGTAACAATCAATTGCATAATACATTTTATTTAATAGTTACTGTTTAGGTGTTTCTTATAAAATTCCATTTCTAGAGCTGTCACAGCGCCATCTAACCATAGTGCTTAGAATTAAGGTAACAATATGATAATAAAAGTCTCAACACTAGGTTACAAAACTTTCATAACAATATAGCGCTTTCTAGAAATGAACTTAGATAACTAAACACAAGCTAGATATATCTCGAATACCAACACCATATCACTGTGTACAACAGATGTTGTACACATTGGTATGGTAGGCTAAACATCATCTTGCCTTGCTTATTTTATTATAATACATATCACAGCTCTATGGCTTGAGGAGCTTGATACCGCAGTGGTAAACATGCATGGTGTGCGATTGTTGAATTTAAGCAACTTTCGCCGGTCGGTCGTCACATGCTTTGGAAGGCACGTAAAGCCATTCGTCTCGTCTGCATTAGCAGTTGTTAACAACCACCAATCCACACTGGGCCACTGGGTTTATATCCTGTTCTCCCTATGACTTATCACAACAGCTATTGCATTAGCCATGAAAGATAATATCATAGTAAAAAGCAAATAGCTTACCAAATGGTTATAGGTAAGACTATTTAAGTGGTACGGTGCATTCATAAATAGTTCTTTACATGCGGATATGTCTTCTGGTGATGGGTGAACACCGGAGCCGAGCAGAGCTAAGATTTTCGACCATTTTGTTTTCAGATCACTGTCAGGTACTAAATCTAATTTCGCTTGAAGTGCCCGAAACACTGGCTTGTTGTGTTTAAGTCTCTCTGTCAAGTCTTGAGTGGAAAATTCAATACGTTGCTGTATTGACCAGAAGTGCGAGCAGAGAAGTGATTTTGGTTTAAAAAACCTGAAATGTAGGAAACACACATTTAAAGAACTTTTACTAATTAAAATATACAGGTTGATCACTGCTGGGTCCAGACACAATAGTAATTCAATTATTTGTCAGTCATATGGCACCTAAAGTGTTAAGAACTTTTAATTAAAAAAAAATTTTGTTAAAAAATTAATATTATTTAATGATTATGCAGTTGGTTGATGTTTTATGGTCATCAAATATAATCTGTACACAATGAACAAACATAATTGTTTATTCTCGGTTTGATTAATGACACAGCTTTGCACAACCCTGAAATAGGACTTAAATTATTTTTGAAAAGGTATCTTTTAACTAATTTGCAGAGGTAGGAAGCATTTTATTAATTTTTGGCCTGTATTTATGTATTTTGTCAGTACTGTGGAATCCAGATACAATGACTCTCAACGGACCAGCAACACTTAGTAATAAGACTTCACCTCACCATTCGTTTTTTGTTATTATTTTATGTCAACAATGATACAAACAAATTAGTTTCAAGTTTTATTAAGGTTTTTTTTTTTTTTAATAAGTTTAATTTGGTTTGTTGTGTTGTAAATTAAACTTTAAAAGTATCATATTAGAGAACATTTATATAATACTTTTAAAGGTGTTATATCATAATACCCTGTCAAGTTAAGTCCTCATTGCTCATTGCTAATTATTAAAAAAACAGAAAATATTTAAAATGGAAATTAAATTAATAAACAAAGTAAAATTTTAATGAAATACTTACGCTAAGGGAAATATAACGTAGTTGCCAAAAGGAATAGCAGATAAAATCAACACGGGAGCTATCCTCCACATGTCTGTGGGCATTTTTCTGTACAGCTCAATCTCTTGACTGCTCATGTTTCTAAAGCCTTGATCTCTAGTTATTTTTATTCGTAATGATATGTAAGTCTTCAAGTCTTTCAAAAAGTCTTTTATGCCAATGCTAAATACTCTATACATTTTCATGGCAGTAGGGAACCTCACTTCTAAAGCTTTTGCATAGTTTTTTACATAATCTATATATCGTTGGACTACAAAAATTCGTATCTTTTCTTTCTCTTTCTTTAATGCTTTCGTGTGTTTTGTGCGTTCAGTTGTCAGTAATCTGTAAAATTTGATCATAATGATTATTAAAATTGCTTAAAAATTTTCATCATACTTTTTACATACAAAATATATTGGTTATAATATAAAGAATATGCGACGCATAGACCAAATGTAAGCTCACATGTTTTGTGATAGCGTTAAAAAAATCTTGGCTACAGTAAAAGTTGTTTACAACACTAATTTGCGTAGAATATATTTTTTTATTACTTGCCTGCAATGGTTGATACGAGAAACGTAAAATTTTGTCTGTATCACTGGATTTGTACGAGTGCTTTGAAGCATCAGACTAGAAAGTGTTATTATTCTATGAATAATCATTTTGATTTTGGTAATAATAAATAATTTTATCACTTCTTTACACCAAACAAATGTCAACAATGTTTGCGACTTTTTGTGTTGTGTGTGTTGTATGTATCACTTACTGTCACTGGCATCACTGTCAAAGTGTCAATGTCAAATCCATGACAAATGTTTTTTTTAAATATAATTCTTCTCAATTTCGGGACAATAAAGAAATCTAGTTAATACAGCCTAGACTTTATGAAGTTTATTCATTTAATGAATATAATTTTCTATTTTCAAATTACTATGATTACTTAATTATATTTAAAGAAAGCCTAAAGGATAGGCAAAAATCGTTAAATCCCTTTGAAATTTCCTCTTGAGAGTCTGTTTCCGTAACTAATGATTAATGAACATACATTTTAATATCATATTTTAAACAGTTTAGTTTAAAAGATGCGATCACATCATAATCATAACATCGTATGTGATCATCTCATAACAGAATCACGAATTCCCAAGAATCCATGAGCCCACAGTTGGAGGACATCTTTTATTTATAGGTCTTTAGTTTTTAATTTTCTAATTATTTTTTCTCTGTTTTTTTATCAAGTTAAGTTCTGTATTTAAGTTTGTTTAGAATTATAATTTAGAATTATAAAATTGTAACGATTTGAGCGAGTTAACAAAATTATTTAAGGGATATTTTAGATAGGTAGGGTTGAAGGGTAGGGTAGATAGGTATACTATAATAGCCAAATTCGATAAAGAATGTTTACCAACAAAGTGGTTGCCAACCTTTTCCACTTGGTCAACAGGAAAGATTTTACGTAAAAGATTTATTAATATTAAATATTGTTTAAAAAATTAAAAAACCAAAAACCATAGTACTAATAGCTTAGTTTTAACCTATGTGAGTGAATAAATTAGCTACCTTCAAATAATTAATAATAAATAATTTATTTATTACATACATTAATTAACTGCTGTTACAATCCAATTTTCTTTAACGTCAATTTAATTTGCTCATGAATGTTTATTTTGCATTGCAAATGCTTTGTTTACGCTTCAGATTTCAGAGGTAGTTAAGATAATCGACCACATATGGATACTAGTGTCATCTTCATTTGGAATGCTAATTTATAATAACGGAATTGTTTAAAATACCTCAATTTTTGTACTTAATGACATTTGTTTATTAGGGTTAACAAGTGAAAATAGTTCAACGTTTTTTTACGTCCTTCGTATTATAACGTTTTTACCGACGTTGAGCGACTGATTTAAGTGAGATATGTAGTGAGAATAATATCTTTTATGTAAAATGCAGTAACCAAGTACCTACCTAATAATACGAAAAACACAAAAACATTTTAGCCCCGATTTGTGATGCCGCTTTTTTTTTTATACGTAGCACGGCAAATGACTCCAATTCACCTGATGTTAAGTGAATATGGATTCCAGATGCGACGACAACTGGTGCAGCGTGAAAACAACGCAGCATCAGTTATCCTCACTTTGCCGGCCCACAAGGTGCCTCTTCACGCCTCGTTTGAAGGACCCCATATCATAGGAAGGAGGGAAAACGTGTGCTGGCAAACTATTCCATGTTTTGGAGGTGCGACAAAAAAACGAGTCACCAAATTTCTTAGTGCGCGATGGAATATTTGAGACAGTGAAGCGGTGACTCCGGAGAGCAGCACGTGTACTCCTATGGAAGAAGGGAGAAGGTGGGATGAGGTCAAAGAGTTCTTCAAAGCACTAGCCGTGGTATAAGCGGTAAAACACACTGAGTGACGCAATATCTCTACGCAATTGCAGAGTTTCAAGAGTATTTGTGATTTGGTTTGGTTCGTTTACCTACATTTATTCTTTATCGAGTTTGGCTAGAGTTATAGACAGGTAACATTGACGTCACTAGTCATTTATATTATTTCACTTGATATATAAGTGCGACTTAGTATCTATTCGATAAATCGATTCGATATTACAACCTTAGAAACTTAAATAAAGCTGTTATTCTGAGGATCTGATCTCACTACTTACAATTTGAGTGGGATCCTTTGAATAATACGTCAGAATAAATAATAGCTTGAGTTTAGTTAATGTTCTGAGAATAATAGGTACCTTGTAAAAAAAGGGTACCATGTTCGCTAATGTCAATGTAACTATGTCTGACAATTTTATTTGCTTGTGTCAATTTGTGAGTTTTATGCATAATATATTACTGTTTTTAAGAAAATACATACCTATTTGTAGAATTTATATAATAGCAAATAGTGTCAAAATAACTTCATTATGAACATCAAAACCTCAGAGTAATTATGATTACATTTTTTATTATAATTATTACCAACAGCCAACTTGAATTTGGTTACAAAGTTCAATAATAATAAGGTTTTGGCAAAAGAATTTGCTGTTTGCCGCCTATGGCTGTTCCAGCAGCACCCAAGCACTATCTGTCTCATACAGCGGGCTTTGTGAACTAAATTTTTATACTCTTCTGCGGCGCGTGCGGTGTAATTTGATACTTTTTTTACCCAGGAAAGCCTCCTTATGAATACCGGAGACCAGAGGCAATGAGGCGACTCTCCTCTCCCCCTTCCCCATTGCAAAAGCTAGCTGGACAAGAAGGAGGGAGGGACATATACCCATATAACCCTGGGGAAATAGCAACCAATTAAACTGAATTTACCTACGTGGAGATCAGGGACTCAAATCAGAACGTTCTATGCTAATCGACCTGGTGTTCCACCATTGTTGTGCCCGGATGTTAAGGCACAACAGAAAGAATAAGGAGGAGCTCGATGGCCGGTAAAGGCCGGTCATCGGATGGGTGACCAAAATTTTAACAACTCGAGCTCCTCCGTACTTCGGAAAACACGTAAAGCCGTTGTTCCCGGCTGCATTAGCAGTCGTTAAAAACTACTAATCTGCACTGGGCCCGCGTGGTGGTGTATGGCCCGTTCTCCCTACATCCATAGGGAAGGCTCGTGCCCCAGCAGAGGGAACAATAAAATGAGCTGGTGGTGAAGGAATAAGGAGTATCGTCGTCTTATCCTCTCTTCTTATCTCATATGCTAGTTTTTTTTGTAGAGAGTTTGCTTTTAGCCTTGTGTGACCTTTATAGTGTCACCGGATTTATTTGGGGGCGGCAAGAGACATAAAGGGTTTCTCAAGGCTTCTTATTTTTCTTGCTTTGGTCCCATGTCACTTGGTCGGCCCTAAATGTCCGTTACTAACTCCACTCTATCAACCGTCACCTCGACTGTCACTCCCTTAAATGGTTCCTCAAGCAGTGTGACAAAACACCGTCAGAGGTTTCTAGAGAGTATGGCGAGGCGTCACGCGAGCTTGTCCCCGTTTCCTACTTGATTCTTCGAGGGTTGCGGTTCAGATCGGGAGCGGATTAACTCAAAGGCGCCTCTATAGGTTAGGGGACCTGGAATCGACCTGCTCGTGGGGTGGGGAGAAGCCAGGTAATGTCTGTACTGGGTATAGAGCGCGTGTGAATCTGCTAGTTTGCATAATAACATGTAGAGTGGAATAATGTGCATGTGTATTTGAGTGGATAGTGACTAGATTTGCAGTTCAATTAAGTAAAAGTTACTTCATTTTGTATAGAATCGAGGCAACGCCATCTTGTGACAAACGTATTATACCAACTAGCCACTATGAGGCGTTGCTTTCATACCTATCATACAAATTATAGTTAACTTTAACTTAATCGTATCTCGAATCAAACTCACTATTTAATTAAAAACAATGTTTACAGCATTATTTTGTATCGAAACACAAAGTGCTGTGACAAAGACATGGTATCCTCGACGATGGATGTCAAAGAAACCTTACAACCGTATGACCTCAAACCTACAGTGCCAACTACTTACGGTCATAAAGCTAAGGATTACACGGTAACTAACTACCCCCAAAAAACTAATAAATTAGCAAAAACAGAATTAGGCTCCTTTGCCTTACAAAGTAAGAGTAGATAGTGTTAATTGATTTCGTCGGGTTGGACAGAGCCACGATAGCATAGTTGGTAGCGCACCTGACCCGACACGTCATGGGTTGAGGGTTCGAATCCCGCTCGTGGAAAATTTTTCAACACTTGTTTTTCAAGCCTAACATTTAGCAATAACTGAAGAGCTTGATGGCGCAGTGGTTAACGCGCCCGGTCTGCGAGTGGCGAGGTCAAGCAACTTTCGCAAAGGCCGGTCATCGGATGGGTGACCAAAGATGTATCATCTCGAGCTCCTCCGTGCTTCGGAAGGCACGTAAAGCCGTTGGTCCCGGCCATCCATAGGGAAGGCTCGTGTCCCAGCAGTGGGGACATAAAATGAGCTGATGATGATGATGATGATGATGATGATGATGATGATGATGATGATGATGATGATGATGATGATGATGAAGAGCTTGATGATGATGAAGAGCTTGATGGTGCTGTGGTAAACTCGATCTGTCTGCGACTGCAAAAATTTATGTAATTTCGCAAAAGACGGTCATCATAAGGTTCACCAAATATTTTTCATCTCGAGCTCCTGCGTGATTCGCTCGGCACGTAAAGCTTTTGGTCCCGGCTGCATTAGCAGATATTAACAACCACGTGGTTTTTAACAAGTGCTGGTGATTGTGATGATGGTGAACTATCGTAATCAAACGTTCATTAACATAAATGATTACAAGATATTTTTTAAAATATTTTTTATTATTTCGAATTTTGCATTTACAATGCTCTTTATTATAGTAAATGATTAAGAATAAGAAAATGTTTATTTGGTGCACAAACAACACAACAAGAACAATAATATCAAACTCCTTACATCTAGAATAGGTATTATAATTAAACATTAAAAACTAACAAGTAATGCAGCCAAAATAGTCGCCACTCAGCATGTGTCATGGCGAGCCATGACACTGGTTTCAGTGGAAACCAGTGAGAGAGATGCTACTTAATTTATAAATACATAAAGATTTACTTACGTCTTATTTTAATTTGCGTCCAGTTTAGTACAATCCGGCAGAATAGAAAAAAAAGGAATATGCTTCCCTACAAAAACATATATCCTACATAACATATACATATATGTACATAAAACATATTACATAAGTATATAAAATAACAATGAAATATAGTTAGGTGCTATATTGTTAATCTCTTTGTAAATTAATTAAATACTCCTTAAGATGCTTTTCAAAAGAGGCCAACGATTTATAAAGCCTTATCGGCGGGGGTAAGTTGTTCCAACACTTCGTGGCAGCATAACGAAAGCTGCCACGAAAAGCACCGGTTCTGTGTGGCGGGCAGAGCAAACGAGGAGCAATCCAGTTGTCTCGTTGTGAGAAGTTTAATTTTTGGTATAAGTATGACGGTTGATTCCTATTGATGACACCGAACAGCAAGGATGCAAAATGTAAATTTCTTCTCGCACGCATATTCAGTAACCTGTTGTTATTTAAAAAGGGGGTAATGTGGCCACGGCAGGGTACTGTAAAACAAAATCGAGTACGTGTATTTTGAATACGTTTTATAATTTTATCAATTCGAACTAATATGCGGTTTCCGAAAACAGTGTCCGCATAATTTAATTTGGAAAGTATTAGTGTTTCACAGAGTTTAATTCTGATGTCAGTGCTCAAATAGTCGAAAGATGAAAATGGTGTAATAAAGGTCTCATCTAACTCTTTAGTTAATAGGGGTGTTCCTCAAGTGATTTTCACACCTTCAGCTCTAGAATCTCGGATTACAGACCAAGTAATCTCAAAGCAAGTCATTGAATCCCAAGAGATATAGATAATGTTGTATGAAACTCCCTTGGAATTAAAGTGTTTTTGAGCTTGGAACGTTAAAATTCGTATGAAAACTTTTAGCTTACGGGCATAATGCCATTCACAAAGGAGGCATTTGATTGGTCTACAAAAATCTTGAAGGCTACGGTTTTGACGTAGGTTTTCAGAAAATAGGTTTACCTCTATTATCAATGTACGGGCATTGTAAAGAGTCGAGTTTTTAACAAAATCGAACTGGCCACCAAAAGTAGAATAATAAAAATAGCATAGAAAAAAATAAATTAAAACAATGTTTGGTGCAAGATTAGTGTTAATTTTATTGAAATGTCGTCAAGCGTAAAATGAAGAGAGAGCGGTCGTTCGTAGTCCATGGAGAGCAAGCAAGAATTGTCGAAAAATATCAATATCAACGTCCTTCTAACATTAATACGAGTACTAACAGATTTTTTCTATCTTACAATAATGGCAAATGCATCAAACAAGTCATTGGCAAAAATAAAATTGGTGGTATTCCAAAAGAAATCGCCAAATTCCAAAAATTGCAGAATGCAGAGCACTACACAGGACATTGCTTTAGGAGGACATCAGCTACTATTTTGGCAGATTCTGGCGCTGATATAACACAAATAAAACGGCATGGTGGCTGGCGGTCCGATGCCGTAGCAGAGGGCTACATTGATGATTCAGTTCAGAACAAGAATGAAATAAGTTTCCGCATCAATGAAAACATAAATACTAAAAAAATAATTAAATAACAACTTATTTGAATAGTAACTCTGTTGTTGATCCTTGGACACCACAGCCATCAACTTCGAAGAACGCAGCTTCATTAACGTTCACCGATCAAAACGAGACACAGACAAGTTTCTGAATCTTTAAGTACTAGTAATCAAATAAATTCCGCTACAATATCCTTAAATGTGCCTAATAAGAATAGGTATTACTCTTTTCTCCATAATTGGACTAATGTATCCAATAATAATATTAACTTTTAATTTGTTTTTTTTTGTATATATAATTAAATGCTTTATTTATGTAACTCTGACACATCATCATCATCGGAGAATTTCAATAAAATTAGCTTCATGGTTTGATCGTGACTTAAATTGAATTTTGAAATTTAAAATAGGAGATACCGATATTCATAAAGTCTTTAAGTAGTTCTATAACAAGGTCTTTGAATATCTTTTAGGAAATGAAGAGGTCTATGAATACATTGAATGTCAACACTACGGTTATATGCCCAGATCACGGAGAACAATGTTAGTATACAAATTATTGTATGAATAGTCATTGTATTTTTACAGTTTAATTTGATTTCATCTTAAGGCGTTGACATCCACGAATCAGCGCTCTCTGACGATCTACAAACAAGCAAAAGGGATGCTAATACTGCGTGATCCACTGAATTCAAAAAGCTTAAAAAATGCTATTTATCTAAAATCTAGATGTTTTATTAAAACAAAAAACAATAGTGTTTTTATAAGTAGTGGGGTTAAAGTACGAAATTGCCAATTTGTACTGAAAAAAACACGTTTTTTCTCTGAGATTTAACATATTTACTTATTTAATTATAACATCTAATCGGAAGTTCATTTATCCCTTTGCGATAGAACTCTGGGGATCTAGATTCGACAAACTGTGAAAGCATGGGACGAAATTTTTTTATCAGGTAAAAAAATTATCCAAATCACTAAAGAAATGGTAATCAGTTAGATCAAGGTCTGGCGAATACGGAAGATGACGTATGGTTTCTAACTGCAGAGTTACAACGGTTTCTTGTGCAGTGTGAGGTCTTGCGTTATCATGGAGCAATAATGGATCTTTAATCGATTCACGAGTCGGAGCTGTTTCACTGCCAGTTTCGCTATCATTGATCGAAGTTCGGTAAGTAAACATCTGCTGTTATTGCTTGACCAGACCTAAGAAAGCTATAGTGAATAACACCATGACGAGACCTCCAAACAGTTACCATTATTGGGAAGCTTTGCTTTAGGGCACTGTTGCGGCGTTTGACCTGGGGTCAGCCATTACATTTTTCGCTAACGGTTATCGTAAAGAATCCATTTTTCGTCACATGTCACAATTCGATCCAATTTTAATTAATTTCTGTGCTGGTTTGTATTCTAAAATCTCACACCATGAAGGTTTAATGTCAATTCAATATATCTATTATTATAAAACGGCAATTTCATATTTTAACCCCTATTATTACGTATAACTATACTTAATTTCATCGACGTACTTCAGTAATTGAAAAAGATAATCATGTTATTAGATATTGTATAGAGGTAACTGGATTTTTTTCAACATAATTCTGCATATAGACTATACAGTCAACTATAACATATATTTTTGTTGGCGTTGTATGATGTATACTTTTCATAGAAAACATGCATAAAGAAGCGCATTTCAGAGTGTTCAGCGCCTTAACTTTCATCTTTATCTTACAGATCCCATTAGGACCAAGAGTTATCAATACAAAAATCTCCTTCAAAGAATAAGAAGTTTGTTATGTGAAATAAAAGCCATAAGAAAAAATGAAGCTACTGGTATGTGTGAGTTCTGTAGACGTTACAACACTTCTGGAAAATGTAAAAGGTGTGAAATATTAGCGAATAGACATGGACGTAGGTACGGAGGAAGCTTGTCGAGGGACGAGGAAGCTCGCCATCAAAGGTATAAAATATGGCTCTCGAAAGTTAAGCAGTTTCTGTATGTGGTTTTAGAGAGAGAGCTTTGTCAACACAAACTGTATCACGACATGTCTGGTGGCACAGATGAATTAACAAATTTATTAAATGAATTGAGAGCGCCTCTGAACATTCGAGAACCTTGTATTGGACATTTTCCTTCTATGGAATCACTATCAAACTTGACCGAAAGCAAAGATATTCTCGAAGAGGTACTTTTAAAACTAAAAACTGAACAACTTTATGGTCCCACTGCTGGTGCTCCTACTGTTAGAGGCATACCTTGCCCAAGTACATGTAAATATTTCTCCGGTAGAAAATTTGAAGATCATTCTGAAGAAGACGATGACAAACTTTACGCTGATACAATGACAGTAGCTGATCCTAAAGCACTGGCTGGCTCAAAAGCAAAAGCTGACGCAAAAGCGAAAGCTGACGCAAATCTGAAAGCTGACGCAAAAGTAAAAGCAGACGTAAAAGCGAAAGCTGACATAAAAACACTGACTGATGCAAAGACAAAGGCTGATGGAAAAACAAAAGGTGATGCAAATACAAAAGACGCAAAACCAAATATGGCTGTGAAATCCAAAGATGACGCTAAATTTAAGGGTGATGCAAACTCAAAAGATGATGCAAAAACAAAGGCTGATGGAAAAGCAAAAGGAGATGCAAATACAAAAGATGGAAATACAAAAGATGCAAAAGCAAATATGGCTGTGAAAGCCAAAGATGACGCAAAATTTAAGGGTGATGCTAACTCAAAAGATGCTGCAAAAACAAAGGCTGATGGAAAAGCAAAAGGAGATGTAAATACAAAAGACGCAAAAGCAAATATGGCTGTGAAAGCCAAAGATGACGCAAAATTTAAGGGTGATGCAAACTTAAAAGATGAAGTAAAAACAAAAGCTGATGCAAAAACAAAGGCTGATGCAAAATCAAAAGATGATGCAAAAACAAAGGCTGATGCAAAATCAAAAGATGATGTTAAAACAAAGGCTGATTTAAAATCAAATGATGATACAAAAAGTAAAGGTGATGCAATATCAAAAGATGATACAAAATCAAAAGATTTGAAAGCAAAAGATGGCGTTAAATCAAAAGACGACGCAAAAGGTAAGGGAAGGAAAAATTCAAAAGCGGCCGATACAGAAAAGTCTAACGCAGCTGAAAATAATAAGCTTGATGCACTGAAAAGCGATGTAAAGAGCAAGAGCGATGCTGAAACTAAAAAAAAAATAAAAGAGGCTTCAACTATTGGTTTAGATAAATCAGGCGGAAAAGGAAAATCAAATGTTGAAGATGATATGATGGCGAATATGCTTAAATCGATGACCCCAAAAAGAGAGCCGACGCAAAAAATAGTAAAAGAAAAAACACTATATATTCCAAGTATAGAAGAAATGCCAATAATACCAAAGCGCAAGGAACCTAAAAAGGTTGTAGAGGTTGTTTCCGAAAGTATAATAGATTGTGGTTTGCATTATATTAAACCTACGGAAATGGTAAAAGGAATAAATATCGTTCCAATAGAACTTCGCATCTCTTTAGATACAGGTGCTGTGGAACCTATTCTTTTTAAAGTAAATGCTGCTAATATTTCTGAAGACAACCATCAGAATGGAAGTAATACAGACATTACTCCAACAGAGACAAATAAAACGCAGAAATCTGAAAAAAGAACTGAAACAGTAAGAGATTATATTTTGTTTGGCATTATGTATTTGCTTTTCTAGTATTCTAAGCCGTGAATTTAGATCAATTATTTTTTAGGGTAAATCTGCCAAGGGTATTATAAGATATTCATTATCGCAAAGAGAATTCATAGATAAAGGTTGGACTTTGCTACCTACAACCAAAATTATGCGGAGGGTAAGTAAACTAAACATTATATTTATTGATTATATTTATTGACCTAGTTGTGAGTAGGTGGTAGTGTTTCAGTGTCACGCTGTAATCGCATAAGTGAATGGCTCGCAATATGTTTGGTGTTTGACTATTTACGTAGTTAGAACATATTCCAACATTCCATATTCCCTTCAATCGGAGTGGAAAAACGCAACGAAGTCCCCCGCCCACACTTCACCCAGAGGAAGACATCGGCGAGAATGCTCCCGAAATCGTAGTGACTTCTGAAATACAGCAATGGATGTCTACCATTGAACAGTGCCTCAACGAAGTCTGCGCTATCTCAGTAGAAGGAAAGTTGAACTCGCACCAAAAGTTAAGGATAAATAACTTATGCCGAAGACAAACCTTCAGGCTCTCAGAGAAAACAAGGACCTATCAGAACGTCTTCATGGCCTAAAACGAAGCATCGAGGAGTCCAAAGTTTCGGCTAATTAGCTCATTCGCTGATATGATCAAAAAAAAATAATAGCACTTTCATTCGCCCTAATAATGTTAAGTCCGTAGCAATTTATCCTAACGATAAATTAAAGTCAAGCGAAGACACAAAAACCCTGGTCCAGCAAATTATCAACCCTGGAGTAATGAAGCTGCATGTCCTTGGATTACGTAAAACTAGAAACGGCGGGGTCATAATAAGCACGGACACGAAGGATGGCGTTGAAAAGTTGAAGCAGTCGGTACAGCTTACCACCTCGGGTCTGACATTAGATGAGCCACACAAGCGCAGACCTCGCATCACGCATCGTTGTAATCAGAGTACCAACATCTATGCAAGAGCAAGAGGTCTTCAAGTGCATTAACGAACAGAATTTGGCCGATAAATTGCAGGGCACAACTCGCGATAACTTTTTAACTTCTATTCTTGACTCGTTCTTCTTTTAACAAAAACTTCGTACGATTGCACATACTCGTACCAAACTAATAATGCAAGTATACATCGCCTTGTGTCAGTCGATACTAACTTACTGCATCACTGCCTGGGGGTGGTGGTACGTATACGTCCTTGTTTCTAACTGTCAAAGAGCCCAAAGAGCAATTCTGAAGGTCTCCACTTTTCGTCGTTATCTATATCCTATTCATCTTTTATATGAATCCTGTAAAGTTTTAACAGTTCGGCAATTATTTATAAAAAGTACAATACTAAAACAGCACACGACTCTTTATTACAGCCCTGAAATTAATAATAAAAGGAGGAAAGACATTGTTTGCACTTATCTCAAATATACAAAATGCGCTTTCTTATCAAGGTTCTTTATATTCTTAGGACCCTTTCTGTACAACAGGATAAATGCTATGCTATATAACAATATTTATCCATTAAACACTATCAACTACAAAAAGGTTGTACAGGAAAAACTACAAAGTTTACCTACGACGATACGGAGGGGTTATTGACCGTTGTTAAGTAATTTTTTGTTTATTTATTTCTATGTGTATCAACTTATTATTATTTTATTTATGTCTTTATATTAGATTGTAATTAGCGTATAAACTGTTAAATTCATTTTTTTTTTGACTTATATTAAACTTAGACTAAGCCCACATTCGCCTGAAAAACAGGGTTTACCTAGCTCAGGCAACAGCATTTAATTTATTTTAGATTATTAGTTAAGAGCTCTTTGTAAACAATTGATGTAAACGTATATCATTTTTTATTATTATTCTCTTTATTCGTTTTATATCTTAGATTTAGGTTATTTATAAAAAATACATAAAAGTAAAATATAACAAAATATCACACAAAAATACAACTTTTATGAAAACCTAAACCTAGAACGCTGCCAGCAGCGGAGCAGGACTGAAGCTACCGGCGATTAATGCTGCAGAGAAAGAAATTTCCCGACAATGCGTGCCGTATTATTATTATATTATAAACAACTAAGTACGTATAAAAATGTAATCAGCATTTGTAACCGGAAAGATATGCATTTATATATACTGCTGGGTTATCGAAACCTTACGTCATATGAAGTTATATGTCTGTTTTTGCCAGCCGCAATACAAACATAATTGAATTATGCATGTTATTTTTTTTGGTTTTTATTGCGGAGGTTAGTAAGTTTAAAACATTGACCCTTGTACTACAAAACAGTGTTAACAGTTGAACAATGGCTAAATACGTGTTTAAAATCTATGTCCAAAAATATTAGCTAAAAAGTGACAGCATCTGTTTTAACCCTTTCACGGGCAATACACTTTTTTTATTGCTATTCAATCTTATTTCAAGTGCATAAAGTTCAATATTTGGTGGCAACATAACTGCCATTGCCTTCGAAACGGTTAAGCATTCTCTAACTTTAGCTATCGTTTTGTGGTAAATTAGTAAGTCTTTTATCAGATGAATATCTACAAAATGCTGCCAACAAATCCAAACTTTGACTGGTTTAAACGACATAAAAACAGACGGATTATATTGTATGATAGTTGCGAAAAGTTTGCTGAAATTGATGAAAATGGAAACGGTAAATGGTATTATAAAAATGGCATGCTGGCCTTGGACTACTACAGTTCGGAAGGTAAGCTTAGTTATAAATATGATTTTAGAATGTAGCGTTACAGCTTAACATTATTGTTTTATTTTTAATTGTTGTATGAAGTACTTTAAGGATTTGTCTGCACATTTTAGAAATTAACTCTGGACACAGATATGTCGTGTACAGCTCTGGAGAAAAAGACGCGTATGGAAGAAAGCAACCACTAACAGTTTTGGCCTCTTTTGACTTTCTCGGCAATGGAGTGGTGTATGATCATTTTGGGAATGAAAGGTTTATTTTTATAATATCAGTAGATTGTTTATTAGCAACATCAACACTTTTTTAGCAACAAAATCAGTGAATAACAGAATCTGTCTTTGCGTAATGTTAAGTATGCGCAATTGTTTTGTATTAAAGTTGTAAATGTAAAGCCTGAAGTGTAATAAATAACCAGACCAGTCGTGCGATTCTGTAACAAAATCACCGCCGTACTCGATACAGAATTCACTCAAGACGTGCCAATAACAATGGACTTTAAAAGTGTATAATAAAGGCGAATTCATTTGCAAGCTACCAGTGAATTGGTGTCGTGGTTTTTGTTACAAAATCGCACGGCAGATTACTGTGATTGTTTTTTAAAGTACACGAAGAAAATTGATTAGATCTGACGAATAAAATTATTATTATTATTTTATTTACTTTTATTGAGGTTTATAACAGATTTAGGCAGATTGACTTACAGAAGTAGAGAAAGAAATGAAATATTCAAATATCTATCGCAATGATAAGAAAAGATAGTACTGCAATGTGTTATTTTTTTTAGATTGAAGTATAACCAGTCTGAGGGAGTAGTGATCGATAGTAAAATTGGACCACCGGGACGTTGGAAATGGCATACACTGAATGAACCACCAGTTTTGCAGCCAGTATTCATCGATACACATGTGGAACCGGATAAGTGCATGGAGGAGTTTCTATTCTCTTGCAAGCAGGAAAGCAAATTTGATGCCAGCAAGAGAGAGCCCAACCTTGACATGCTAGCTATAGAACTGGAGAACTTCGTGAAAGAGAAAGCAAATAAATTGAAACAAGAATTTAAACCGTTCCATATCAAAATGAAAGCGCTCAAAATAAACGATCAGTTCTCGCTCAAAGTGATGGATCAGTCGAATATCCATCTAACGTTTAGGGATGGTCAGACAACAGCAAAACTTGATCTTGGAATGTTATTGATCAGTAATGAAATCATCGATACAGACACAGCGGAAGTGAGTGAAGTGGCTACACCTTATGATCGTTACCCGCCGAAATCACAGAGCATTGGTGACATGCAGAATATTTTGGAAAATGCGAGAAAATTTGGAAAGGCAAGTTCTAGGCTGCGTGACTGACGTATGATGTGTGCGACGTGACTGTCACTTAACGCGCTTTAAGGCATGATTTATGCGAATATCAAACAAAGGAAACTTTTACGAAGACTACGGACGCGCGAATTCTGTTTCCGAAAATAGTTTTTGTAGATCTCGAGATGATTGTGCACAGTATTGTAATCAATTTATACGACGCAGTAGCAGTCCTGGGTCATTAACAATGACTTGACTTTGAACTGACAACAGAGTCTTGACTCCTATGTAAATCAGGCTCTTAGATCTTTCTTGTTAAGATAGATTTTAGATTTAGTTAAACATAGTTTCTATTTATTTACTTTAACAATAAAAATCATCTTTAAATCCTTAGGTGCGTTAAATATAATATGTTCCGAATTGTTTTAAAATTATGTATGAGATATTCGTAAGGTTAGTTATGTATGCCATCGATATCTTGAGAAGTATCGAATTAGCAATTTAATATTATAGCGTATGCTTTATTTATAATAATTTATATGTTTATTAAAGTATGATTTTAAATGTTCTATGCTACCATGAGTTGAATAAGGTTGTTCTGTATTTGATTATAGATTGTATAACAATAACATTTGTATTCCAATGTTTTTTAAGACTTTAAAATCGAATTAAACTAATAGCCATTTCGGTTTATACTAAAACTACTATTGTCGCGTAAACTGAGTACTTTTTTAGTTGAAACTTGTTTAGTTAATTTAATTACTTTAGATAATTGTTTCTATTTACGTCCATTGTTAGTCAATGTTTTTAAGAAAAGTGTTTTTTATTAATTAAACGTTATATGCAGAAGTTGTATTATCAAGTCTTTTCTTAAATATGTGTTATTTAAATGGGATATTGTCTATTTAAAAACTAAATCATATGGGGGTGCCGCGCGGAATTTTGAAAATTTACGTGTTTTTAGTCACTGGTGCTAGGCGCTGAATAGGTCATATACATTAAAAGGACTAGTGTAGGTTAGCTTGATCCTTTCACAAGGCCATGGTTGTCTTGGAATTTGAAACAAATACCCAGAAACTGCATAAACAATACGTAAAAGTAATGATATCTAAAATCTAATTTCTTCAGAAACTTTGTAAATATAGCACAAATGAAACAATTATCTGACATCAAAATGTTTGTATTGATATTCCGCAGGCCACTGTTGTCTTATTTTTCAATAAAAAAATATAAATATGAAAATATTAAGACTTTTATTATTTTTTACCCAAACGACTATGATTTTACGAAAGTAAACATTGCTCTAATTAAATCACCAACCTACTCTGTACAGATATTAGTGTGCGATCGTATTCGTAGTCGTGCGCCGTTGTCACACCACTGTCACGCGCCGCTTGCTCGCTATCTTATACAAACTTGAAACTCGCAGTTTTGCGTCCGCGCTGCACCCCCTTACAATTTTAAGTAAATGTTTTTATCTTAAAAATTAAAAAGGAAAATGAAGATATATATTACAGATACATACCTAACTTTAATATCGCGTTAACAAAACTAAAGATTACAAATTGGAACCTCCGATTTAGACTGGAGAAAAGGGTTCAGTTACGAGCGACATAAATTGTGCTAACATTAATTGTTAATGATAGGGCTTCATCGTCTGCGGACGCGGACTTCAGTATGAAACTGCTACCACGGTCTGGAGCTCTACTTTTGAATAGTTCGCGTCACGACGAGCACTCGATTTCTACTAACTTTCGTTCGACATCGAAAATTCCGTATTTTTGAATCGCTCCATTGCAACGAGTGGTCACAACCACTCGTTGTTTGGCGAGCACTTGCGGCGAGTGGTAGATTAAACGTCAATTAAATATCAAAGTGTTATCCAACTTACAAGGAACTAAAAATAATAATGTTAAAATAATTTTTAACGCAAATTTTGTTGCGAACAAATTATAAACACACAAAGTATCGTACTTTGGTAAGTACGGATATCAACATTGAATGACCCCGTCCCGCGCTCCATGCGTAATAGACAATTATTAGAAGATACCCTTTGACGTCATAGACGTAAGCGCATCAAAGTCAGTGCGAGATTGTGCAGCTCTGAGTATGGATGGTGTTTGTTATTCTTTTCATTTGTAATATTGTTAATTAAAAATGAGTGAAGATAACGAATTAAGTTCCGAAGAACTAATAAAAATTCTACAAGATGTGGAATCGGATGCTGAATCCGATGAAATCGATAGTACATCGAGATTCGAGACGCCACAAGGGCGCCAGAGTCTTTATATGAAGACAACGGGATGGGATGTTCTCAATTCATTATGGCTGAACTGATTTATGTTTTTGTTTTGTCATTATCTATAGTGTATTCTGCCTTTTTCTTATCAACTTATTAATATTACTAAATGATTGTAAAATAAAACAAGATTTCGAAATACGTCATTATTTTATTTATCTGTAACATTTAAATGTCTTTAAGAGTATATTTATGGAAAGAAAAATTTGTAAATAACATTTATCGATAAAATAATTACCCTCATCACTACATTTTATTACACATTCTGTACGAGTTACGTACATGATTTTAGTTAATTAGGTTTTTGATTTGTTCATAGTTTTACTACCATGTAGGCGCGATTCAATATTGCACTTTGGTCGCGGGTTCGCGACCTACTTTTTGTACATTGATATTAGGCCAACCTGGCCGAATGCATACATCATTACAGTTAGTGTTCAATTAGAAGCCAATCGATTAACTTGGGAGTTTCATTTTGACAACACCTTTTATCCCTTGGACACTCAATCTGACTTTTACATTTACATTGACGTTGACGTAGCTAACCGTTACACATTCGTTATACATTTATAGTTTGGCGCTGGAGGACACATTGCGTTTTGTAAGTATTGGCGCTCAAAAGGTTAGGGAAGGCCTATGTCCAGCAGTGGACTAAGATAGGCCGATGATGATGATGATATCAAAAATGATAAAAATGAAAATCTATGTTTATATTTAGGTAGGTACTTATTAGAGAGGTATTTTACGAAGCTCTAAGATAGAATACATTACACAACACACTTGAATAAATTAATAGTTAATTGTCTATGTTTTAAGTGGTTTGTTTCATTGGTATTTATAATTAACCATGTTTCGAAAAACCCTGAATGATAAGGGATCATAATTACGCATTATTTTAGTACAACAGCCGTGTCGGAAATTACTTGTTTTACTTATTTACATTATTTGCCTAATTAAAGGGTTCGAAACCTCAGTATAAAATAAAATAAAACCAATGTGTAAAATAAACGCGAGTAGATCTGTAAAAAATGTTTTATTTAAGTACATAATTAATGTGTAGTGTTCGCGTAAACTTCAGGAAACAACTAGGAATAAGTTTTTTTTAAATAAATAATATGAAATGTCAAAGTCGTCTGTTTTGACTGTTTAACAAAAGAGTTTTGTAATTTACATAATTTTATTTTACTAAGAAAAATTAATTTATATTAATACGTGAAGTAAAAACTTTGTACCCCTTTTTACGAAAATTGTGCGGACGGAAATGTATGAAATTTTGCACACTTATAGTTTATATAGGGAAGGATTGCAGCATATTAATTTTTTTTAAATTATGCATAAAAAATACATTAAATCTATAAAACAAACATTACACACACTATCATGTATTTGACTCACACGCATATGTTTTTGACACACACGCATATCTATATAGATAAAAGAGTATATACTCTTTTCAAATATTTAAAAAATGGAAGAGGAGCGGCCGAAATCTGTCAATGCCAATCCAAACTCACATTCTATCTTTTAAATTTTTCATTGCTTAGGATACAATCCGTGCAGCCTTAATAAAATTACGGTCGAATTTCGACCACTGGGCGACCACTAGTATTTATAAATCTTTTCTGCGTGTGTATGTTATTGAACTCCTTCTGAACGGCAGGACCGATTTAGATAAAATTTTCTGTTTGTGATTGAGAATGGTTTAGATTTACAATTAGACCCGGTAGCTGCTATAGGGGTCCATCAAGGGATACGGGTGTTCTTAAGCGGACGAATGATTTGTGTCTGTTGTCATGGAAGCTGTCGAAGCGGTACGAAGTCCGCCGGTCAGCTAGTACCATTATAAAAATGCTTGAAAAGTTTGAGGAGCTCGATGGCGCAGTGGTTAACACACCCGGTCTGCGAGTGCTGAGGTAAAGCAACTTTCGCAAAGGCCGGTCATCGGATGGGTTTCCGAAAATTTACCATCTCGAGCTCCTCCGTGCTTCGGAAGGCACGTAAAGTCGTTGGTCCCAGCTGCATTATCAGTCGTTAACAACCACCAATCCGCACCGGGCCCGCGTGGCCATCCATAGGGAAGGCTCGTGCCCCAGCACTGGGGACAAAATGAGCTATTTTTTTTTTAATTTATTGGATCACCAACAGTTGTTACATCAAAACAATTATGTGGTTTACATTTAAAGTGACATATACTTAGTACAACTAATTAGAGGTGAACTCAGCATGCATTGAGGTACAGACAGTATTTACATACTAAGCTTCGTATTTCTAAAACTATGATGATGATGAAAAATGCCTGATTACAGTCAAATAATTTGTACTGTGTTACAGTAGACAACCTGCAAACTACCTTTTAAGGCGTACTTCCATTATAACTAGTAATTATCTAATGTATTTTAAGCTAGTTACTAACCACATGCTGACATACATTTTCAACTGTAGGTACAGATCCCTAAACATCAAACTATCCAAAACTATAAAATTTCTTCATTCAACGTTCAACCACGTGCCATATACATAGTGCCTTACAAATTACGAATTACGTGTAATGCTGGACCATAGTTAATTAAGTTTAATTTGTAACCTCATTATAAGTGAACTATGTTCTTATGAGTTTTTAAATAAAGTTCTTTGAATTCAAATAAACAAACAATAAGCTCGGAATAGTTATTCCGTGTTTTGTTTCCGTCATGTAAGCGTCATTTCAAATTAGAGTAAAAGAGACAAAACACGGAAAAACTATTCGAAACTTATTCTTTGTTTATTTGGACGTAGTTAAGCAGAAAGTACTCAATCCACACCAAGTCACTTTTGAGTTATGAGCGTTTAAAGTTTCAGCTGTCTTTGAAAAATTACAGCTGAAACTTTAAACGCTCATAACACAAAAGTGACTTTTTGTGGATTGAGTCCTTTCTCCTTAACTAAGTCCTTATTACTAATACTACTAATAAACATATAGGGTAACAAATGTTTTAAGTTGATTCAGTTCAATAATCGTATTTGTATCAGTCATTAAATCTATTCCTTACAAACGACTCAGCCTGCCTGAGTCAATTTGGTGGTTTGTTAATTAAATGTGCTGTTCCTCTAAGCCAGTTTTCCTTCAGGAAATATTTCAATATCTCAAGTGGTTTGAGTCGTTTCTGTTAAATAACAAGAAATATTTTATTTCAGTAAACCTTTAACACAGAAACGACCCAACCTGTTTGAGTCGTTTCAGTTATTTGATAAAATGATATTTTCAATCAAAACTCATTCTTAGAAAGAATCCAAACTGTTTGAGTTTATTCTGTTTTATCGACTTCATCAACCCACTCATAGAAATACATTACTCAGAAACAATTCAAGCGGACTGAGTTCGTTCAGCAAATACATTTTGTGTGCTCTTCATACTGTGGGTTGATACGGGGTAGCGAGAAAAACTAGTTTCAGTGTATATTTTAAAATAGGGTTTTCACTACATTATAGATTCGACTCCCAGGAGTACCTTTGGCCAATGTGTGGATTGAGTCTACGTCCATTTGTAAGGCACATAAAGTTTCAATTCTATTGCGGTTTAACAGTTGTGGTAGTCTGAGTGCCTAATGTGAGTTTTGTTTACTATCCGTATTCATTCGATCACGTTTACGAAAACGAAAATTAGTATGGGATTGAAGCAGCGCCTCCTGGCGACATACGAGAAGAGTTAAAATTTTGCCATACAAATTCTCGTTTTCGTTAACGCGATCGAATGGCGAATGAAACTCGTAGTAGGCACCCTCATGTGCAAGCGTCTGTACAATAGCTTTACGAACTAGAGCCGCGAGGTGCCGCCAGGGAAATACAGGGGAAATTACACGTAGGTACGGTCCAAGCTAAAAATGTGCACGTATTTACTTTTATGAGAACGAAACATTTATCTTATAAAGGCGATGTTGCTTACTAAGTTTATGCTTTTTATGTCATGATACTTTAAACAAATTTAAATGTTATGTTAAATAAACATCACAATTTTATAAAATTTTACTACATGCTAAATAACAAGTAGTATACGAGACATAGATAGATAGACAGGGCGTTACAAATAAACAAAGAATAGTTATTGCGTGTGTTGTCTCTTTTACTCTAATTTGAAATGACGTTTACGTGACAGGAACAAAACACGGAATAACTATTCGGAGCTTAGGTATTCTTTATTTATTTGTAAGGCACCTACAATATTTTTTTGGTTAAAGATCTTTAATATATTTTTCTAACATTGATACACAAGTCCACAAGTTTACAAGTCGCTCAGCGGGCTATGGAAATGGAGATAGACTCGAAGTTTCTCTGATGGATTGTATATAAAACGAAATGAGATTCGTTGGAGAACCAAAGTGACCGACATAGGCTCTTGGGATAGGTACGCAAGCTGTATTGGCAGAGGGCTGGTCACATCTGTCGCAAAACCGATGACCGCTGGGGTACGAGACGAGTTTGATGATTGCCTTAGACTACATTTTCGTGGTTACCGGGCCTTTTTTGGGCAACGAGAAACTTCTTAAAAAGAGTTCTTCAAGACGTGTGATCGAACGATGTTTTCTAGAGGGTAGTGCATCTCGCACTTGTGCGTGTCCCCTTTTCCCATTAGATTATTCGAGGGGTTCCGATCCAATCGGCTGGAGAGCCGAAGATCGGGCTCAGTGGTGCACCTTAGGAAAGACTGTAAAAGGATGATAATTATGCAGAAATTGTCTAGTCCATATTTACAGTTGTTATCACCAAAGACTTTAATAGGTCTGTTTTCTGTTTTAAATCGGCAACTAGGCAGACGAAGGTAGGTAGCCTACCCTCGTCTACGTAACCATACATATTGAAGTACCTAAAGCTTAACTTAAAATTAAAAAGAACTCGCCCTCAGCGCTAGATCTTTATTGACTTTCCATCAGATAGTCTAACTAGCGAACTTCTAGCTTCGCCGTTAGTTTAACTGAAGTGCGGTAATTGGAATAGAACCGCTCGCCACTAGATGCCTAATCAATTTATTAAACTAAATGCAATTACCCAGCTTTCCACAGGAGCTTTAGCCTTATCGTGTTAGAGATGTGACTAGTTTGCAAACTAACAGTGGCCAGTGCACGACAGTTCGTGATAATGAAGAATGGCAGAATGTAAATTGAGAACTGCGTTGATAATATTATACTTAGCAAAGCGCCCACTTGCACCACATAATTACGGGTCTGATATGTAGGTTCGAAAGTCATCGTTGAGACGCACGCTGTTGCCAAAAAAATAATTACAAGTTCGGGGGTTAAAGTTACTCGCGTCCTTAGGTTTACCCTTGAGACTACACGTGACCCCTGGGTGGTGCTAATTGTCTGAGTGGTAGAGCCACGCTGCGTTGCAGCACGAAATGGGCCGGCTCGCCCGGCGTAATACCACCCTCTCACAGAATATCGGCGTGAAACAATGGCACTCGTTGCTGTTGTTTCGTCTGCTGAGTGAAAGTACCAGAGGCCCATCTCTCACCCCTCCCCCCTCCCAATTCCCACTCCCTTTTCAAGATCCAACTCCTTTCTCAAGACCGGCAACGTATCTGCGATTACTTTGGTTTTCCCATGGGCACCCATGGGCGGCGGTGATTACTTTCCATCAGGTGACCCGCCTGCTCGTTTGCCTCCTTTTAACATAAAAAAA
The DNA here is from genome assembly GCA_963082485.1 of Eudonia mercurella. Taxonomy (NCBI): domain Eukaryota; kingdom Metazoa; phylum Arthropoda; class Insecta; order Lepidoptera; family Crambidae; genus Eudonia; species Eudonia mercurella. The sequence goes on from OY720022.1 coordinate 26,246,923, forward strand.
GTGGTACGCCTTTTCGAAAAGCCGTTGTATCGAAAACCGCTGTATCGAATGACGGATTCGCAAACACGCTGTTACGAAAATTCTTTAATATGTGGTACGCTAAATCGATAATCTTTTGTTGCGATTAGATTACCTATTTAAATCTGTTTTATGGGAATCGAAGTCACGACCCCGATGAGACACAGCAACTTACGATGGGATCTTAATATAATACTAATGTATTTGGAAAGAAGAGAAGTGGTAATATGGCGGGCCCAGTTGTTGCATCTTTGACTAAGTATATTATTTACTGAAATAAAAATATTTGTATATATTTTCAGAAACACAAATTTATTTTGCAATATTATAAAATAACTATTGAAATATGAAAAAAATGCAATTAAATTAAACTTTTAGGTTAGCTGCGAAGTAGAAGGTTGAGGAGCGCTGGTGTATGTGGGGACACGTGACATGTGGAACTGTTGTTGGTTCTGCATGATTTCATCATAAGCCGGCTCCATTTGTGTAGCGGCAATTTTTGTTTGATGGTCGCGGGCCGGATTTCAACGCGGGCCGTAGTTGCCCCATCCCTGGTACAAGTATACAACCTTATTAATTGAACACATTAGTTTAACAGTACCTAATTAATTGCTAACCGGTAACATTTTATCAATAAGAAGCACACTTTGATATGTGACTATTAATTTATAATGCGGTCAATAAATCACTATTATTAGAAGTTATGATAAAAGTTATTAATTTAAATAAATATCTTGTGCCCATTTTGTATGAAGCCTTTCAAAGTGATAAGACTGGGGAAACACGAAGGCAACTAAACTCGACCAATAAAAGCCTGGTTTGTTAAATCTTAAACACTATACTGCAATACTAGTTTCCTTTGACTACCACACACGCGTAAAGAAATGCAAGTGGTATCAAACAAATAAAGGCATTTAATATCGACCCTGTCACCCCTGGCCCTAAAGAAAGTGGCGCCGCGTAGCGACCCAAAATGCTCTGCAAATAATATTAAACACTAGCTTCTCCGTTTTAGAATCTATTATATTTTTAAAATTTTCTTATTACACTGTTTTAATAGTGTTAAATAACGTAGCCTTTATAGTAACATTGGCGTCTCATAGATGGCGTGAGGTGCAGAGAAAATGTTTCGTGAAACTTTACGTCAAATTCGTATCGCGTATATTGATGCTCTTATAAAGGCAATTGTCCGGATTTTTGATCAGCGACAAATGTTTTTATAAGAGCCGTTATAAACCAATAATATACACTAAGAAAAAACACTAGCATGTATGCTATGTATTCAGGTACAGGTATGTAAGTAAGACGATACATAGTAAACTATATAGGAGACGAATTTTTTTATCTCATGGTCAAACGTATTACATTCCTATTAGTTCAGTATGTCGTGGTCAAACGTATTACATTCCATGTAGTTCAGTATGTCGTGGTCACACTTATTACATTCCGTGTAGTTAAAGATGTCATGGTCAAACGTATTACCATTCCATGTAGTTAAGTATATTACTACTACACAATATGTGAACTATTTTTATATAGTTCGCATATTATTACAGTAAAATTATGTGAGAATAACGAACTTGTGGTGGTCCCATTATGGTTTTATAAAATTTTACGAATTTTTTTACGAAAAATCATAATTTGAAAAATGTGTTGAAAAAAAAATGTTCCACTAGTGGGATTATTCGAACCCACACTTCATGACAGTCCTTCATGAAAGCCAAAGGCGCCCATTCAATGTCAACAACTACCGTCACTAACATCCGATCATAATATTTTTACAAATATTAAAGATCAGTTAAGAAGTAAGCAAGCTATTTATAAATGTTCAAATAATTGGCTTACAAAGTAAAACGTGTTGAATAATTTCGGCGGGCTAGTTAGAACCACGATAGCTCAATTGGAAGAGCACCTGACCCGGAATGTCAGAAGGGTGCAGGTTCAAATCTTGCTCGTGGAAATTTTTTCAACATTTGTGTTTTTGTAATTTGTTCGCAACAAAATTTGCGTTAAAAATTATTTGAACATTTATAAATAGCTTGCTTACTTCTTAACTGATCTTTTATCATATCATATTTGTAAAAATATTATGATCGGATGTTAGTGACGGTAGTGTTGAAAGTTTCGGCGGTTTGGACAGAACCACGATAGCATAAAGGCAGTGCACCTGACTCGGTATGTCAAGGGGTCCGGGTGCGAATCCCGCTCGTGGTAATCAATTTGAAGTCTCCTTCGATTTGTTGTTTTGAAACTTGTGGGATTGATGAACTTGTGTTGGCCCCACGTTGGGCGCCAAAAATCTGTAAGTAAAAGAAATAATATTATGTACATGTAAATTATTGTAAATGATTAACATATTTAAATTTAATACAATAATCAGCAGAACAGTTATAAAAATAGTTTATTAATAACATTTAAACATATTACTTTAACAATAAATAAAAATCATAAGGTAGAACTTTAATGTGTGTACAAAGAAGGTTTCTCAAAATTTCGCTATACAAAGTCTCGTATTCTTTAACGTGTTCGAATGAAAATATAGTCGCCCGTCAAGGAGCCCAGTGCGAGTTTTAGTTTTTCATTAAGTATTGGCCAACCCAAGGTTAACGATACGTACTAAAACTTTGAATCAAAGAAAGGAATAGCTAATTTTGGTACCCCCTCTAATAGCTATGTGTGATTCATTGTTGGATAGCTTTTTTAAGCTGAACATAAATTATTAAAGCGCCTAGTTCTAAATCATATTTCAGCCAGAGTTATGCTGTACTAAACATATTATAAGTTTCACTATAGCCAAATACATATTTTGCAAATATGTATTTTTTTGTATTTATTAGCCTTATATATTTTTCCTAATATACTGCATCAGTGTCCGTGATCATGGCGCAACAACTGTGAAGCGACCACGATAGTTTAAATAGTTATAACTATTATTGATCGTAGTATCGGCTACATTAACTTAATGCCATCAAACCCGCCCAGCGATATCGATTCCGGCGCGATAAGAACTCGCGACCACCGTTCACTCGCGACACGCTCACCTGTCTCGCCATATCGGGCACATAATCGATTAGCGAGGACGATGTCCTTTATTCGGGAGAGTCACCGGACTTTTTTGGGGGCGGTGAGAAACTTAAAGGATTCCTCAAGTTACACTGCTTGATCATGATCAAAACAATGTCAGAAGGTTTCTAAAGGGAATGACATCACGCAAGCGTGCTCTCGCACTCTTCTAGATTCTCCGAGTAGTTTGGATAGGATTAGGATGGCCTTTACAGAGTTTACAATAGTGGTGTACGTTATAAGCATGTGTGTCTAAATCAGAGTTTACACCCTAACTATCCTAACTAATAGCACATGAGTAACTACTCTGTGCTAATAGTAACCTAACTGAATATGCGAAAGTGAGTTTATTTGTTTGTTTGTTTGCTTGTTATTTGTTACCCTTTCATGCGTAGGTATACTATTCAACCGATCATCATGAAATTTTGTACAAATATTCCCAAGAGTATAATCAAAGACTTATTATTAAAAAAATGGTTGTCTGTAAAGTCGGTTTACTGACGATAGTTGAACGTGACAACGTCTTAAGAAGGTGTCGGGAGGTGTTGGGGGTGTCGGGGGGTGTTGGGGGTACGTACTACGGTGGCGATGCCGGCCACGGGCTTGCACAGCAGCCTGCAGCAGCCCGTCGAACAGGTAGGCGGGAGGAGTTGGGGGTGTCGGGAGGTGTTGGGGGTGTCGGGGGGTGTTGGGGGTACGTACCGCGGTGGCGATGCCGGCCACGGGCTTGCACAGCAGCCTGCAGCAGCCCGTCGAACAGGTAGGCGGGAGGAGTTGGGGGTGTCGGGAGGTGTTGGGGTTGTCGGGGGGTGTTGGGGGTACGTACCGCGGTGGCGATGCCGGCCACGGGCTTGCACAGCAGCAGCAGCTCGTCGAACAGGTAGGCGGGAGGAGTTGGTGGTGTCGGGAGGTGTTGGGGGTAAGTACCGCGGTGGCGATGCCGGACACGGGCTTGCACAGCAGCACGGCTAAATTTCTACTTAGCCGATTGTGCTTCTTTGTCGCTCGTTCCGCGCTCTCGCTTGCACTTCAAGCCTTACATGGTACGCCTCAGAGCGAGGTAACGCCGAACTTTTTCGTGTGTGCAGCCGGCTCTATCGAATTATAAGACGTTGTCACGTCAAAAAGTGAGGTTGTTTGTTTTTGCTTGTTGGTGTTTTTCACGCGTCCCTTTCACGCGTAAACTATTTAACGATTTGTTTTTTTGTTATCATAGAAACTGTCAAAGTGGTTCGAAGTCCGCCGGGTCAGCTAGTAATAATAATAAAAATTTACAAATAAATCACAAAAGTTGGATTTATTGAATTCATTTACTACTATGATAAATATTATATAAAATTACAAAATAATAAAAAATTAATATGGAATTGTATTTTATAAAATGTTAACATTTAATTGAATTAATAATTTTCTTTTTGAAACGAAGTTTAAGAAACTGCTGTCAAATACGTCAACACTATTGTCTAACTTTACCAAATGGTGGTTATAAATTTTACAAATTCGATTCTGTGGACTGTGAAACCTAAATCTTAACAACAAGTAAAATTATTTTTTATTTTATGCTTTATGTCATCAAGCTATAGAGTCTATAGCACTATACCCGACTTTTTAATGAACCAGGGGGCTCTATTTTTAATTCCTTCGTCTCGCGTCGACCGTTTGCTTCTACTGATTTTCGTTCGACATGTGACTTTCCATATTTTTGAATCGCTCGACCGCAACGAGTGCCCTCATCCACTCGTTGTGGTCAAATGACACAAAGCGATTGATTTAGGGTATGTTCCGATATACACTGCGAGCACTGTCCAGTGCTCTTACTGGTGAGAAATTTGTTCCGTTATGGACTGACAGTATACTGTCGCAGTATCCTAAGGAAATATGACGGCATAAATCTACGCCATTTTTGTACTGTAAGCACTGGCATTTTCGGGGTAAGGTGCTCTCTCAGTGCTTTGATCACGTGATCAACAGCGTCCAGAAATGACATGGATGACAGCATGGATGACAGTATACTGGACTGCGTTCCGTTTTAAACAGTAACCAGTATAGATAACTATAAAGGAACGACTTCACAGTATACTAAATTGACGTCACACCTTGTTAGGTGCACTGCGAGCACTGTTGTGCTCGCAGTGCATATCGGAACATACCCAGAATAACCGTCAAATTAATGCGTTATGTCAAAATTTTAAACTACCAAACGTAAATACAAGCAAAACAGCTTTTCTTGCTGAGGAAAATAATTACTACTACTTTGAAAACCTACTACTTGAAAATGAATCGAGAGGAATATTTTGTAAACTATAGTTATTTAAGCAGTGGAGAAGAAGATAGTGAAAAGAACGAAAAAGGCCCTAGTACCACTGGAGAAAGATTCAACCAGTTTGCGATTTCAAATTTTCAATTTAAATCTAATTATAGATTGACAAAGGAGCTTGCCAATCAATTCATTGAAACTCTTAGGCCTTTCATAGTCCCGAGCAGACAATTATCTGATTTGCCTCCGTGTGTCTCCATTGTAGTGTAGTAGCTAAAGAGGCTAATGAGCTAGTCACCCCCATGTTCAACGCGCATCTGCAGTGCGACTGTGACTTCTGGAGATAAAGAATCACTTAATGTTTGAATACGTCTTCTCTTTTGTCTTGAGCTCAAATCTTCAAATGGTTTCTTCGGATTAAAAGTGGAAGTGGATGCTTCATGTATAAGTACTAGGAAGTAGATTTTCTATATTTTCAGATGGCTCAATGTCAATAACATTACCTTGTTCTCCGTCAGTAGCAAAAAAACTTACGTTTTAGTGGTCACAAAATTTTGTACTATCCGAAAAGGTTTTAAGATTCTCCTTTAAAAGAACAAATAAGTCGAGATATTACATACAAAATGCTTTGTCACGATCGCAAACATTTGAGAATTGCATAGAAAAATAGTTAGCACTGTTATACACTCGAAATTATTTATAAATGCCATAATAGGATCTTAAACTTGATTCAATAAGATATTAAACAAGATCAACTATTTAAGGTAAATACCAAAAACTATGTTGTTAACTTGCAGGTTGGCTACAATTTGTATAAGTTAAACTAAACAGACATCATTATATAGTCAGACAATAACAGTATCTAATATTTTTTAAAGTATGATGTACAACATTACAGTATGAACATAAATCACTGATAACTTTGTATAAAATTAATAGCTCAATCGGCACGAATTTGATAAAAATAATCATAAAATTGTAATGTATTGAGTAATCATGCGTTTACCTCATTTGTTTTTAAATATACCGTAAATTAAACTCTAATATTGAAGCAGGATATATCACTATCATCTGTGATGGCAGATGAGATCTGTTGTGGGTTGTATGACTATGAGAACACATCTTAAATCGAAAGTATGTGTAAGTATGCACAACAGTGTGCGCGGCCCACTGTTAAAATGGCGCGAAAACTACCTACAAGACAGGTCATACTGTGTCAATGTTGACAATGACTATAGCAATATGATTACGGTAAATGAGGGAACGGCCCAAGGGTCAGTGATCGGTCCCCTTCATTTCATTGCATATGTCAATGATATGAATAATGTTCTCGTCACTGAGCCAGTATGCGGATGATACCTGTCTACTAATTGCAGATCGAGATGCTAGCTCGGCGTTATCGAAAATACAAAAAGATTTTTTTTATTTTTTTTATATTGACACGTCATAGTGACCACATCCTGCCTGATGGTAAGCAGCCGATGCAGTCCAAAATAATGAGAGCGCTCCTCACCGTGGAACAAGCACGGTAACAAGCGCACTCATTCATGACGGCCTGCAGATCTTGATAACATTAACAAGTGGTGCCATGACAATGGATTGGTCCTCAACGCTGACAAAATCAAACTTGTCCACATTTGTTCTCCACTTGTTCTCAACTTGTCCACATCTTTCAGAACCCGTGACACTAGTGGAAGGCTAGTGGCTCACGATCACCTATGTATGCACAATAATAATAGCACTTGCAATTGTCCAGAAATTGAATCCGTTGATAGACGTAGGTACTTATTTGGGTCTGAATATCGACAAAAAATTTAACTGGTTACCTCATGTTACCCATGTATGTGAAAAACTTAAGACTTTTCTCGCTAAACTTTATATTATAAAAAAATAATACCTTTCAAGGTTAAGCTTATGCTATATAATGCCCTCGTTGACTCAATCATTGCATATGGACTAACGAGTTATGGCATAACTTTTAAATCTTATCTAGACTATATTCTTAAAATACAAATCAGAATATAAAAAAAAATTTGCCTCACCCAATATTAGTGAAAAAGTTAAGGAAAACAAAGTAGAACTATTTAGATTGTAAGGTACTTCCGATACCTTTTAAAAGAACAGTTCTTCAATAAAGATATCCAAAATTAAATATCCCACAACATTCAAACGCGTAAAAAACAAACAAAAGATTACTTACAACTAGGGCAACTAATGCTTACGGTGAGGGAACCACCCTGTATCTCATTTCTCATCTACTGAATAAGGTGGATCCATCTTTTGTGCAAAACATTACGGAGAGTAATCTCAAAGGTAAACTAAGAACACATTTCCTCAACAACCTGTAGATGTCTCAACAAACACTCACACACAGATATTTTTGCGCACAGGCTGGAGCAGATGCGGTCGCTCGCTGCAAGTAATTTGTTGCAGCCTATCGACTGGAGTGCTCTGGTTACCATAGAACAATGGAATTCTATTGTGTCTGGGCCCGAAAGCGCCTGTGTATCTATTCATTTATTAATGGTAGTACTGATGTCGTCATAGGAATATAATGTTTAATTTTATGTTGAGTTCTAGCATTCAGGACAAACCTCAGTGGTTTTTGGTCTGCTATGATGAAAAAGTATTGTATGTTTTATTGTAAATTAAAAAAAAAAGCTGAAAAATGTTGACTACATTTTTACTTACTTCATTTTATATTGAGAGCGCGACACTCAAATTTAAAAATTAACGGTAATGAACTGAATTTTCTTTTTTGCGGTGTCTGTTGGACTACCACGTCAGTCGCAGAGTTTATATTAGAATATTAGATCTAATATCTTATTTTAAGTCTGCATGTTTTATGTGAATCAGACCTTTGGTCAAACTTTGTGAATTCAGTGGGTTTACCCAGTATTCTCTATTATGATTGCGCCTTTTCTTTTTGTACATGAAATAAGCAACGACTCGAATTCTCTGGGTCTCCATTTCCACTGACGTGCTCTTCACTAGAACGAACGTCGTCGTGAACTAACTGCCTCCGTCCATCGTGTGCTTTGTGTTCGCGGTGAGGGCAGCCGCGGGCATCGACGGGCAGACGCGGTCTTTATTGCTTCGCGGTCAAAAAAACTGCCCCGCCGCGCCGTTTGCAAAGCGCCAACTCTGCTTGAAACTTTAATAGGCGTTGTGCTTGTACACGAAAGAGAAAATGTCCAAAACTGAGACCCAATTTTGAGGATACAGGTGGCTACTGACTGATTCTGTTGAGATACCTAAAACAAAGACAAATAAATAACTAAACGTGTTAGTGAAGCAATCAATTCACAACAACAGAAGACGTTTTTTTCACATTTTTTCTTGTGTTGTGACATTGATTGATTGATAGTCTTTTTTATTAAAAAGCAAAGGTTTTTTTAACAGCCAATAGTAACATGGATATTACGTTCCGTTTTTATTGCTGTTGTTACCGGTATTCTCTAAATTCTGTGTGGAACGGATAACATCCAACATTTCGTATTATGTTGGCAGCACCGGTAACGAACGATTGAAAAATACGGAAAATCGGCGTCATGCGACTTGGAAGACGAGTGTGGCTTAAGTCGCATGCGGCAACACAATGTCATACGTGCAATTCAAAAATAGAGCCCCTGAATAGATTCATCATATTCATCATCATCAGCTCATTTTATGTCCCCACTGCTGGGGCACGAGCCTTCCCTATGGATGGTTAAAGAGAACGGGCAATAAACCACCACGCGGGCCCAGTGCGGATTGGTGGTTGTTAACGACTGCTAATGCAGCCGGGACTAACGGCTTAACGTGCCTTCCGAAGCACGGAGGAGCTCTTGATGATAAATTTTTGATCACCCATCCGATGACCGGCCTTTGCGAAAGTTGCTTAACCTCAGCACTCGCAGACCGGGCGCGTTAACCACTGCGCCATCGAGCTCCTCTGAATAGATTGCAACCACTTCAATACCTAATTGCGCCTTCAAATAGCATTTTTGAGCATTTGCAGTGTTTCGGCTTTTTAGATTCAAGAAAGAATACTAGTTCTTTTAAAATTTCTAACGGGTAAGCACATGGCCTTTATCTCACCTGGTGTTAAGTGATGATAGGTAGTGACGAAGGTGGAAGCGCACTTAACCCGGAATCCTCCACTCTGAGGCACTGGCTACGTTATCTCTAGCTGCCGGAACACAACAATAATGCTACAAACATTGATGTTATGGCAACATATTTAGATAAGATGGTGGTAGCTACCCAGGCGGACAAACCAGCCCTACCACCAACCAAACCGAGTACACAAACACGTACCCTGGGAATCGAACCCGGGACCTCTTGATCTAAACCAGTGGTCTTAACTTAACCACTACACCACAGAGGCGGTTAATAGGCGCTAGTGCCAGACAGTATATTATTTCCAACAATTTTCTAAAATTAAAAAGGTTCTGTTCTATTTTCGCTTAAGTACTAAGTAATCGGATGACCTGGAGCTAATGGCCATTCCGTGTTCTGCACTTGGCTAAATTCAGAAATAGCAAATAGTATTTCGGTAAAAGTCAAGATTCATTAACATGTTCCCCGCTGCAATCTGCAAAGTATTTCGACCGCATTCTCTCAAATCAAATGATATGGAAAACAGATAATCCCCGAAGGGAAATACAAAGAGCAGTGAAAGGTATTGGATGTGTGTGAGCTGTTTTTGGATGGCTCATTATGTGCACTCCAAAAACAGTGATCGAGGAGCTCGATGGCGCAGTGGTTAACGCGCCTGGTCTGCGAGTGCTGAGGTTAAGCAACTTTTGCAAAGGCCGGTCATCGGATGGGTGACCAAAAATTTGTCATCTCGAGCTCCTTCATGCTTCGAAAGGCAAGTGAAGCCGGTGGTCCTGGCTGCATTAACAGTCGTTAACAACTACCAATCTCATTCAGTCATTTAATCAGTTCTCCCTATCCATCCAGAGGGAAGGCTCGTGTCCCAGCAGTGGGGACATAAAAATAAATAAACTGCTGATGATGATGATGATTATGTGCACTTGTCGCAAAAGACCCTTACAAAATGTATGGGGATCCTATCCCCATACATTTTGTAAGGGTCTTTTGCCAAATTCACAATGAGACACGCTCCATACAAGGGCGGTCATAAATAGTTTAAGTCCTATTTCTACCCATTTATTTTATTATATTACTTGTTTAAATTTGTAAAAATAACATAGGAATCTATAAATAAAAAAAAACATGTATTTACTAAATAAAAAAATATATATTTGAAAATAATTACGTATAATTTACAACATATTTTTTTCTACATTATTCATAATTATGGAAAACACAATAATAAAAAAATATGTAATTTATAAAATAAACTAAAAAATATTAATTAGAAACAAGCTATAATTACAATAAATGTGAAAATAAATTAAATAATAACATTAAACATGTAACAATTCGATTACACTTTGTGACAGAGTTTTTTTTTTCTCTAGGGGAAGCTTCTGAAGACTAGTAATTTAAGGATCTGAATTTAATAACAGTCGTTGTATTAAATCTAAATCTAAAGACAGTGTGATCAAAAAGGCTTTGTAATTCAGCTTCTGCTGAAGACTCAGTGACGGTTATGTTGGCAGGGTAACATCTTTTTTGCTTCAGTAATCTGCTGGTAACATGGTAATACATTAGGAGAAGTTTTAGTATTTACAAAGTTTTTAATTAATAAATATTGATGTTTTGTCAGCTTAGCCTCCGTTACAAGTGACAGTACATCATCAGTGCTTACTCTAGATATACATGAATCAGAAGAGTTAGAAACATCAAGCAATGCATTCACAGTAGAATCATCGGACTTCGACAAATCAGCTACTCTTCTACGTTTACTTCTTGCGTAAAAAAAGGTTTCGAGGACGACCACGCGAATGACTAGGAGAGGGTTTTCAGTCGGAATACATTGCTCTTTGTTTTTTAAAAGTTCAACTCTTTGAATAACATTAAACCAGTCGGAATTATTATTTAAAAGCTTAGATTTATCCCTATTACATTTTTTCCAGTACCGAGCAATAGCTTGATGAATGACAATGTTTTCAGCATCGTTCAGAGAGGGTCAACAAAGTTTGTAAGACGTGACGATACTTTTCAGTGTCAATACTTGTATTGACATATAGCTAAATCTCTAGAATATGCATTATTGAAAACGAGCATATATATAAATTACCTAAAACAAAAAAAAAAACAGTAAATAGTCAGTCAAAAAATCAAAAACTAATTTCGTAGCAAATGCTACGAGAAAATCTATTAGCCGTAGCAGCCTTGTCGTCGGCGCAGGGGCAGATAGGGGCAGACAATTTTAACTTTCCCGAGTTTTAGAAAGTCTAAAGATTTTATTTCAGTATAGATCAATAGTGGGAACGCGTGGGGAGTTATTTAAAAGTTAACTCAAAGTTTAGAAATATAAAAAAAAACTTAAATAAAAGTCACCTCGTAGCACGTGCTTAGTACATAAAATATTCATTAATATATAACAAAAAATATAAGAAAATTAGTACATACCCTGTTCTTGGATATCCATTGCAAAAAAACACTCACAGCACAAAATGGCTTAGAAATGATAATAAAAGAGGTCACGCTTTTTAGTAACTCACTGATAACAATGTTTACGTCGTATTGCGATGCGCTCACTTCGAATGCACAAATGATACTGAAAGTGCATTCTAATTACTGACCTATTTATAGTTTTAGAAGGTCCAGCAACTATACAATGTAATGACAAGTAAAAATATGTAAAACTAGAGGGTAGGTTTTTACGATTTATGACCTATGGGTGTCCCACAGTGAAATCCTCCAAAACCAAATCCATCGAACAGCTGCCTGTTCGGTGGATTTGGTAAAATATCGTATACAATAGTGACACTAGTGTCCGATACATTAAGCACAGCGATCGCCACAGTTTTCGTCATCTAAAAATAATATAGGTTTTCATTAATAGACGATAGACGGTTTTCATGCCATAGTTCGCAAGCGCTGCGCCTCCATGTTAGCGCGCGATCGAGCCAGCCGCCACACTATCCTAGATACAATCTCCGACAGCAGGTGGGACTCGCCTATTTTACAACACTGGATTCGCCTACATGTTACACGGTAGCCACTACCCTTGTTTGTATTGTATTTGTGTTTTAAAATTTGGTTAATTTATTAAATTGTTTTCTATTTTATTAATCAAATATATATCAATTCTGTTGTAATATATTCAAATTTTATTGAATTTGCAATTTTTAGACATTAATTGATTTATATAATTTATCTGGTACTTACTTACTTTAATTTATTTGGACATGTTATTTATGAAAGTGTAATTTGTAATTTAATACTAACAATTATGGATCATTGTTGTCTTTTTATTTAATAAATCTTTATATTAATACGTGAAGCAAAAACGTTGTACCCCTTTTTACGATAATTGCGCGGACGGAGGAGTATGAAATTTCGCACACTTATAGTTTCTTTATAGAAGGATTGCAGAATTGGCCGTGGCTAGCTTAATTAAATCCGCACTCTCTTTGGTTGGTGATTGTCCCCGGCCTGCGACAACTATAAATATTCAATGTATTTATAAATACACATTTCAAATCATTAATCATTGTTCAAATTCATTTCTGAGATCGTAGAGCTTGTTTTTTTCTTTTCAGTTTTTTCTCTTTGCAGTTATTTTTTATGTTAGTCCGGTTTTTACGAGTATATAACTGTTTTTTATATAGTTGTTTTAGCAGTCGGGTTTTTTGTTTTATTTTAATAATTTGCTTTATTCAATTTGTAATTTGTTCGCAACAATGTTTGCGTAAAGTTATAAAAGTAAGTAAATAATCTGTTTGCATATATGTTTAAATTTAATTTTTACAATTAACTTATTTTATCTATACAAAAAAATAATCTAATCTCTAATTAAAATATTTAGTCAATAGGTAATGGTTTAGTTATATTTAGTCAACGCCGGCCCACCACCACCACCGGCAGCTCATTTTGATAGCCCCACTGCTGGGGCGCGGCCTTCCCTCTAGATGGATACCTACACCAAAAGGAGAACAGGTCGGTGACTGCAGTTGCCGTCGATTGGCGTAGTTTGACATTTTACTACAATTTTTTTATTACTAACTTAAAAAACTATTTTAAGAACATCACGCTATGATCACTATTTGCGTAACTTTCACCGTTTACGCAGCGCACGCAAGGAAAGCTCTCGAAAAAATAATTTTCCCGTTTTTGCAATATTTTTCATTGCTGCTCCACTCCTATTAGTCATAGCGTATATCGTATGAAATATAGCCTATAATAGCCTTCCTCAATAAATGGACTGAAACACAAAAATAATATTTGATCTCGAACCAGTAGTTCCTGAGATTAGCGCGTTCAAACAAACAAACAAAGAAACTCTTCAGCTTTATATATTAGTATAAAGCAGATTTGGTATTGATAGTAAAGTATTTTAAAGAAAATGCAAACTCTAATAAAAAATCTAATCAAAAAATCTAATAAGCTTGGCCTTTTTCTTATCTAAGATTCAAGATATCATATTTGTCCGATAATACCAACCAAAGCTGGGCATTGATTCTGCTATTTTAAAAGCACAATTCGCAATCGTGTGTCAGTATTTTGGTTTTGACAAATTTTCTACAAAAAAAATCCCATTGTACCTATCTACTAATGCCAAAATCATGCAGATTGAATTATTAAAATGAAAACTTGAGCGTTAAACTAGTTCATAGTATTGAAAGAACATCCAACTCTCATACATCATGGCGAATTGCAACTTAGTGTAAACCATTTCCAGATTAAACATTTCATTCCAGTTCATGTGATCCACTGAAACATATTCTGTTTAAATTTCAATTTATAATGGTACTAATTCGTTTCTGTTTCCATAACACTGCACATTTTAATGATATGCTGGCCTTGTTTTGGTATTTTAAAACAACCACAATTGTCTTTCAGCTGAAAGGATTGGCATTTGTTTTGACCATCTTTGTGGGCTAGTGGTTAAGACCGATCCGAGACCCATAGGTTCGTTTCCCAGTGTAGGGCACATAATCGTGTACTCGGTATCTAAATATGACGCCTTAAATCAATGTCTGTAGCATTATAAATGTTCAAATAAATTTTAACGCAAATTTTGTTGCGAATAAATTACAAAAACACAAATGTTGAAAAAATTTCCAAGAGCAGGAGGCATTTATAAATAGCTTGCTTACTTCTTAACTGATATTATATTATGATCGGATGTAGTGACGGTAGTTGTTGACATTGAATGGGCGCCTTTGGCTTTCAAAGTAAAAAATGTTGAATAGTTTCGGCGGGCTGGTTAGAACCACGATAGATCAATTGGAAAAGCACCTGACCCGGAATTAAATTTTTAATATTTTCAAAATGTAAATTTTGCTAAAATATTACTAGTTATCAGCCGTCTTTATATCCTACGGCTAGGTCGGCCGGAAATAGGTTTAGTTCGATATTTCTACAGGTCATATTTTGAAAATATAAGGCTTATTGGCGGCCGGACTCTGATTGAAATTTCACAAAAATCTAGTTGTACATAAATACAACGGGACCTATGTTGGTGAATTTAAGTTTTCCTAAATAATGGCAAAAAATGGTCGCTTACTAGATTATGTAGTAAGTCGTTAACGTGTTCACCGGCCACCCAAAATAAGATAAAGATAAGATAAATAAACTTTATTGTATACCAAAAATAAAACATTTGACAAAAAAATATTACATAAAAATACACGTACAAAGGACGGTCTTATCACTAAGAGTGATCTCTTCCAGACAACCTTTGGATGGACAAAAAATATTTTAATTTGAAGTTCGTCGTCGAATCTCAATAAAATCGAAGTCGAAAATATCTCAATTTATATTAGTAATATACGTTTTGGCGCTTGAGTATGAAAATTCAACATGTTAAATACGCACAAACCAAACCAATCGCCAATAATCAACAGAAACATTTAAAAAAATATTTTAGAAACGTAGTCCCCTAATTTAATTTTTAATATTTTCATAATGTAGAGAAAAATGTCGAGTGTATCACATTGGTTGTTGTACCGTTTTATATTATGAAGTTTAGGAGATGTATAAATATTTTGATATAATGTATATTCAGCTGAATAAAGAATTAAAGTAAAAGAAATGAATGCATTGTGATTTATATAGTCTATGTTATATGCTATAGTTATGTTGTCTACAGCCGTTCACTAGTGGTTTCCATTCTGGTAAGGGTGGGGGTGGTGTGTTAATTGCTGTGTCGAAACTTTATCATTATTACTACGATTAAAGTGGTTTGAGAGTAGTTGTGAAGAATTATGGATCTGTGTATCATCATCAGCTCATTTTTATGTCCCCGCTGCTGGGGCACGAGCCTTCCCTGTGGATGGATAGGGAGAACGGGCCATAAACCACCACGCGGGCCCAGTGCGGATTGGTGGTTGTTAACGACTGCTAATGCAGCCGGGACCAACGGCTTTATGTGCCTTCCGAAGCACGGAGGAGCTCGAGATGATACATTTTTTAGTAACTCTTTGCGAAAGTTGCTTAACCTCAGCACTCGCAGACCGGGCGCGTTAACCACTGCGCCATCGAGCTCCTATGGATCTGTGTATAATTAGGTGATAAAATAAAAAAGGAAAGTCTATATATTTGTGAAGTGCTTACCTATATCTACTACCACCTATTCAAAAAATATACTCAACCATTTTATTACGACTAACCAACCGCGTTTTGGAGAATGTTATGACTTTAACCTAAGCTGCATTGACTGGACAAAGAAGATAACACCCACTACTACAACCGAACATAGCTTGTACGCTCGAGACTTATTGGATTTTGTCGCTCGAAACCTTTTCACTTAATACAATCTGGTTTTAGATAATATAAATAAAATATTGGACTAAGGTAACATAGCTATTATTTTATACCTATTACATATTATACCTATATTTATATGCAATAGTTTAAATACCTATTTATTTATTTTTAAGTTTAGGTATTTATTTATGTTATGGTCGACAATTGGTCCCGCAGACTTTCTTTTCTAAAAGGATGATTCCTATTTTATGCCACGATACGGATACGATCTTCGCAAGGTGGCTGGCAAGAGCTGGATGAGAGTAGCCGCGGATCGTGCTCAGTGGCGTGCACTTAGAGAGGCCTATGTCCAGCAGTGGAGTGTGTAGGCTGATGATTATGATGATGATGATGATGATCATGATAATGATGATGATGATGATGATGATGACGATGATGATGATGATGATGATGATACGGATACGATAGTTGTTTGTGCTATGGCCACTAAGTATATATGCAGGGTGCATCTGCCTGCTGAGAATCGAACTCGGGATTCCGGATCTATGACCGAACCGGTGAAAATCATTTAAAATGACCATTACAACCATGGGGTCCTCATATTGCTGCCTTGGCAGGAAGACTTAGCTCAGCTGCCTATGAGGTTAGAGAAATAAGGTCACTTACTGATGTAGAAACGGCAACATTAGTTTACTTTAGTTACTTTCACAGCGTCATGTCATATGGTCTTTTATTGTGGGGCTCAGCGGCTGACATTGAAACCATTTTAGTGTTACAGTAAAGAGCCATTCGAGCTTTTTATAGCCTTAGACCCCGTGATACGCTGAGAGAGTTATTTAAGCAGATTAATATTTTAACTGTAGCTTCACAGTATATTTATGAAAATATCGTTTATGTTTATAAAAACTTAGATAAATTAAAAAAAACAGGGAAAACCCATAATTTTAACACAAGAAATAAAAACAAACTTGCCGTTCCAAAACTTAGACTCAATAAGGTCGGTAATTCATTTGTTGGGAAATGTATAAAAATATACAATAAAGTGCCTGTCACTATAGCGGAACTGCCGCTACACAAGTTTAAGACAAAAATAAAACAAGGTCTAATGAAAAAAGGTTACTATAAAATTAATGATTATTTTAATAATAACAATGTGTGGTCATCTTAGTCTGCTCGCCTGCACATGTTATTTCACAATAATAAAATTAATTTATAAATTTTTTATACTGATATATAGCTTTTATAAGCAGTGTCCTACATATAACAAACAGCGTTGAGTTAAATATATCATTAAGTTTTTATTTAGGGTATCTTGAGTGTGTCATGCTCTCTTTACTGTCTCTGCGGTGGTGGCGTGTGCGTCGGGTCGTTACGTTCCCTAAAATATGGTTGAGCGAAGCGATGGCTGATTCATATGTCATACTCGTGAACGGGTGCCGCCTGTGGAGGCTGGTCTGCTCTTGCATACTTATCTTATTTTTAGTATTATTCACTATAGTTTGACTTTGTTTTTCTGAAACAATTTTTGACTTTTACTAGAGTACTGTAGTGGTACTGTATGACATTGTGGAAATTGAAACTTTTACTTGATGTAAATTTGTTAACCTAGATTTTTTATTTTTTGTTTTTTTTACATGTTGTGGTAGTCTTAAGTATGTTCAGTGTTTATTTGTAATGGAAAGTGTTCTGCTATGATCGGACATTTTCCAATATTTTTGACGCTGTAAGGGAGAAAAGAGCTGGACACTTGCTGAGTTTCTTGCCGGTTCTTCTCAGTACAAGATCTAGCCCAGAGTAGACTTACGAACCGATGGCATAGTGACATTCACAAGAGCTACTTGTAGCCTAAATTGAATAAAATTATTTTGATTTTGAATTTGAATTTGCCGTTCCCTCTAGAAAACCTCCGAAGATGATTCGTTTCACACGGCTTGAGGAACCCTTTAAGTTTCTCGCTGCCCACAAAAAGCCCGATGAAGCTGAAAATGCCGTCTGAGAATCAGCTAACCTTCTCCAAAAAAAATATGTCGCAATAACTAAGGTTCAATATGAGTAAAAATGACATTTTTGCTGATCTCTAAATATTTATTCGCTAACATACTACAAGTAACATTATAGAGTTCAATTCAACAACTATAGATAGTTATAAGTTATAATTACGTATTTGATTAAAATTAAGAGTATTTATTAGTAAGACAACACTAACGCTACACAATAATATATTAGATTATATTATATTAGATTTTGACAAGGCTCAATTGACAAAATCTAATATTTTTTATTATCGTTATAATTATGTTAAAAGTTTTTTCTACGATAACATGTAATATATAAAGACTTCGACATACGATAGTAATATAAAAGACTTTTACTGTAGAACATAATTAATTTGATTCTCTACATTTTATTTAACATGAATAATTTAAGTTCCTAAAAGAACTACGTCTACAAGTTTACTGAATTTTTTATATAATTGCTAAATAGACAATAAGAGATTCAAAATTGGTTATTATACTTGATTAATGAAACAGCTACACACATCTACATGCTATTGAAAAACGTACCTAATTATCGTAAATCTAAGTTACATACTTGATATATTCATTGATACATTCGTAAACAATTACAATTTGAACTGCTAATTATCTAGTACCTAAATATACGAGTAAACATGTAACTATGTAAACGACATCGAAATATATTTTAAGATAACCTTAATACATATAGTTTACTCAACAAGATACATTTTTGGTTAAACGTTTGATTCATGAGATTTTTTTATTGTCACTAAGAAAAAGTTAAGGTAAAATTTGGCAATTGAAACAAGTGAAGATCATAAATGTCTCATGCACTTAGTTGTTTTAAATAGCGTTCGAAAAAAAAACAAAAGAAAATAAATATTAAATTGCTTTAGTGACCTTCAAATGGTTTTGCCCACCATGGATAAAAGAAGTGACAGCTTTAGCTCATTATCGCAACTGCCGGCTTGGCGCCGCGGCTCTACACGACATGGTTGCCTGCAAAAGTACGTTGGCCACAGAATAAATAATCGTTGGCGTTACATAATAAGACTGACTAAAGTAACGTATTTAGATCACAACCAATTTCCGAAACTTCTACGTATACACATCTACGCAGGCGCACATAGGTTCTCGGAGATACACAAAACGCAATATTCCGTACAACAAATATATCTCTATAGGCCATAAAACGTTCGCAATAAAGCTTCTGTATTCCGTAACGCCAATGTCGTAAAGTAGATCAGAGGCCGCACCATTAGCCAAGAAAAGTATTGTAACAAAACTACTCACATGCTGGCCACAGCTAATACGAGCTGACGAGTCTCTGTAGAACCTCTTTTAGAGTGTAAGACTGTGAAGTTTTACAGACGGAGCTGCAAAAATCCTTAGCTTGTCGATATAGCATAGTCATGATGCAAGTAAATAATTAATAGGGATATTTCGATTCTGGTTCATGTAAGTTAAGGCCCATAATTATACAAACAATTACAGCAAGCTACTTTTTTCATTAGTTAATGGCGTCAAAATCTTTAAATATTTTTAGAATTCGGAAAGATAATTATAATGAATTTAGTTAATTTTTCAAAAAAATATAGTCCAACACGTTCTTTAGCCGGTGGTGTTTCAGATGCAAGATAGTTTACCTACAAAATTTTGGGGCAATTCCACACAACATGATCACAAACAAAAACGAGCTCAATCTTTCAATCTATTTTGATTTAACCTGTTGCTTCATGACAATATTATGTAGGTACTGAAAATATTAGCACATCAGTAATCGCAATTGATCTTTGAATGTAATAATCTTTTCACTTCGCAAGTATCAAGCTCCATGATATACAGTATGCCGTTTCAAGGTTTTAGTATCGAGTAAGTTTGAGTTTACTAACTCAGGGACTCACTGTCGTCACTGTTTTTTAACTGTTCTGTGCTGTTTATTGTGTCGACTTTTAAACATTCAGGTTTCAATTATGTAACTGACCCGTGAGCGCCTTTCATAAGTGTTACTCTACAATTATTACGTCCCATGAGTTTATACCTACCGTATCATTAAAAAGTACACCTTCACCCCTTAAGTAATTCTAAATTTGCGCGTAGGTACGTTTGTGCACCTAAATATCTCCTGCGCATTTGACCTGATTCATCATCATCATCATCAATTCTAAATTAATATTTATATTCTACCGTTTTTTCAAGAGCGGTAAAATTTTATTACGCCTGCAATACTCTTTTATGTTAAATTGTTATATAACTACTCATTCTTCACATTTATCATACAATAATTTTGGATTTTATACAAAAATACGTTTGCTATAATTCCTTAGGTCACAATCCACAGCCATCTCATTCGTATTAGTTACTATCCTATCGTGTCGCTCTGATACTTGTCAAACTTTCAAGAATAAATTGGCATTTTTAAAAAAGTTTTCAAGAATATCAATTAATTTTTGCGGCTTCTTACCTCCTTATTATTTTACTTTTGTTAATTGTAGGAGACTGTTAAGCGAACAAATATAGCAAGTTAAACGAACACATTATAATGTTGTTTGATAAATCTAAATTTATTTCTATTATTGATTCTTGAATAATATCTGAAACGACAACATCTATATTTCTACTTTAAAACGTTGAATATACTCATTATATCTAAAATATTTGATTCTACTTTAAAACATCTAAAATACATTTTTTAATCCATTTTATTCCTTGGCTTCCTTAGCCTTTATGAAATAGGTGATCAGATCAATTGGCAATGGGAAAACGATGGTCGAGTTCTTCTCCGCAGAAATGGTGTTCAGAGTCTGTGGAAGAATTTTTTTATTAGATACTGGAAAAGAAATAAACTGCATCACATTGCCTTACATTACAACATATCTTTTTCAATATTTTGCGGTATAGTTTGACAAAGATGCGGTGCTGGTAGGTAAGGTAGCAGGAACCTGGCAATACGTGAATACAATACCTGTACTTTCCACACAGTAGCTTTCTCATGGGTATGCCCTCTTTTACCCTTGAGGGGGTCAAGCGGAGAGTCCAGCATAACCATCTACGGTAGTATCCGTCAGCCAGAAATGCAACTTCATAATGTCGTTATATCTTGGAAGAACAAATCACGTATGATCAGAACTTACCGGCTGGTAGCGTTGCTGCAAGCTGGTGGGCTACCTTCAATTATCTATGAAGCCTAGTTTTTAGGATTTTACCCAAAATCCGACTTGATAATATCACCCTAATACTTATTTCTATCATCAAGCAGCATTGTTTCATGTTGCTGTGTTTCGCTTTGAAGATCCAGTAAAGTTTCAGGGTATAGGAGCCATTAGAGCTAAAGCTTCAAGGTCTTCAACGCGTGCGTCTTACTTGGTGTTGGTGTTGCAAGCGTCCAGTCCTGTCAAAAGGGGTGTAAAGAGGTTTTCCTCAGGTCGGAAACACAAAAGCAGCACCTTTGATGTTGCTGATGTCAATAGACCGCTCACCATAAGGCGGCCCGCCAAATCGTTTGCAGGATTTAAAAAGTAGGAGCTGTCGTAGCCGCTATCCAATTGGCTCCTTCCATTTACCTGCAGGTAACGCAGTTGCAGAGCTGCAGGGCTGTCTCCAATCACTTCAGAAGCCTCGCGAAGAGCCCGGGAAGCCTTCTGCTCGCCTTCGGCCGCGATAACCTTGGCGCGAGCCTCCCTGGCTGCTTCGGCTTCGGCGGCCATAGCGCGCTGCAGTTGCACAGGGAGGCGCACGTCTTTACTGTTAGAGAAATAAAGGGAAGATAGAAGGTTGAAAAGTTTCTTTTGCATATTTCCACTTTTTTGATTTTTTATTGTTTGGTTTTAATTTTACAATTAGTACTAAGCTCTGTCTGTTATAATGTTTAATAGTTGTGCTGTTGTTATTGGAGCTCAGACTTTATTCTGTAAGATATCTGCTCTGTAAGAAATAGCTTTTTGGCGAATAAGCCGCCATTTGTACTACTTCTTTTGTTGTCCTCTTTATATCTATTTATGTGTGTGTACACACTAAACATGGTATTATATACTTTTTTTAAATATCTGTTGTTGTTTTTTATTTTATTTAGTTTGTTCTCTGTTTTGCCTTTGAATAAATACGGAAATATATAAATGAATAACCTATTTGCAGGACCAAGAGCTAGCAAGTAACTTATATACCCAACCTGTCTGTGTAACCTATCTACCTACTTTTGTCCTGTCAAACATAAACGTTAATTATAATTATTATGAATAAATTATTTATAATAAGACCTAATGTTTACAAAATAAGCTAGCTACATTGATATGTTTTAGAATTGTTTTAGTTTTGGTCAAACGAGCTTCCGTATCCAGTAATTGTGCCAAGTGGCAGATCGGGGAGTAATCTAGTAAATTGTGAATAACTAATTAATCTAAATTACCTTCAAGTTATTTCTGAACAATTGCTTGACTATTAAAAAGTAGATTTTTTTAAAATTACATTAATTAAAAACTACAATTAATTACTATTAATTATATCATAATCGCTTTAAAGACCTCCAAATTGTATCCGTGTATTGGTTTTGTTTTATGTACAGTCAGCTCGGAAGTTGACGACCACTATAATATGTCTTTGACGCACTATATTATTTAGTGAGATTGACAAAGTGCTAAGGTGTTCAGCGAGTTTCACTGCTGACTGTACCAATGATTATTACTGTAGTGTTGCATTAAAACAATTATTGTCTCTCAATTGAAATAATGTCCTTCAGTTGAATAAATGTGAATATCTAAATGTTGATTAAGCCGTCTCTTTAAAAAGGTTATTAGTTAATAGTTTTACCTCAAAGGAATGACTGCATTATCTTATACAAAATTGGGTCAGTGTGTGTTTTATTCTCCATTCGACAACGCCATTTGTTTGGCAAAATGTTTAATTCAACTCATTTGACACCAAGCGGCAGTCGGCACTGCTACAAAGCTACATTGACGTTATCGAACCACATTTACTCGTATTATAAATGCGAAAGTTAAAAATGTATATTTGTTGCTTCTTCACGCTGCAACGGATGGAAAGATTGGGATGAAATTCGGCATACAGATAGTTTAAAATTAACCTGGATTAACACATAGAATAGTTTTTTATCCCGATATTCCCACGGGAATGAATGGAAACTGTCAAAGCGGTACGAAGTCCGCCGGGTTCACTAGTAGTAAATAAAACTCGCTCTCAGTACAGACGCTGGCACATCAACCTGTCCAAAACTGTCGAATTTCTTCAATAAATAATCAACCATATGCCATCAACATAAAGTTTAAAGTCTATTGAGGACATTGGCAGTTTGTGGTAGTCTACGTGTGTGTTACTCTCGAAGTGTATGTTAGTACATACCCTACGAGAGTAACACAGGCGTGTTACTCTCGTGTTACTCACTAACTAGTGTTAGCTATAGCTTTTATGTTTGCCGCAGATTCAACATACGTTTCTAGGACATCTCAAAGTCAATCACCCTGTTCTGTTTTGTAGGCTAAAAGTTCGCGCACATTATGTCAGGCCGCAGCGGATCGGGTTGCAGCGCAAAAATCCGCTCAAATCGCTCGTATGTTTTTTATATGAACTATCGCGCACTATGCCGGGGCGCAGCGGGCAGCATATTCCGCCGCGGATTTTGGTTGCTATAGCAATGTATAGCAAAGCAACTGTCAATCCGTCAATGTAATAGGTGTTTGTAAATTACGAAATCAACGTAGACGGACAAAAATTCTAGTTACAGTAGACTCGTACACTTACACTAAAAAAAAAGCTAGTTATTTTACTTACATTTCGACGCGTTCCACCTTAATGCCCCAAGCTTCGGTAGCTTCGTCAAGCGACAGCTGCATGTTGCCAGAAATAGTCTCCCTCTCGCTAAGGATCTCATGCAATGGTCTGGTGCCCATGGTGTTCCGTAGGGTGGTCTGCGCGAGCAGCCTGGTGGAGTGGTGGGCGTTCTCCACGTTGGCGATCGAGATGGTGGCGTTTCGCACGCGGTAGTACACCACGGCGTCGACCGAAACGGTTACCGAGTCTTTAGTTAGCACCTGGCGATAGAACATTTAAAGAGCACGGAATGATGTATAAAGCATTTTGATTATTCTGTGCTTCGGAAGGCACGTAAAGTCGTTGGTCTCGGCTAGCAGTCGTTAACAATGTTTATGGCCTTCCTCTCTGTGGCCTTCCATCCTTAGGGAAGGCTAAGCGGCGGCAGCGAGGACATGAATTGAGCTGGTGATGGATACATGTCGATATAATATACTAACTTCGAAGTTGCTTCAAAATACCTTACGAGGAAGCACTTTATTTGACCTGATGTTAAGTCAAGATAAGGTCGAAGGTAGGAGTGCACTTCACCTAGAACCCTCAACCACTGAGGATCAGCTATCTTATCTCTGTTGAAACACATCAATCCTACAAAATATTGATGTTACAGCAACATACTGGTGAAAGGCAGACTTAAAATAAGCCCTACCAACAAGAAAACCGAATACAATCATGTAACCCCCGCTTGTCGGGAAAATAACTTGAGACCTCTTGGTCTGATACTGGTGGTCTTGGCCAGTAGACCACGCAGGTGGTTCCATTTTTAAACCATAGAGTTAATAAAAAAACTGTTCTCAAAGAAAATACAGAACTATACATACTAGTACATAATAGAACATACTAGTTTGTGAGTTTAATGACTACAATAATCGAGAGCCATTAAAGAGCACGTTCTATCAAGTTAAAAACTTTTTATCGGCTAGCAACACTTCCTAACAGTTGCCTGTGTCTAAGGCGCTCCGCAGACAATCACTTTAGTTGCAGAAACTATCAACTTTTTAAAAGTTTCCGTTAATGGTTGCCGGTTGCAGCAAAAGTTTGCGGAGGCCGCAATTCTAAATAAACTTTTCAGATAGTCAACAGTCAGGTCAGTTAACACTCCCAAGGACGTTGCCAAATTTATGGCATCTATCTTTACAAAGGAAGAAGAGTGAAAGGATGGGGTTGCACAAAATCCCGATGGGTCGAAGTGTTACTGCGAGAGGGAAACCTCAGCAGGCCCACTAATCTATACTAATATTATAAAGAGGAAACCTTTGTATGTTTGTATATATGTATGTTTGCAATGAATAAACTCAAAAACTACTGGACCGATTTAAAAAATTCTTTCACCATTATAATGCTACATTAGCGCTGAGTAACAAAGGTTATATTAAAAAAAAAGAAATGCGGTACGAAGTCCGCCGCGTCACCTAGTATAAGATAAGATAACGCCTCGGTGGCCGAGTGGCATAGCGCTCGTTTCTATACACGAAGGTCCCGGGTTCAATTCCCAGGACGGGTAAAATGTATTTCGGATTTTTCGATGCATAGCCCGGGTTTGTAATCACCAACCCGCATTTGGCAAGCGTGGTGATTATAAGCCATTAACCATCAATTGTAGCGATGACTTGATTTCAATGATGGAGGCCTTTGCCCAGCAGTGGGACAGTTATAGGCTGTTTACAACAGTCAGTGTTTGCCAGTTGGGTTAAACCAGCAACTTGACACAACTATTACAAATTTGACAGTTGCTAGTTGCGGCCATTTAAAACTGATTCAATCGCCCAGAGCAGTAGCAACTGAAAACTGTTATCGATCATCGCAGCTAGGACTATATTAAAACGTGACGTCATTACTACAACTAAGGTGTAATTACTGTCGTACAAACACATTATGGTCACTCGCCTGTCTATCGATGTATCGATACCGATATCGATGAAAACGCAATTCATGTTTCATAGGATTACGTGTCCCACCGGGCGGCACTTAAATCGACCGTGGAGGCATCAACTAATTCATGTTGCTGCTAAAAATACTAATGCCCTAGGGCTGTATGGTAAAACTTGTATGTAGCTTCCACCATAAAATAAGTAAAATGCAGGAAGTAAGCTTCACACAAATGCGCTCGAGCAACGCATTCATAGTTCTGAGATCGTTGAGCTTTTATGTTGAGCTCGCAGAACAGCTCAACATAAAAGCTCAACGATCTCAGTCTTCTTTTTTTGTGCTTCCACGCTTGTCACAAGTGTAAAATACTAATATAACATTAAACTAGAAAAATAATACAAAATTGACCCTTAAAGCGACTCTACTCGAAATTTGTTGCAATGAGTAAATCATGATAACGCTGATCCAGTTCCGAAGACAGTAATCTATACTAATATTATAAGGAGGAAAACTTTGTAATTTTGTATGTATGTATGTTTGCAACGAATAAACTTCAAAACTACAAGACCGATTTCAAAAATTCTTTCACCATTAGAATGCTACATTAGCGCTGAGTAACAGGCTATATTTAAAAAAAAGAAAAAAAGAAATGCTGTACGAAGTCCGCCGGGTCAGCCAGTGTTATTTAAAGTCAAAGTCATAGTCATTTTTTTTTATTTAAATAACTTTAATAATAAACAAGTGCTTTTCAATCATCTCAACATTTTTTACCTACTCAGGACATCTGAAGCTTAATTTTTTTGTCACCATTTTCATCATCATCTTCAGCCAATCCACCATTGCTGAACAAAGGCCTCTCCAAGCGCACGATCCATGGCTACTCTCAGCCAGCTAAGGGATTTTATATGACGTTCTTATAAAGTCTTGTGAATTGTATAATTCACTGTGATGCAGCCGTACCCTTCCCACAGTCCTCGGGGCTTCATTAAATCGATCTGTATGGAATTACTAATGGATCGACATGGTGACGACTATTGGAACAGTGGACAACAAAAGAGGTCAAGGCAACGTTAAACGTTCTGTTAGCCGTACTTCTAACTTGGCGTTAGTTTTGCGTTCATACCATGTCATGATAAATGTTTTATGACTTTTTAACTTTTACGTGCTGTCAATAATTTTTTTCACGTTTAGAAAGAAATTGTAAAAAGATTTATTATATTAATAATATAGGTAAAGTAGGTAGACAATAAAGTAAGTACTTATATACCAAAGTAATCATAGATTGCAGGTAGCCATATTAACGTTCAAAAATACAATAAAAAATTCACAGATTTCGCAATCCCCGCAAGAATCGGAGCATTGAAAATGAATACAACAATTTTCGAAACTTCCGCATCTTTTAACACCATTACCATGACAATCGGTCAATAATCAAAGAAGCTACTTCACTTTTTATATACGGAAATACCCGTTTTTCTACAATACTTTGGTATCTAAAGGGACCACCTACAGGTCACAATTATTAACCAATTTTCAAAAATTTTTCGCCATTTTGTAGCTAAACGAATACTCTAGGACTTTTTTTTATTTTTTTAAGTTGGTTTCATGATTGTAATGTGCATGTGTATTCAATTAAGTTGATTTGAAAAAATAAGTTGACTTTGATTAAGTAAACTATAAAATAAGAAAAAAAATTTTTTTTTAAGACATTTTCCTTTTTTATATAATTGAATACGAAAAATAGTATTATCTTTATAACTATAAGTAACAGATGCGACTGAATTTAAATTTTCCTATTCTTCAGGCAAAATAAGAACGGACGAGGTAAAATATATAACTAAAACAAGCAATTAAAATCCGCCCGTAGCCAAAGTAACATTACAAAAACGATAGCGAAACGATAGTGAAGTTAGAAAATAATGAATGTATGGGATTGTCATGACGTTGACCACGTGATTTAGCGCGGCTTATGTCAATCCCATACATTTTGTTCTTTTCGAACTTCGCTATCGTTTTTGTAATGTTACTTTGGCTAAGGGCCTCACTTAATTAATTATCGCGTTCGTAACGACCACAATTTTTATTTGTTTAAAGTAATTGAAAACATGACTCGTTCTAAAAAAATTGTTATAACTACACCATGGAAGTGAATTTTTTAATTATTTCTTTTAGTTTTATAATAAACCGGTCGTTGTGGAGATCTTTGGGGGGAGGCCTTTGTCCAGCAGTGAACATCTTTTGGCTGAAATAATGATAAAATGATGATGATGATGATGATGATGATGATGATGATGATGATAAAATACTGGCGGCCCGCTAGCGACTTCAGCTTCAGTAAACACCCGTATCCCGTGATGGTTTTACCAGCTCGAAAACCTTTTTTCATACTGCTGGTCCTGACAGTTGGGAGCACAACAAAAATCAATCAGTGAAATCGGTGAAGCCATTCTCAAGTAATGCACTGAGCAGGATTTGAACCTGCACCCTTCTGACATTCCGGGTCAGGTGCTCTTCCAATTGAGCTATCGTGGTTCTAACCAGCCCGCCGAAATTATTCAACGCTTTTCACTTTGAAAGCCAAAGGCGCCCATTCAATGTCAACAACTACCGTCACTAACATCCGATCATAATATTTTTACAAATATTAAAGATCAGTTAAGAAGTAAGCAAGCTATTTTTATAAAATGTTCAAACAATTTTTAACGCAAATTTTGTTGCGAACAAATTACAATAACACAAATGTTGAAAAAATTTCCACGAGCGGGATTTGAACCTGCACCCTTCTGACATTCCGGGTCAGGTGCTCTTCCAATTGAGCTATCGTGGTTCTAACCAGCCCGCCGAAATTATTCAACGCTTTTTGAAAGCCAAAGGCGCCCATTCAATGTCAACAACTACTACCGTCACTAACATCCGATCATAATATTTTTACAAATATTAAAGATCAGTTAAGAACATGTAGCAATTGATTTTTTCAAACTATTTTTTTATATTTTCATTTACTGCATTAATAAAAGTCCTGTAATCACCATAGAAAGAAATAATACACTTGCTAAGTTTTGTGAAGCTGTTTTACTTTATTCCCATTTTTGTATAACAGCTGGTTTAATGTTATTACTATTTTTGTGTTTCTCCTTTTTCTATTTTTTGTTTGTTTTTGTTTTTAGGCTCCAGTCCTTCCAAATATTATGTGTTTGTATTTCACACTGTTTTGTTTTTGCTTCTCTGTTTGTTCGTCCCAAACTTGTAATGTTTTGGAGGAAAAATAAACAAATTGTTGTTTTGTTTTTAAGCCCGGACCTCGTCCGATCTGGGTTTAAACCACGGTTTCTCGCATTCAAACGTTACTTACCAACTCACCGTCAACTTACCGTTCAGCTGGATGTGCTCTGCCCAATTAACCAGACGAGTCATAACATATTATCTATAGCACATAGTTATTTAAAATAAATCAAACTCAATTAAATAATAAACAATAATTATAAAAAAAACTTTAATAAACCCAAACAAAAAATTTCACGTGCAGGATTTGAACCTGCGCCCTTCTGACATACCGGGTCAGGTGGAAACCCAGACACAGTACAGTAAAAATATGACGATAGAAACTGCAAAACTTTAAAACTGTGTTGCAGCCGCTAGCCCATTTAAAAAAAAAGACATTTCTTGTTTTTTAATTTATACAATCAAAAACAAGATGTCTTCTTCTTTTTTCTTTTAAACAAAATATGGAGGAAACATTTATAAGAAAACACTTACTTCTTGTGGTGGTACGTCGTAGGTGCGTGTGCGCAAGTCAACGCGAGCGTAGGTGTCGATGCATGGTAGAATGAAGAATATACCTGTGCGAAACACAAACAAATGTTAAAAAAAACCCGCTGAAAAAAGGTTTGACACAATAATTTCTGTAAAAATATAAACGTAGCCAAAATTCTTTTTAAATTGTAAACAAACAGTCAATGCTGTGTTATTTCTGCAAAGAGTCGTTACTTATTTTTCACAATATTTATTGGCGGTGAAAACCTAGAAGAGTCCGTAATCCTAGACCGTGAGACACCAACCGTGGTGTAACCAATCATCACTAGAGTGCAATATGCAAAAAAAATCACCATATTTGGATAATTTAGTAAATCGTCTCTCATACATACCAACTTCCAACCTATATTGTAGTTTTATGAGACCCTAATGTACGAACTTAATAAATATTGAATGGTTTTGTACGATGAATAATTATTTGAAAGGGTATGTATGTCCCAAGATTTATAAAGTATATAACTAAACTAGTCGCAAACATTTAATAATTAGCAGACAATTAAAATGAAGGCATGTTTGATAACCTTAGACACCACAAAAGAGATACATACTCTATTATTATACTACTCAATACTCTATTATATTATATTATATTACTCAAACAACTTAAACGTCACCAGTACGTTTTCAATTAATAGCTTTTATTTGAGTATGAAAAATCGATTCCGACACAGTTCAAATTATAGCTTCTTAGTGAACTCTACTACGAAAGCGCTGCTACACAATTCGTAGGGTATATCGTAGCGTTGTAGGTGGTTGTAGCATACTCGTAGCATCGTAGTTAGTAGCCGGGATAGAAATCTATGTAGATTGTCGGTGTTGACGGTATGTACCGTCAAACGGGGTTACTATCTTCTTCTTCTTAGTCGGGCACTCTTGGTAGAGTGGTCGTGGTTATGAGTAGGTCCTGGTAAGTGGTGGCTCTCGCAATGCGTCTCCATTCGACTCTATTGGAAGCTTTGTGAGAGCAATCGGTCATTGTGGATTGAGTGATGGAGGTAATGGGGTCCGTCCATCGGGTTGGCGAGCGACTACGGGATCTCTTGCCCTCGACTCTGCCCTAAACTACAATACGCTCCATAGAGTTTTCTACGTCATATTTGTGTTTCCTCAATTTAATGTTAATTAAAAAACTATTAGGTCACAGAAATAATAATTAGTGAATCTTTTAGAGAACTGTTACTTGATGTCATTTAAACGTTTCACGCTCTGGAATTAATTATTGTTGTTCTCAACTTGCCCATCGTACTTATATAACAATTAGCTGACTGGCGGACTTCGTGCTGCTTTGACAGTTTCCGTGACAACAAAACAAACGAATCATTAGTCCGCTTAAGAACACCAGTATCCCATGATGGATCCCTATAGCAGCACCACCTACCGGGTAAATCTAAACCATTCTCGAATCCATTTGAACACACAGTTTTAGAAGGAGTTCAATAACATACACACACGCCGAAGATTTATATAGGTATATAAAAATAGGTTTTTACTTTACCTGGGCCTTTAGCACCGCCAGTCAGCAAACGGCCGAGGCGAAAAATCACTGCCCTCTCATATTCTTGGACTACCTTCACAGCAACAACGAGATAATTAATCATCAGTTTACCTTTACCATTCTTAAGCTCTATACTCATTATGTAAGTAAAATGGTGGTTTATGGCCCGTTCTCCCTATCCATCTATAAGAAGGCTCGTGCCCCAGCAGTGGAGACATAGAAATGAGCTGATGATGATGATGGTATGTAAAAAAACATATTTGTTAACATTATGGTTGCAATAAATATTGAGCTGGAAGCCTTTGAGAAAGACTGGTAAACGGTGATGCAAAATCGTGAAGAGGGTAGAAGGGGAGGGGAGGGGCAGGCTTTTACCCAACAATGGGATAGTACGGCTAACTTAACTGTAACTGAGTTTAAGTGAGTACCAGATGACTCAAATTTGATCATCGTGTTTCGGCAACAGCTGTTGCCATAGAACCTAAAGGAACTGCGCAGACATAGCAACTGTAGTTGAGAGTTTCGATAATCGACAACAGTTTTCAGTTGCTGCAACTAACAACTGTTAAATTAGTAGGTCTGTACTAGTAATGTCAAGTTGTTAGTTTCTTTAACCTTCTGAATAAATCGATAAATTGCTAATTTGATGGCTCTTTGTAGTCTCTCTTATAAGTGGCTAGTAATTGCACCGTTATAATTCAAAGACATTAAAAAAAATAGTTTACATTTCTAAAATGTTAAATACTGACGACCAATTGAAAACGAGTGTTTAATTTAATAAAAATATGTTAGTTTCAATTGAAGAAAAAATATCCGCCACACTGGTTTCGACCTAAGGTTTCGACGCGTAAATCGTGTGCACTGTGTTTATTTATTTATTTATTTATTATTTGGGCAGTCAACAAAAACATATACTAGCAAAAATAATGATACTGTTACAAACATAAGCCTTATCTAAGCATAGTTTTCAATTAAAGACATTTAAACGTTAAGTATTTATTACTAGAATTATGTATCAAATTACTGGTAGGTGTAGAATGTGTTTTTAGTGTTTGTTTTACCCGTTTTACGAAATATTTTGGTGAAAATAGCATCGAACTTTGTTTTGTCCAAAATGGTATATGTTATATATTATTATTGTCCACTTTTTTAACACTTCCATATTATTTAAAATCTATCCTCTCTATCTTAGGTTGCCTGGAAGTTATCGCTTTTAGTGATAAGGCCGCCTTTTGTACGACTCCCGTTTATTTTATTTTAACGTGTCTGTATTGTTGTTTTTTGTGTGACAATAAAGGATTATATTCTGTTATATCATCTAACAATCGGAATACAACAATGCCACTAGCATTTCTATAATGGTCACAGAAAGAGACCATCTCTTTCTGGTAGCTATCTAGGCGGACATAAGAGCACGACTGCCAACGGACTGAGTACCTACAATCATAATTATGCACTCCCCGCTGGGAATCTGAGACTAGCACTCTAACCACTAGAAGACCACAGAAGCGTTATAAAGTACGAGAAATAATATTAATTTTAACAGTAAAAAATGTTCTGACAGAAACAAAAGTTTTATTCGCCATCGATCACGTTAAAAAAGCGATTTTTTATAGCAAAAATGAGTTATATAAAAAAAGTAAGATAAAATATATGGAAGTAAGTATAAGTTAGATAAAATTTTACTGACAAAAGCTCGAGTGGGAATTGAAACCATCCCAGAAGACACGCTGAATTTTTCTAGTACCTACTTGAACCTTAGAGCATTAGTTTAATGCTCTAAGACTTGAACGCTAGAAGCCAGCGGTATTACGTAACTGTGAAGTTGCAAATTTTATCTTGTAACTAGATTGTGCATGCAAAAATTTTAATGATTAAAAAGAGTTTTATGCAATTGTGTGTATATACTCAACCGGTGTTTTTAGTATTTGGTTGGTCAATAAGTTAGTCAGGGTAATCTACCCTTCATCTGTTATTTCATTCCTCGTTCAGCTTTTAGGGTTCCGTAGCCAAATGGCAAAAAACGGTACCCTTGTGGATTCGTCATGTCTGTCTGTCTGTCTGTCTGTCTTTCTTTCTGTCTGTCTGTCTGTCTGTCTGTCTGTCTGTCCGTTCGTATGTCACAGCCACTTTTTTCCAAAACTATAAAACTATACTGTTGAAACTTGGTAAGTAGATGTATTCTGTGAACCGCATTAAGATTTTCACACAAAAATGGAATAAAATCAATAAATTTTTAAAACTGAAACTCAATTTTTTTTTCATCAAACCCATACTTGTGGGATAGGTCTTCAAAAATGATATTGAGGTTTCTAATAAGAGAATGATAGAACTAAAAAAATATATATGACGTATGTACATTACCATGCAAACTTCCACCGAAAATTGGTTTGAACGAGATCTAGGAAGTAGTTTTTTTAATACGTCATAAAGTACGGAACCCTTCGTGCGCGAGCCCGACTCGCACTTGGCCGTGTTTCTTAGTATTTGGTTGGTTAATAAGTTAGCCAGGGTAATCTACCCTTCATCTGTGATTTCATTCCTAGTTCAGTTTTTAATATTTACACTGAATATGTGAATTTCGTTGTTAATTAGTTACAAATTGTAATGTATCCTCAATCTTGTGATTGATGTATATTTAGCGCCATCTGGCACAGACAAGGGGACTATGAAAGCAATCTGCACTAGTGTTTTACTAATAGATAGACATAGATAGCGCCTGATTGCACTTTAGTTTCTGTATTTACCGTAGATAGCGCCAGTCCACTATTATATTATAAGGGCCTGCGCGCCCGCCACTCATTCTCGTTTACGGCTGCAAGGTTGTTGAACACAATAAATGTACCTTTAATAAGTTACAGCTGGTATTATTCGCCCAGTCCTTGTCACAGTGATTCTACATCGTTTATATTTTCCTTTATTTATACTCTCTCAGACGATTTGTAATAATTAATAGTTTATTGTACAACTAAGAACTAAAATCCTATTAAACATTTTATTTCAACTGTTTATTTCAATAGCCATTTTCTACGCGACATTACAAAATAAGGACCAATTTTTTGATAGTGGTCCGAAGCGTCCAATTCAAAAAGAGTCCTAGGCCATTCATACCGTGGTCGCTATTCATATCAGATCGTGGTATGAACAACTCGTGGTATGAACAGCACATGGTATGAACAGCTCGTGGTATGAACAGCTCGTGATCTCAAAAAGAGTCCCAGGCCATTCATACCGTGGTCGCTATTTATATCAGCTCGTGGTATGAACAACTCGTGGTATGAACAGCACATGGTATGAACAGCTCGTGGCATGAACAGCTCGTGTTATAAACAGCTCGTGGTATGAACAGCACGTGGTATGAACAGCTCGTGGTATGAACAGCTCGTGGTATGAACAGCACGTGGTATGAACAGCTCGTGGTATGAACAGCTCGTGGTATGAACAGCACATGGTATGAACAGCTCGTGGCATGAACAGCTCGTGGTATAAACAGCTCGTTGTATGAACAGCTCGTGTTATGAACAGCTCGTGGTATGAACAGCACGTGGTATGAACAGCTCGTGGTATGAACAGCTCGTGGTATGAACAGCTCGTGGTATGAACGAAAAACATTTCTTAGTGACAAACGAAGGGAGTTATAATATTGTCACACAAAATCTCGTTTTCGTTAACGTGTAAAATAGCGAATATACATCACACAAGGCTCCTTGCATTCCCGTTAACTTTGCTAAAAGTTTGACGACAGAAGTTATGTAGTTAGTTAGAGACAATAGGCGTCCCAGATTATGCTGAATGTACCTACGCAATATTTTCCGTGACGTTATCTCACTGCTTCAACTGAACCGCCTCTGTGGCTTGTTGTACTCGTTGCCGTGTCTCTAGCGAGCTCAGAATCAGAGGTACCGGGTTAGGTTCTCAACGGGCGGTGTAATAATATGATTGTACACGGTTCGGTTTGATTTGAGAGTTTTTATTTCTACATTTTATTTTATGAGCAGTTTTTATATATTTAATCAAAATGGTAAATAAATTAGGTCAACGCTTGGAATACTAGGACTTGGAGCGGGTAAGTATTTTTTAAGTTATTGGATAACAACGTGACATGAACGTAATTATTTTTGATATAATTCTAAGATAATAAAATATGAGCAAGTTTGTATAATTTTATCGGTCGACACCGTTATTAACAGAGCTACTTAAAAATCTGGAATTACTTATTAAAAAAAAAATTACTTTATTTATTTTGCAACCTACGTTTCATGGCGGACTTAACGCCTGAGGCATTCTCTAACAGTCAACCATAGGGTGGTGCAGAGATAACATTGGTAAGTGCAGTTACAAGCGATGATTAAAGGGATGAGTACTGTAATGTGGATCTCCTGCTCCTCCAGTGAGGAGGCTACAAAAAAAACGCTCCACACTTTACAAAATAAGGTATTTTTTTTAAATAAAATAAAATTAAACAATACAATGGTGGATTCACAAGGTTATCTAGTTAAATTCTTGAAAATAAAAAAAATGCAAAATCAATAAGGGTACCAGGAGTCCTGAGGTCAGTTTGGTCGACAAAAGTAACTTCTTAATACTTGTCGTCAGCCTAGTTTCTTCTATAGAATACAAAATGCGAAATGCAAAAAAATGCATTATAATGCAAATCCCGCTCGTGGAAATTTTTTCAACATTTGTGTTTTTGTAATCGTTCGCAACAAAATTTGCGTTAAAAATTATTTTGAACATTTTATAAATAGCTTGCTTACTTCTTAACTGATCTTTAATATTTGTAAAAATATTATGATCGGATGTCAGTGACGGTAATTGTCGACATTAAATGGGGCGCCTTTGGCTTTCAAAGTAAAAAGTGTTGTATAATTTCGACGGGCTGGTTAGATCCACGATAGCTCAATTGGAAGAGACCCGGTATGTCAGAAGGGTGCTGGTTCAAATCCCGCTAATGGAATTTTTTTCAACATTTGTGTTTTTGTAATTGTTGGCAACAAAATTTTGCGTAAAACTTTTTTTGAACATCTTTAAAACCTTCTACACATTTGACAACAAAACAAAACAAAAAAAAAACTAAGTAACTCAATATTCTGCATAACTCTTTTTTAAGATAAGATTCGGAAGCCAATGAGGCACATCTTATTACCAGATGGATACCGTGCAGTCCTGATTTAAAGCATTTTAATTATTCACTGTAAGGCTTTAATAAAAAACGCACTTACAGTATTTTTTTAAATAAGTGGTTACTTTTTTTCTACTATGGAAAACGGTCTGTAGGTCTTCTCACAAAAAAGAA
This sequence comes from Eudonia mercurella, assembly GCA_963082485.1. Lineage (NCBI taxonomy): Eukaryota > Metazoa > Arthropoda > Insecta > Lepidoptera > Crambidae > Eudonia > Eudonia mercurella. The sequence goes on from OY720022.1 coordinate 26,283,408, forward strand.
TGCACGCTTTACCCGGTACTCATTACTTCTGAAGTTACGACTTATGTTATATGTATGTTAGCCCAAAAGATCCCGACGGGTCAAAGTACCTACTACTGGGAGACAGAAACAGGAAACCCCAACAACATAAAAAAACTATTTAATACTTATGTTATTTCAACTGTCGAAACAACAATGCCACGAACATTGAAACGACCACATTAATACTGACTGTATTGATTCTCAAAGGGGCAATCAAATCGAGGATATACTTAGTGAAATACTCGTTTAAGTGACATAGAAACTTTTTCGTAATTATTTAAAAACAGAAAGTTGTAATTTTTTAAATGTTAACTGCCGATGTTGATTTCGAAACCGATGACAGCCGAAAATACAAAATACAAAATAACAAAAAAAAATAAAACTTTCAAATTTTAACGCACAGCTTTTTACAATTTCTAGTTAAACGTTCTTTCATAAAAATACAAAAAAACTAGTCATAATGCTCTGCACTATTCGTAAAATCAACTTGCATAAATAATCACTACACAAAGTCACAAACAAAAGAAGGAATCTTAAAAGAATGAAAAAGGCTTCCGCGAAGAAAAGGAAAAATAAATAAGTTTTATTACAATCGCTAAAAATTAAAACACAACCGAATGTGACGCCAGCTAATAATAGTTCTTAACGGAAAACTCTTTAGCAGTAACTTGACTTACCTTGAAGCAAATGAAAAGGGAAAAGGGCATCGTTAAAACAACCAGGACCCACGCCAACCCAATCAATATCTTGCCAAGAGTTTTGGATTCCGAACCATTATCTTCATTGGCTAAAAAGGAAACAAAAATTTAAAATTCTAAATTCAAATAAAACTAACAAATTAAAAAAGTTTTAAAAAGCGAAACTTATTAAAAACTACGTACACGTCGTGACCGTGGGATACAAATTTTGCCGGCTAGACATTTCCACCATCATGTTAGATTTTTTTTGTACCAACAATATCTCTAAGAACAATACGTAGCACTCCGCGAGTGACTATTAACTGAGCGCGAGTGGCCGTACTGACCCAGGTGTACTGCGGGTAGCTTTATTAAAAATTCAATATGGGAACCGTAAGGTGGTCGACATAAGGTATACGGAACTTAATTTGCGCTTTCTATTATTTAGTATTTACCTGAAGACTCAGCAACCACTACCGTGGTTGAATCGGAATAGCGTGCCATTTCCCCCCGAACCCGGGATGTCAATGGTGGCAGCGTGCACCCGCCTCAGCAGCCAGATGCTGACTGGAGGCTGTTTCGCGTCCTATGGATAAGGCTGGCTCGCACTGGAATGAGCGTATTCCCTCCTCACAGGAAAGCATGCGCTGAAAGTATCTGCGGACACTAAGTTCTCCGCTCAGTGGTTTTGTTATGACGTAGAGGCATTAAAGCTAGCTCGCGCGATAAAATGGAACACTTATTTTCATTATACAGATAGTGAATGAAACGGCTTTGTGGGTTGCCGAGGGAATGGGGAATGGGGTAGTGTCGATGATGGTATTGCTTTTTATGTTTCTTTTTCCTATTACATTTGGCTGATGAAATTATTTATTCAAACATCACGGTGGGGTGTGCTAGGTCACTGCTAGCTGGTAAATGAAGTCAATTTATCAATTATTCATAACTTGAGAAGTCTATCCGTTTATAGGGAAGTTTTACTTAGAATTAGATCATTTAAATATTGCAAACTAAAAATGTCTTGAGTTCGGGTTTGCTGGTTTATTAGTATTATAGTTGTCTTGATATTTATTATTTCCTTGATAAACTTAAGCTTATCAACTTAACTAGTCTGATGGCCATACTGACAGGTTATTGTGACGAACTTGTGGTTAAAACCATCAGTCTCAGACCTAGGGGTCCCTGGTTCGTTCCCAGCGGGGGTACATGTTTGTGTATTCAGTTTAGTTGGTAGTAGGGCTTGTTTGGCGGCCTGGTTAGATACTACCATACTAACTAGCATACAAGAAGCATAAATCGGCCTTGAACAGCTTACATGTTGTACAGTGGCCATTGTTTTAAGCTGTACTGTAACGTTTATGAAAGCTCTTTAACAGGCATGCTTTATGGAAGCTTTAAAACAGTGATTGGTATAACCACCCAAGAAGATACAACGGCATACCATAGAGTTATTGTAAGATGGAAAGCAGAGTTAAAAATCTATATGATGCTTTTGTACGTAAATTTGTTAGAATTTAGTTAATAGCTTCTTTCTATATGTTTTATGTCTAATACAGCTATGAACTGTTGAATAATATTTATTACCGTCTTTGTAGCGCTATAGTATTAGTAAAAGTAAATAGCCTATGACTGTCTTACTGCCAGCAGTGGGATAGTCATAGGCAAAGGCCTCCATTATCATCAAGTCATCACTACAATTGATGGGTGATGGCTTAATCACCACGCTTGCCAAGTGCGGGTTGATAGTCACAAACCCGGGCTATGCATCGTAAAATACGAAACACACTTTGCCTGACCTGGGAATTGAACCCGGGATCTTTGGGTCAGGGCGAGCGCATTGCCACTCACCACCTCGGCGTATTAATATGCTTAAATAACAACTTTGTCAAAGGTCGGTCATTGGATGGGTGACCAAAGTTCTTAAGCTTCTGAGTGCACGTCAAACTGTTACAATAACCAAATTACCAACCACCAATCGGCACTGGACATACCTAAAATGAACTGGTGGTTATGATGTTTAAAATAACATCATCATTATCATCATCATCATCATCATCACCACCACCACCACCATCATCATCATCATCACCATCATCATCACCATCATCACCACCACCACCATCATCATCATCATCATCACCACCACCACCATCATCATCATCATCACCACCACCATCGTCATCATCATCATCATCATCATCATCACCATCATCATCACCATCATCACCACCACCACCATCATCATCATCATCACCACCACCATCATCATCATCACCACCATCATCATCATCATCAACCACCATCATCATCATCTTCATCATCACCACCATCATCACCATCATCATCATCATCATCATCATCATCATCATTATCATCATCTTCCGAGCTTTCCCTATAGATGGATAGCGAGAACGGGCCATAAACCACCACGCGGGCCCAGTGCGGTTTGGTGGTTATTAACGACTGCTAATGCAGCCGGGACCAACGGCTTAACGTGCCTTCCGAAGCAAGGAGTAGCTCGAGATGATACATTTTTGGTCGCCCATCCGATGACCAGCCTTTGCGAAAGTTGCTAAACCTCAGCACTCACAGACCGGGCGCGTTAACCACTGCGCCATCGAGTCGTATCGAGTATTCTATTTCAATCGTGCAAATACAGCTGACACTAACCACTTTGTAAGTCAAAGTGCGAACCATTGTTCAATGTCAACAACTACGTCAACGATATCCGATCTCAATATATTTATGTACACATATTAAGGATCAGTCAAGAATAGCCAAGTTTTATTCAGTATTTTTTTGTAATTTTATAAAAAAAACTAGCTGACATTTAGGGGGATGAAAAATAGATGTTGGCCGATTCTCATAGATACCGGATGACCCGGCAAACGTTATTTTGCCATAAAAAATAATAAAAAAATTTAGGGGTGGACTACCCCTAACATTTAGGGGGATGAAAAATAGATGTTGGCCGATTCTCATAGATACCGGATAAGCACAAAAAATTTCATCAAAATCGGTCAAGCCGTTTCGGAGGAGTATGGCAACGAAAACTGTGACGCGAGAATTTTATATATTAGAAGATACAGAATAAAAAACTATCTGTATTTTAATAGGGTAAACTAAACTATACTATTTGTCGTCATGTGGTCGAAAATGGAACGTAATTCTTAAAAACAAATCATGATCATGGAAAATTTGCTATGTGTTTGATACAAGCACTGTCACGCACTTATTTATTACATAATATAAACGCGTATATTTTAAATATTTTTTTCTTTCGCAACTTAACCAACAATTTAAACTTTTTATTAATGATTATTTACATATAATTTTGTTGCGAACAATGATTTGTTCAATCACAATTTGTTGAATCACAATTTGAAAAAACACAACTTGAAAGGGTCATGTTGTAACGTGGCCTAATCTTAATCAGGAGCTAAGCTAAAGTACTGTTGATCCTTTTATTTTCTCTAACTAATTATGATTAATAACTAATAACTTTATCCAAAGGGTTAAACGTTTAACCTATTTATACCTATACCTAACGCCACCAAATATAACGATATGAAATGTAACATAAATGATGAACATAATTAACCACCTAGATTATCAAAAATAACCCACCATACTACTTTTTACTTCTTCTAACCACTATTATTATATTAAACCAAAACGGAGAATAACCTACTTACTTCAATCACATCTAAAAGATTATTTTAGCCAAGTGATCGTCTAGTGCACCTACGAAGATCTGCAAGTTATTTGCAGATCTTCGTGGAGAGACTTCGTGGAGTCGTAAGAACTTTAAGGCGAAGGGTAAGGCACACTAGCGCCGCTAATGGATTTCACTTGATAACTGCTAAACTGGTTTTTTTTGCAAACATTGCGGACCTTCCGACACTAGGCAAACATCTATTATTTAATAATTGTGCACTACTTTTAGGTTTGTTTTTGTATTCATTCGCTAACACCAAAAGTGGCCATTGTTTGTGAATAAATGCGATAGCCCGTTTTGTGAATAAACCACGCAACAAAAAGTAGTGCACAATTATTAAATAAATACTATGGATGCTTTCCTGTTATCGGACGGTACGCAATGTTTAAAAAAAGATCCGGTCCGTTAGTAATTGTCAAATTATCAATTGGTGGCGCTAGTGTGCCTTAAAGAACTGAAGGCAAAACCTAACAAACCCTTCTTTACTACCTATTTATCTTAACTGTACAGTGTTTAATGTAAATTAGTTCATGACCCTTATCATTATAACACGACTAACCGTGTACTATTTTATAAACAAACAAACAAAGTGTGACGGCCTGCGGTCGCCATATAATTTCTTATCCACACGTATGTAAACGCATTCCTAATCGCGTGTAGATCTGATTAAGATAAGACACGGCATCCTCCCTCCAACATCTACATAGTTATTATTGTATAAATAGTCGTGTAAGGTTTAGATAATAAGTTAGTCACAATGTAGTCGCTGTAAATATATAACATCACATAAAGAGACGCAGTCATTATTTACCATTGCCATGGAACCCTCTACCACCCCAACCTCCCACTCGTCGACAACGGGAACACTGGTGACCTCGCTCAAGCAACAAGCAACCTTCAAGTCATTTGGAGTATTTACATCAACCATGGCAGCACTATTCAGCGGCGAACACAACAGAATCTTCAAAATAAAATCACTACGCCCAGCCACACCGAGCTGCGACTGCGTCATCATTTCACATCATTCTTGGCTCTCACAACTTTGGCTTCCCTTCCAGCACATCATATCAAGAACGTTTCACCGACTAAAGCAAAGAAATAAGGTACCAAGAAAAACAATGTGAGATAGAATATACTTACACATATTATGTTATCAATTGTGCGGCGCAGTGAACGCGTAAGAATTTCCGACGCAGCACTTTTCGCCGTTTGCGCTACGCCTGCGCAAGGCCATGATCGCGGCAGAAAGAACACATGTTACTTATTCATTACCTACTATATTTTAACTTAAAATGTAATTTGTTCACTATAATGAAAGACAGCCGCGGCCAGTTATTTATTTACACTTTCCGAAATAATTATTTTATAAAAGTTATGGCGCATGTCTAAACATGCTGTGCATTTTATATTCCTGCCTCGTGGCCACCAGTGGCCACGCCTGCGCTATTTGGCATCTGAGTGCGCCGCCTGTGAAACACTTTTATTTTGTGTTTATATTTCTGTGATCTGTCAAGACTTCTTTCTTCAAATACGAACTAAGTACGTATATAATCAAAGGAACTAAACGTAGTGTGAAATTCTCTTTGATATGAACAACACGCAGGTCATTGTAGTCATGGTGACGCATTACCAACACCAATAAGCGTTGTTCCTGGACTTCTTGGCGGGAAAGTAAAAAGTCTGCGGTTTTGTTTTATTTTCTAAAATTTATGTTATGTCGAATATTAATGTGAAGTAATGGTGGATTATTAACCGTTAAGTGTTCGTGGGTGTGCATGAGTGTTGGCAAATGAAGCAAAACAGTGCAACGTCACTTTCAAATTCTCTCAAGAAGTCCGCCCGAGGACTTAGTAAATCTTTACTGACATACTCGAGGGGTTGGGGGATATCATTTTTTACTTCTCATTTCTATTATCATTCATCATCATCATGCAAGATGGAAATATTTATTATTTATTTATTACTTGTAAGAAAAATTACTTTGACACTGGTGAAATGTGCTAACCGCACGAAGCCATCAACTAAAAGAAAAAAAAAAGCGTTGTTCCTGTATTGAGCTAATAAGCGAAGAGATCTTCAGTACTGTTGACATCTCACGATTGCGCCGAAAGCCATCTGCAGCAGCAGCTGTCATTGTTGTTTTATATTTTTATTTCTAGTAATTTTTGTTGTAATATAATTTTAATGCATTTATTAGTGAGATGTCCCAAAATTCCTCAAATTCAGCCCAAGATGGAGACCGGCAATGGGCAATTTGTGAGGTGCGTCTCTCTGTGATGTGAGCTCTGTCCTTATCCAAAATTTTTCAGAGGCAAGAGAGCTTTGAACATACATATAGGTAAAGTGCATAGATCTACCCAAACCTCACAGGCCTCAGATCCCATCCCACCTTAGACCTATGGTCTAAGCATCCCACACTTACCCATTTCTCCCAGTTCAGTCGACCCTCATACTAGACAAGACTTACAATTTTGTCCTCCTGAAGTCCTCCGGTTTCGGATAGGCTATCCCCAGGAGTCCCATTCTTTACCTAGCCAGAGAGTGGCAGTCACACAGTAGGTGTTGCATTGACTCCGTTTCCTCCCCACATGCCCTACACAAGCTATTTGTCGATAGATGCATTCCATGGAGCATTTGTTTTCTAGCATAGTGCCCTGTCAAGGCACCAATGGTTAGTCGGGCCTGCCTTCTACTGCCTCCGCATATGAACTTACTCCGTCCTAAGGCGTTTTCGCCTAGGAAGGATTTGGAGTGTTTCATACCCGGCTGCTCTTTCCATTCGATGCTGTGCCTGTTTACGATGTTATATTTTAAGGCCTTGTTAATGGTACTTGGTGCAAGAGCCACGAACGGCTCAGGACCAATGAGCTGGATCTCCGAGCCCTCCCTGGCAAGTGCATCCGCCATCTCGTTGCCATGGATTCCCATATGGCCTGGGACCCAGATCAATCTCACCTTGTATTGTCTTATATATTAATTATGTAACCCACCACCAGCATAAATATTTATTCACTATGAATGTATAACCATCGGATCACAGATGGACCGCATAAATATCTAGCATGATACAAAATCGAAAATATGTCATCAATCTGCAAATATGAACATCATTCTCTTGTTTCTTTGTCTCTATTTTTATATCGGCCATAAATCATCACATACTTATACCGAGTTAGGTCGTCATTTAAATATGCCTTCCACCAATGATCAGATATTTTTGCAGGGCTGTCCATAGTCATATATTTATGCTGGTGACTGTATGTAGTTGAGGCACCTGTTATAGCTATCTCTCTCTCTACATAAAAGACCCTAAAAGGTCTCACTGTACCTAATCGCCCATTAAGGACAAAATAAGAAGAAACGTTCAACATTGAATAAAAACAGTACATGCACGGTTTTATTTTATTAGTACATGGTTACTACTTCGGTGAGACCTTGTAGTATAGTATCCTTTGTTCACCTACTGGTAGTAACCATGTACTTATAAAATAAAACTGTTAGATGTACTGTTGAGCTTTTGAACGTTATTTGCACATACGCAAAGAAGAAAATAATAGCTTAACTTTGACCTAAAAAATTAAAAACAATTGCACCACCTCCTTACCAAATTTTCATAGTTCATTCCCATTAATTACAAAAAATCACAACTCGCATCATTCAATGTTAACAAGGTTGAAGAAAAAATCAACGAAGGTGATTTAAAAGGCGCCACCCAGTTGATTTTTTCTAATGATATCATTGCTCCTTACTGTCAAGAGACAGTGACCTCTCTAGTCTCTAAACACCCTCCTCCTGCAGCAACACTTCGTCTTCCCGATTCACTCGAGTCTACGGATGTTTCGCCTTTGACCAACGAAGGCGAAGTATACAAATCCATTCTCTCTATTAAAAATGGCTCTGCCGGTGGCCTTGATGGTCTACCGCCGCAATATTTCAAAGATTTGGTTTCTGGTACCTCTGGAGACGCTGGCAGAGTCCTTCTCACCAAAATTACCCATGTTTGTAATATCATGCTTGCCGGAAATGTTCCACAGAACATCACCGGTGTACTCTATGGCGCTAACCTATGTGCTTTAAAAAAGAAAGACGGCGGAATAAGGCCAATCGCCGTAGGGTGTACCATCCGGTGCATTGTTTCCAAAATTTGTGTCACGCGCATCCTTTCTGACCTTTCTTCCAAATTTCAGCCAGTTCAGCTTGGGTTTGGCTCGAAAGGTGGCTGTGAGGCTACGGTTCACTCAGCTCGCACCTTCTTGCTGAATGATGGTGGTGAAGTGCTGTTGAAGGTGGATGTGAAGAATGCCTTTAACTCTGTGGACAAGGGTGCTCTGCTGGCGAAAGTAAAAGAGGAAATTCCCATGTTGTATAAATTTTTATGGCAATGTTACGGTGAACCAACAAATTTGATTCACCATAACATACTTCTACATTCTGCCGTTGGTTGCCAGCAGGGTGATCCTCTGGGACCTGAAATTTTCTCTTTAGCTATACACCAAATAATTTTGAATCTAAATTCTAAATTTAATGTCTGGTACAGTCACCAGCATAAATATATGACTATGGACAGCCCTGCAAAAACATCTGATCATTGCCATTGGTGGAAGGCATATATATAATAATATCACGATCTTACTCGGTACAAGTATGTGATGATTTGTGGCCGGTATAAATATCGATTTCGAAAACGGCATAACTATTAGACACCGGGCCGCTTCAAAATATCTGATATTGCACAAAGTTAAAATTAAGTAATCCACTATCAGCATAAATATCTATTCACTGTGAACAAATAACCACAGGATCACAGGTGGCATAAATATCTAACACGATACAAAATCGAAAATATGTCATCAATCTGCAACTTTTTCTGCAAAATGCAAGTTTTGCAAATGCAATATATTCGTAAATATTTTGAATACAACGATTTTACACTTTACGTTAAGAGTGCAGACTTGTCACTGCAATGCCCGTCTCACGTTTTACAAATTCTATATTTATGAAAGAACTTAAAATAATGAATAATTCTTCGTAGTTTTTGAAATAAGAACAATATCTTCGTGGCTTCGTGATTTTCTAGCAATGAGGTTAATTTAAGTCGGTTAAACTCTTTCTCTTACTAAAAATGTATGAAAAATAATTTTACGTCAACAATAATTGTTTTTTTGATGTGAACATCTTTCCGCTCGCTTTCTAGCAATTGTGGGAGTGATTTCGTGAAATGGAACGGAAGTATGTGTAACAGTGTAACAGGAAGTCGGGGAAGCTTGTGGAAGTGATTTTGTGAATTGTGTAACAGTATAACAAGTGTGTAACAGGAAGTCGAAATACGAAGTAGTAGTCAATTTTAAGTTTATTGATGTGTAACATCTTTCCGCTCGCTTTATATATAAGCAATTTGTGGGAGTGATTTCGTTAAATGGGACAGAAGTATGTGTAACAGTGTAACAGGAAGTCGGGGAAGAGCGCAAGCGCGCGCCATTTTGCAAATTTAAAATCGATATTATGAACATGACATATTTTAATATATGTGACATATTGTGTCATTTGACTATCAAAGGTCATTTTGATATATCAAATGTCATAAAATGATGTAATACCTGACCCATTTTTTTCAGAATATAATGTTAAAATTGCTTATTACTAAGGTGAGATGTCAAATGGTACACATCATATGCGACTACTGTAAGGCTCACTCGTTTTTTTTACAACAAGAAGTAAAAGAGGATATACCGAACATTACATAATTGAGAGATATGGAAAAAGGTAATAAAAGTCATGACAAGTACCTATTAATAAGAGGATAAGATACACAACCGACAACCGACACTATATACTATACTACCATCAATATCCATGTATTTAAGTTCAGTTCAGTTCAGTTATTTTTTTTTAAGTTCAGTTGAGTTATGTTTCTTTTTGCTGTTATAAGTATTGTTCTGTATATGATAATGTTAGGTACTACATTCTGAATAAATAGAATTAAAATAAATCTATTATTTCCAACTCGACAGATTTTCAACTTGACGGATTTGCAACTCGACATACTGTCATGATATTGTCACAAACGTATAACGGAGAAGAAAAGTTATAAAAGAAAACAGTTAAATTGTTTAATATATATAACAAAGGAAGAATAATAAAAGAAGAAATATAAAAAATAGAATCCAAAGGAAAATAAGTATTTATGTATACAACGAGTATTCATATGTTTAACCGCCTCACTTTTATCGACTGACAAAGTGGTTTGAGATCCATACTTACAGGATATGATTTACTCGCTTTTCTTTAGTTTCGATCTGCCCAGCCGCTGGGTGACCGTTATACCCACCGTGCACTGTACTATCATCTGCATAGCAATGAATATTTCCAAGTAAGAGCATATCATTGATATGCAGAAGGAACAGCGTGGGGAATAGAACGGACCCCTGAGGGACACCGGCGTTCAGTGAACGCCGGTGTCCTTTAGGGGTCCGTTGTCAGTACATGAACCGCTAAGCGCATCCGTCTGAGAGTATTCGGATTTTACGCTCATGTAGGAAACCAGCGAACCAGTTGCAGAACTGAGCAGGCAGACCGTATGCCGGGAGCTTGGAGAGAAGGGCTTTGTGCCAGACCCGATCAAAAGCCTTGGCTATGTCAAGGCTAACAGCCACCGACTCGCCACGCTTATCAATAGTCTCACTCCAGAGATGTGTAACGAACGCTAGAAAATCACCCGTTAACAATTCGGCCGAAATTTTTAGGAAACAGGGTACCAAGACTCGAAGGTGACGTGTATTAGAAAGAGTAGCAAGTGTAGTAAGTTTACTTAGAATGACGCTAAATGGCTTACTGTTTTACATTTTGTTTGTACGTAATAAAGTTTATTATTGCTTGAAAAGTAAAAATAACACTGTTAATAACACTAATGGAGAAAGGTTGATTCTATATGACATTTAAGTCCTAGCGTATAAGGTTAATTTTTTTTGAGTATTGTTGATTGAACTTTATTAGTTTTTTATTTTATTTTATTGCACAATAAAATTAAATAGCATCTAGCCCCAATTCTAACCTAGAAACCTATAATATTTATTTATTCATTTATGTATTCTTGTAAAATGTTCTAGTGACGTATGGATTGTTACAAGGTGTTAAAGGGGAACAAATTATTTGCTTCACGAATTGATATTTGCTATTAGAATTCTGTACATTGTCAGAACACGTGTATTCCAATCCTTCCCATATAACAACCTTTAGACGAGGTGCGGAAAAACAACTTAAGTGAAAAACCTATGCCTGTCCCATTGCTGAGCAAATGCCGAAATTGAAATCAAGACATCGCTAAAATTAATGGGGAATGGCTTAATCATCACGCTTGCCACATGCGGGTTGGTGATCACAAACCTGGGGTATGCATCTTAAAATCCTAAACCAAGACCTGGGAATTGAACCCGGTACCTTTGGGTATCGTGCCGAGGGCTTTGCCACTCGGCCATCAAGGCGTTAAAAGCAACTTGCTAGTCGGCAACGAGGTGAGGACGGCTAGTGAGGGCAAAATCCATCTCCACTAGCCCTCTTTGCATTTGGACTAGGCTGCTGGTTAGCATCAGGTACTGCAGTGATATTTAAAAAACAAAACTATTTATTTCAGGCTGGCTTACCAAAAAAACTATTTTAGTAAATGTAAGTACTAAAACAAGAAAACAAACCACAACACAAATTAATTTAGGTATTTGCCGTCCTCAGGGGACCCAGTGCCCCAGAAGGGGGCTGTCCAGCTTGTCGTTGAGAACGTTCAGGATGGTTTTAGCGCTCCCACGAGCGCGGCACATCAGCACATTTGGCTACTATTTAATAAAATTAATTCTATTTGCGCCACACTGCACCGCCCGTGCCTTAGGGCTTCCTGCATGAGGAGATCAGGCCATTATGATACACTAATGTGGGTTAATAGGTTTTAACGACTGCATTCTAATAACAACGGCCGGAACCAACGGCTTCAAATGCTAGCTTAAGATATTTAAAAATACAAACAAAATACGGATTTTAATACAGACAGAGCGAGGGACGTATCCTTGTGTTGTCATTTCAGTAAAATAAATTGGAGGCGAATCGAAATGAAACATTCATGCATCGTGTGTCGGATCAACGGCTACATTTAAAAGTTAAATAAGCAGAAACGATACGCGACAGACGAATCAAGTTTTTTTTTATACAAGAAGGAGGCAAACGACCACGCGCGTCACCTGATGGAGAGTAATCACAGCCGCCCATGGACACCCGCAAAACCAGAGGAATCGCAGACGCGTTGCCGGCCTTTAACCTGGTGAATCGAAGCAAAAGCAAATGACAGCACCTGCGCCGATGAAGTAATTCGCAAAAAAAAAATTGAAATTGAAAACGCGCAGAGAATAAAGTTGTTGGGAGTTGAGAGTGTAGCAAATTTATTCTAGTTTGTCTATAGTTGAACTTCTTCATGCAAAAGTAGGCTCTAAATAAACAATATTAAAGTTTTAAGTCGCGTGGTGCTCTGGGCGTATACGCCCGGTTGTGGTTTGACGGAATGTCTCGCTGAGGGTGAATTCGCCCGCTTGGGATCCACAGGGCAGGAATAGGCTTGTTTCTTGAAGATCCCAAGGTCGTAACGGTCCGGAAATACCGCCGCCTAGAGCTGGCTCCACAGCACTAGTTCGTGGTAAAAAATTACGTGAGAAACGCACAGTAGTAGACCGCCATCCATCAAGATGGTGTGGATGGAAAGACAGTCGATTGCGTGTAGTGCGGTGAAGGAAATCAGCGACAGGGATCAAGCCGAATAATTCCTCAGATTTCCCCATGATATCTGCGGTACAATATGCAAAGAGACGCAACGTCTCTCCGAAAAGCCAGTGGATCGCGCCGACCTGAAATAACAATGTCGTCGATAATTCGAGTAGCTCTGCGTTGAATGCGGTCAAATGGAAGGAGTTATGTTGTGATTGATTGATAGCAATAAAATTTTAATAAACAGAGGGAAAAACAGATGGACTGTTTCTATAACCAGCGATGAATATGCTGAGTGAGGCCAGTAGATTTAGTACGTACTTATTTACTAAAAGTACCTATGTACATTGTAAACCTATCTAAATAGGTACTTTAATCATTTTATTTTATTTCATGAAAGAAATATAACAGTTTTGAATAATCTGATGCTTGCTTCTGTATGCAAATTTTCTATAAAGCTCAGTTGCTCGGTATTTGCGTTTGATCGTTTACATAATGGCAAAAACCACAAAATTAATATCTGACAGCGTTGTTGCACAGTCAATAGTGATGTAGCTCGATAGTCTACTATCTAAAGACTACATTTATAAAATACATTTATTGGCTCACACAAAGTACAATAAAAATTTATTACATGTAAAAATATTAAAAAACAAAAGTACTATTGATGGTACTATCGATTGATCTAATGAAAATGATATTTTTACATAATACGTATTTATCGATAGTATCAATTATCGATAATATCGTATATACTTTCAAGGTTCAATATAGACAGTGTCGATAATATCAATATCGTAGCGAATATCAAGGTACAATACTATCGATTTTTTAGCAAGCCATCAATGATATTACCACATTTTAAGTTATCGATACTGCCGAAGAGCTCGGTAGTGCAACAGTAATTGCGCTCCATTTGCGATTGCTGAAGTTAAGCAGCCTACATAGGCCGGTCATCGGAAAGGAGATCAAAATGTTTAATCTTGAGCTCCTCCGTTGTTCGAAGGTAACGTAAAGCCGTTGGTCTCGGCTGCATTTGCAGCCACCAATCCACACTGGAACCGCGTGATGGTTTATGGTCCGTTCCCCTTGTGGTGTGACAATGTGTAGCAGTGAGACATAAAATAAGCTGGTGACGATGTGATAATGAAATTGTCGATAATATATTCTCAATTGATTTCAATTACAATATCGATAGCAGGACTATCGATTGTTCGGCATCACTAGCAGTTGAGCGACGACTCTCAGCTCCCTCCGCTTTCGCCCTTTGATGTAGCCGCCTCAGGCTCTTTCAAAGTGCACCTAGCAACCAGTATACTGTTGCTGGAAGATCGTTATAAATTTGTTACTCCGTTCAAAAGGCTCGGATTACATCACTTGATTACTTTACAACTATTACGCCACTGATGAATGCTGACGTTTGGATCTCAAAGCTATACATTGTCCTTGACGTTAGTACTCCTTACACAAATATTAACGTAAATTAAATTTCCAGCATTTTGGGGTGGAGGAAAATTATTGGAAACATTTACTTTACCTTCTCATCTGGTCATTCTCACCTGGATGGGTGACCAAAATTATATCACCTCGAGCTCCTCCGTGCTTCGGAAGGCACGTTAAGCCAATGGTCCCGGCTGCATTAGCAGTCGTTAACAAGCATTAATCCGCACTGGGCCCGCGTGGTGGTTTATGGCCCGTTCTCTCTATCCATCCATAGAGAAGGCTCGTGCTCCACCAGTGGGGACAAAAAATGAACTGATGATGATGATGATGATGATGATGATGCTGATGATGATGATGATGATGATGATGATGATGATGATGATGATGATGATGACGATGATGGTGATGATGATGATGACTGTACCTCCTTAAATAATAAGACGACATGACAACACTCTTGTTGTTTGGTAACAACAATAGTTTGATAATAAAAATAAACTTAAATCAATTGTTTCCCCTTCAAAAAAATGTGTAAGTACTAGTATCATTGTTGTAGTATTCGTACAAAACCTTGTTTAAGTGCCTCACAAATAAACAAAGAATAAGCTCCGAATAGTTATTACGTGTTTTGTCTCTTTTACTCTTATTTGAAATGACGTTTATATGACAGGAACAAAACACGGATTTGTAATGGGGTAAGACTCTCCAGCTAGGTAGGTAGAGCTACGATATAAGCAAACAGCTGGATGAGAAGTGTCGAAGATTGGGCTCAGTGGCATGCATTGGAATTTGGGATATGCCTATATTCAGCAGTAGACTGACACGATCAAGCGTTAATTATCATTACTCTCAAGACTACGGGCCTTACAAATAATCAGAGAATAGAATTAGTTAGCGAATAGTTATTCCGTGTTTTCAAATTCAAATTCAAATTCAAATTCAAATCATTTATTGCATATCACATTACAGCATAAGGTGGAATATCTATAAAGGTATTCATGTGACACCCTGCAAGGGCACAGCAACAGTATCAGAGGGCTGATTAAAAATGTACAAACTTACTTAACTAGTTATGATTATATAATTGAATTGCAATTTATTTATAATATAATATATGACCAACCAATTTAACACCAAATATATTCCAAGCAAATTGGCAAACAAATTATTGGAATATTCTGATTTAAGCCTGACTTACTCTGTGTACCCAATCTAGAGCTGTTAAAGTATCGTTGTGTGTGAGTAAAGTGTTTATTTAAACTTACAGTTAAAATATTCATTTAGAGTATAGAAGCATTTTCCAATTAGGATTTTTTTCAGTTCGTTATTAAATGAAGTTGATTTCTCTATGTTTTTTATGTTGTTCGGTAAGTGGTTATATATTTTAATTAGCATATAATGAGGGCTCGATGTTACTAGTTTTAATTTAGAAAAAGGTAGATTAAGTTTGTTTAAATTTCTGTTATTTCTTTTAATATCAGATATCGGTAAGTATGAGTATAAGTATTGGTATTTTCTGACAAATTTACATGATTCTAAGATATAAATGGAAATCATTGTGAGTATTTGATGTTTAATAAAATGAGGTTTACATGACTCCATTTGGTCGATATTAGTTAATATTCTGATACACTTTTTTTGGAGGATAAATATTTTATCAACATCGGGGCTATTTCCCCATAAAACAAGACCATACGATATTCTGGAATACGCGTATGCGTAATATGCAGTGAGAGCTGTCTGGAAGTCAGTTACTCGTTTGAGGTGCTGAAGAGCATAAATAAAGGAAGACAACTTTTTAGATAACTTTTGAATATGCGACTTCCAGTTTATATTGGTGTCCAAATCTATACCCAGCAAGGTAGCAGCACTCACGGTTTGTAGTTTTGTGTTATTAAAACTATATGAAATCGGTAATGAACGTTTTTGGTAGGGTTTGAATTGGATAATTTTTGTTTTGTTTAGATTAAGCTGCAGACTATGAGCCCCCAACCAATTTACGATTTTGTTTAATGTTATATTTAATTTATTTTCTACCTCACCAGCACCAGAGCAAGAAAACAACACCGAAACATCGTCCGCAAAGAGCATGCAATGATCGTCTATGATGTTTGGGAGATCATTTATATAGATAAGAAACAATACACAGCCCAGCACGCTTCCTTGGGGGATAGATCCACTCACGAGGACTCTATCGGATCTTGTGTATTGTATCTTACCTGTCTCAAAATTTGTGTTTTCTATTTCTACATACTGTAAGCGACTGCTAAAATATGACTTGAACCATGCATGGGTCAATCCTCTAATTCCCATTTTGTAGAGTTTGTCCAGCAAGATGTTGTGACAGACTCTGTCGTATGCCTTGCTCATGTCAAGCAAGAGACCAACAGCATATTTTTTATTATTTATTTCAGTGATGATTTCCTGCACATATTTATAGATTGCTAAGGTTGTAGAACGATTTCTCCTAAAACCATTTTGGCTGTCATGTAGTAATTTAAATTTTTCGCAAAAGGAATAGAGACGTTTTGTCATTGCCGTTTCGAATATTTTGGCTGATGTTGGTAGTAACGCAATTGGTCGGTAGTTATTTATATCTGTAGTTGCACCCTTTTTATGGATAGGTTTAATTATTGAAACTTTCAACGCGTCTGGAAATATGCCTTCAGAGAATGATTGGTTTATAAGTTGTGTATATGGGATGGTTAAAATGTCGGCGCATCTTCTTATTAATGTTGGTGGAATTTCGTCTATGCCGAAATTTTTCGTCTATGTCTTTTGTTCCTGTCATGTAAACTTCATTTCAAATTAGAGTAAAAGAGACAAAACACGGAATAACTATTCTAAGATTATTCTCTGTTTATTTGTAAGGCCCTAGATTTTTATAACAAATCGACAAATAGGTATTTTTGGGGTAGTTAATGATTATAAATAGCAATACCTATGAAAGTACCTAAATGTTGAACTAATGTTTGCGGAATTCTAACCAGTGACCGTATGATTTGCAGTCGTGATCTGTCACGACCTGCGACGACACGCGGCCTTTCCTATAAAATATTCAATAAGGCGCCAATCACAAAGCCAATATGCGCTAAGTCCATTCAAAGTCGGAGGCAAAAGCTAGACAAAATAAAAAAAAATCAATAATTTTGTTTATCATTTATAGTACTTAAAGGTTTGAGTATTAGGTCTAAAATTAAATGACGTTGTTCGTGCACGGCTGCTGCACGTAATTGAGGCAGAAGCCTCTATTATCGATGTCTATTGGCGCCTCGACGTTGTCTGCGTGGAACCACAGTCTGAAAGGCTTCACTGTGCCTGTGGATGAAAGGATAAATATTAATAAACGGGCCTTGAAGCGTGTGATGTTATACACCGGCATTTAATAGCATGCCGACGTGTGACCGAAGATTTTATATAATTCAAAATTCAAAATTCTTTATTTCTTTTTAAGATTTACATAAATTATTTAGTTAACGGAGCCTTCTTTTAGACTTATTATAATCGTTTGTTTCAGGCGGCAACGCTCTGCATAACTAAACCCCCTATTCATAAAAAACTATAAGCATTATTTAGTTAAATATTGTTATGTCAACGTCACACAAACGTCATTTTGAATTTGAGAAAAAGAGACAAAACAATGATTAACTAAATTTTGCTTAAATAGTTTTTATGAATACGGGGGTAAGTGTGTAATAACATAAAGTTAACATACCTAGGATTTTATTTTTACTAAATTCTTATTACTTACTTATTTTTTTAAATTACACCTACTTATTGTAAGGGGATACTTAATAGGAACGTCAGGGTGCGAAAGGGACAGAAAGCGTGAGTTTATTGAGGTATGACAGAGACGCATGAATTAGTGAATTAGTACGATGAATGAAAGGGAAGATTAATAAGATAGGAAACGTAGTGTGTAGGAAGGAGACGGGTGATGTTAAAAAAAAATAAAGAACATAATGGCGGAACCGGTGTTTAATTCCTTACAATATTAGTCTAATTTTATACTGACGTGTGTGTTAGTCTGTGTAAGGATGTGTCGTGTAGTGTGTTAAGTATGGTATGTGTGTGCCTGTGGGATATATTGTGTATGAGGGGTGAATGTGGATGTGAGAGGTTGTGTAGGAGTGTGCACTGTGCATGTATGTATGAAAATGTGGGAAAGTGTGTATTTGTATTATAATTTTATGAATGTTTGTGCTTTAGTTTAGCTGCCTCATGAATTGATTACCATGATATAAGTACCAGCCTCTACGTTTACATGTGACAATATTTGGTACAATAAGAATAATACTATAATACACTTTTACGAGTTATAACTAATAAACAATTTTATTCGAATATAACCGAACAAAAAACATCAGTAATGTAAATAACATTTGAAAAGAGATGGATTGACCTCAAATGGGGTTTGAACTTGGCGAACGACCTATCGCAATCCAGGCAACAAATTCTTCCAATTTAAACAAAATAAAAACATTATAAAATTTTACAAGAAAAAACCAAACAGCCTCAAGAAGCTCGAGTGGAAAACGAACCCACGACCTTTGGATAACCGGTCCAATGATCTGACCGCTGAGCTACCGAGGCCTCCTGAGCCCACTAGATATATACATCATCTCAGCCAAAAGACGTCCACTGTTGGACAAAGGCCTCCCCCAAGGAATGGGGGGTATTTGCCGTAATCGCCACGCTTGGCAGGCGGGTTGGCGATCGCAGTAGGTTGAGGGTAACCTCAGAGAGATGCTGCTGCCCATCCTCTGGAATGGTCCCTTAGTCGGCTTTTACGACACCCTCGGGAAGAGATGGGGTGGTGCAATTCTTTATCCCCGGCACCACACAGATATATACAGGGTGTTTGGAAATACCTGTATAATCCCGAATATGGCAGATAGGGCACAGGTCGTAGAACCCCGGAAAATTATAAACATACCAGAAAAGCATCATATGGCCGAGATTGTAAAGTGACAACACTAGGTCCAGCTAATACATTGTTCTTTTTCATCAACCTCATGATACAAACAAAACAGAAGTCAAAACATGTCAGGGTTGAACAAAAATAATAATCCTAATAAAATAAATTAGATTTTTTGCACGGAAAATCATTCATAAATCTTCATAAATATGATTTTGCAAGATACCACGGTGTTACTTATACTTGGTTGCATGGCTATGTTTCGGGACTATACAAAACATTGTCAAAACAGCTGTCAAACCGAAGTACTTACAATTTTAACCTCCTAAAAATTAACCTCGAAATAATACGTCCTACTGAAGAAAGTATAGTTAAAGTGCATAGAATTAAAGTGGCATAGTGGTTTTCCGGCGGATTATCGTTTTCCAATAGAAACTCCACTGCGCTGGGTCTTAAAAACAAGCTGGAAAATACTAAATCTACGGGTGAGTGTAGCCCTGCTGTTTAATAAACTGTCAAGTGTCAGTCAACAAATCAACAATCAGCATGGACATAACTTCTTCTTTTTGAGACAAGCAAAGGAATCTAGCCCATAAAGCCTTACAAAGAAAGCGTAAAGATCATCCAACCTGTAACATCAAGTGCAGTGTTAGGGCCTGCGTGAGGTCATTTATTAGCGTGCCCTTGATTTTTACCTGTACGTACACCTTCCAAGCGTTAGAAGCAAGGGTCTTTGTTGCTGTGTGGTTGTTGATTGGATGTGAAAATGTCTACAAAACAGATGATTTGCGCCGGCTGCCCCAATCCTATAAAGGGCAAACAATATCTTAAGTGCTCTAAGTGCGCCAAAGCCTTTGATCTTATGTGCGCTGGTGTGAGTGAGAAGCGTTTTCTTAGCTCTTATGGTGCTGGAGGTGATCGCAAACAGACCTGGGTCTGCCCTGAATGTGTCAATAAAAAACCTAAAAGTGACACTACAAATACACCGGTGCGTTCGACCCTCGCACAGGATATATCTCCGGACCACCCGTCAGATGATTCCCCACAGGACAACGTAACATTGAGAAGCTCCCGCAGCCAGAAAGTGAATGCTGACAATGATCTTACTGCTCTGATAAGAAGTGAAATAAAAGCTGCTATCCGTGCTGAAATGGCACCTATTAACGAGAAATTAAATGAATTAAATAATTCAGTACAGTACATGAGCAATCAATACGATGACCTGATTAAAGCCACAAATTCAATAATGATAGATCACAAAAATATGCAAACAGAATGTGAACAGCTTCGCGCAACGGTTTCTAGTATGTCTGAGCGTATCAACCAATTTGAACAGCATCTGAGGAACAACAACCTTGAAATTCAGGGAATTCCAGAGCACAAAAATGAAAATATATTAACTATAGTTAACAAAATCGCCAATGTAGTATCGCACAAGTTAGACGATGCGGATATACAGAATTGCATGAGAGTCGCTCATAAAAATAAAGAAAGCAAATCTCCCCGAGCTATAGTGGTCCAATTGAGAAGTGTACGCTGTCGCGATGCGTTCTACTCAGCGGTTACGCGGTATAATAAGTCACATCCCAAAAACAAGCTTGGATCATCTCTTCTAAATTTCAGCGGTCCAACCGTGCCTATTTATGTTTCGGAACACTTATCCCCGTCTAACAAGTCCCTGCATGCTGCCACCAGAGCCAAGGCTAAGGAGTTAGCCTATAAATTCGTGTGGGTGCGTAATGGACGCATATTTATGCGCAAAAGTGAAACATCTCCATTTATTCATGTTAAATGTCAGAAGGTATTGGAAACGTTACATTAGGTTACCTACTCTTTTTATATTTTTATTATACACTATTTTAGAAAATCACTTTCATGTTTTTAATGATAGACAAATTATATGTATATTTCCAAAACATCAGAGGTACTAAATCTAAAACTACAGATATATACAACTCAATATTGATAAATAATTATGATGTCATTTGTTTGTGTGAGACTTGGCTCGACGAATCTATAGCGTCCTCTGAACTTTTTGACGATAGATATCTTGTCTACCGCAAAGACCGGTCCGTTGAATTTATGACCAGATATAATAAGGCGCACGGTGGCGGTGTACTCATCGCAGTTAAAAAGTGCTTGGTATGTACGGAGAGAGTGTTTTCAGACACATGCTTGGAAAATGTGTGGGTGAGTGTTCGTTTAAAACACATCACTTTAAATATATGCACCGTTTATTTGCCGTCCTATTTACAATATGAACAATTCAGCGATTTGTTAGATCTCTTCGAGGGCATTGTACAGTCATCATCCGAGCACACACTAATTATTGGAGATTTTAATCTACCTGAGATCGATTGGTTCTCTAATCACCCTGCTACTACATCAAGTTCTAAGATATGTGCGTTGCGTGAATTTCTAGATCGGTCGGACTTGGTCCAGTCTAATACCATTGTGAATTCCCTGGGCAAGGTCTTGGATCTCGTTTTAAATAATTCCCACTCTCCCTGTATTGTTACAGAGGCCCAGCCGCTAAGTCGTATCGACGTTTATCATCCACCTTTGGAGGTCACTATGAATTATTCCAAACAATACCACTTAAAACCAAACATTAGTACAAAATATAGATTCCACAAAACTAATTTCTTTGCATGTAATGCCGCGCTAAATGAAATAGACTGGGATAAATATTCTGACTTGGATTGCGACAGTTTGTTACAGGTATTTTATAACCACTTGTGGGAAATAATTGAAAAGCACACGCCAACTTCTAAGACCAATAAATCCTGGCCCTCATGGTTTTCCCGTTCATTAGTTAAGATTTTAAAGGAAAAAAATAAGTATCGTACTAAGTATAAACTATATAATAATCCACGTGACTTTGACACTTTTTCTCTGCTGAGATTTAGAGCCAAAAGTGAATTCGAAAGATGCTATAAAATTTATTTAAAACAGATAGAGGATAACATCAAAACAGACATAAAGGCTTTTTGGAGATATACCAGATCAAAAAATACAACAAATGTTTTACCGAGTCAAATGTTTTATAATTCGGATCATGCAAATAATGGTTTAGACATAGCCAATCTCTTCGCGAGGCATTTCTCTTCTGTATATAGTAAAACTTCTAGAAGTGCATACACTCCTACTTTTCCGGAAACAACTACAAATATCTCCTCAATAACTTTAACGGAACGTGAGGTTTTGGTGGCCCTTAGTTCCGTCGATGTTGCAAAGGGTGCTGGTCCTGACGGGATACCCCCTATTTTAATAAAAAATTGTAGATCAGCACTGGCAAGGCCTTTATTTTTGATTTATAATAAAAGCTTGTGCTCAGGTAATTTCCCGGAATTATGGAAAATTGCAAAAATTGTACCAATATATAAATCTGGAAATAAATCAGATGTTACAAATTTTAGACCCATTAGTATACTGAGTTGCTTCGCAAAAATCTTTGAAAGTTTAATATACAAATATGTATATTTTCATTTAAAACCTTTTATTAGTAGTCGTCAGCACGGCTTTGTCACTGGGCGCAATACTACGACCAATCTTCTTACTTATGTTCATGACCTAAATGTTGCCTTTAACAAGCATGTGCAAGTGGACTCACTTTATATCGACTTCGCCAAAGCATTCGACAAGGTTGATCATTATATCCTTTGCTGTAAAGCTTATCACATTGGCATTCATGGGGTACTCCTGCGGTGGTTGACCTCCTACCTTTCTCGTCGCACACAGCTCGTAGCAGTGCACGACTATGATTCGGTTCCTTATGAGTCCACATCCGGCATCCCACAGGGCTCAAATTTGGGCCCACTTTTATTTATAATGTTTGTTAACGATCTCATTGAGTCTATTTCCTGCAAATGTATCGCCTATGCTGACGATATTAAAATATATCATGAAGTGGCTCGCATTGAAGATGCTGCATTTCTGCAAAACGATATTGATAAGGTATGCAATTGGTGTGTTGATAATGGTATGTCTTTGAATGTAACAAAATGTTGCCTTATTACTTTTACTAAAAAAAAATTCCCTATTAAATATAATTATAATATTATTAATGAATTATTAAATCGCCGGAATCAGGTCAAGGATCTTGGTGTGTGGTTAGATTCAAAATTGAATTATACGTATCATATTGAAAATATGTTTACAAAGGTTAATAAGATGATAGGTTTTATTTTTAGAACTACAAAACCGTTTAAAAAACCGGCCAGTGTGTTAACGCTGTACTTTGCTCTTGTTAGGGGTATTTTGGAATATAACTCAGTAATATGGTGTCCACAATACAATACTCATGTCGATAGAGTCGAAGCTATCCAGAGGCGTTTCCTGCGTAATTTAAGCTCTAAGTTAGGCATGAGACGTAAGTTGCCTACGTATGAAGCTCGACTTAAGTTCTTTGGAATGAATACGTTAACGTCCAGACGTTCGATTCAGGATCTTTCGATTCTCTATAAAATTATTAATAATCGGTGGGACGCTGTAGATTTGTTGAGTCATTTATCAATCAAAACTTGTGGAAGTATGAGAAAATTTAAATTATTCTCTGTGCCTTACTGCAATAATAATGTAACTTTCAATGATCCATTATATCGAATGTGTAGATCCTATAACAATAATGCGAGCAACTTAGATATCTTTTCTCAGAGTCTATACATATACATTAAAATTGTAAGACAACATCACACTACAATCAATAAGTTAGATTAATGATGTATTTAAAAGTATGGTACCTGTTTTATCATGTTGTAAGAATTTATGTCCCTATTTGTTTTAAATTGTTATTTTTAAATTGTTATTGAACTCTTTTTTTTAGACTTTGTTTGTTAAAAGTATAAGTATTTAATATTTTCATTTGTTAAACTACTCATTCAATGTAAACGCGGTGCGCAACAATCACCGGAATTCAATTTTAATGTGAGAATTAGTTTACCTGTTGTGAATGTACTGAATTGCATTCTGTAGTTGTGCCAATTAATTAAATAAATAAATAAATAAATAAATACATATATTACCAAACACCCTGTATAGTATTGTGAATGCAAAAATCAAAAATAATAAAAAGATAAAAACAATTTTGTAGCTTTTTTGCAGTGACCACGAGGCGTTTTGAGCACTTTTTCGCTCAATGAGCGATTTAGTTCTTTGAATCTAACATATAAATCATCATTATCATCATCAGCTCATTTATATGTCCCCACTGCTGGGGCACGAGCCTTCCCTATGGATAGATAGGGAGAACGGGCCGTAAACCACCACGCGGGCCCAGTGCGTTTGGTGGTTGTTAACGACTTCTAATGCAGCCAGGACCAACGGCTTTACGTGCCTTCCGAAGCACGGGGGAGGTCGAGATGATAAAGTTTTGGTCACCCATCCAATGACCGGCCTTTGCGAAAGTTGCTTAACCTCAGCACTCGCAGACCAGACGCGTTATCCACTGCGCCATCGAGCTCCTCACATATACATACTTCTTTAATTATTGAAATAAACTACTTATACGGATCTACTCGCGTTTATTTTACACAGTACGACGGTCCCTACGTGTAATCCCATAAGTGAAAATCGTAATTTTTTATGGAGAGCGGTTTGAAAGTGTCTTTATCAATAACTTTAAAAGTATACAAGCTGAAAATAAATTGTATTTTTATTTTTTTATTTTAATTATATCTTTAAATTAACTTTTTATTAATTTTACATAATTATAATTAGTTCCGAATCACTTATATATTAAATATTCATAAGTTTTTAATGATACCTTGCCCGCGCAACTGACACTAGGGTATACGAGAGACACCTCGCGCAGGGACGCTCCGACTTATCATTCAAGTTGTGGTACTTCAGACATACTACGGCGAAGAATTTAATTTAAATTGCAGTTATAGTAGGTAGGTATTTGACATACTTCGAAATCTAGATAATTATTGAACTTTTTCACTTGTTTGTTTCATAGAACGATAGAGTTCAATCAGGAGAAGACAATTAAACAAAAAACTGAAAATCACGGATGTGCCACATCAGCTCACCAATTCTGCTATTTATTGTGATCTGAAACGGTTCTGAAACGCTACAGTTTTAACGTTTTCGCTATTCTTCTATCTACGAAATCAACTCTATAGTTTAGTAGTTAGCAGAATATGAAAATGTTGAAACTATAGCTTACTCGTATTCTGCTAACTACGAAATTAACTTTATAGTTTCGTTGTTAGCAGAATAATAAACGTTGAAACTATAGCGTTCCAGATTCGTTTCAGATCAAAATAAATAGCAGAATTGGGGGACTTATACTTAAGGACCGTCGAGTAATTTGATTTAATTTTTATCCTGACGTTTCGAACCCTTTGCAGCGGGTTCATCAAATTAATGTGAGTAGATCCGTAATAGTTGTTTCGTTAGCTTTAAAGATATTTATTGTCATATGAAATTATAATACCAACATTTCACTTATAATGAGAAATAAATAAAACCGGCCAAGTGCGAGTCGGACTCGCGCACGAAGGGTTCCGTACTTTATGACGTATTAAAAAAAACTACTTACTAAGTAGATCTCGTTCTAACCAATTTTCGGTGGAAGTTTGCATGGTAATTGTACATCATATATTTTTTTTAGTTTTATCATTCTCTTATTTTAGAAGTTACAGGGGGGGGGGGGACGACACACATTTTACCACTTTGGAAGTGTCTCTCGCGTAAACTATTCAGTTTAGAAAAAAATTATATTAAAAACCTCAATATCATTTTTGAAGACTTATCCATAGATACTCCACACGTATGAGTTTGATGAAAAAAAATTTTTGAGTTTCAGTTCTAAGTATGGGGAACCCCCAAAATTTATTTTTGTGTAAAAATCTTAATACGGTTCACAGAATACATCTACTTACCAAGTTTCAACAGTATAGTTCTTATAGTTTCGGAAAAAAGTGGCTGTGACATACGGACGGACAGACAGACAGAAAGACAGACAGACAGAAAGACAGACAGACAGACAGAAAAGACGGACCCATAAGGGTTTCGTTTTTTGCCATTTGGCTACGCAACCCTAAAAAGTAGTTACATATCAATGTGTTCGCGTAATCTTTAGAAAACAATATCTATAATTATTCTGTCAATCTCAACGCATTATGTTATCATGTTTAACACGTTGGTCGATGCACCCGTGCGGGCTCCGGCAATGAATGGATTAACGTCCTAGCCAATTTGATAGTTAGTTCCTGATATAATCCTTATTTGCTTTTACACCTAAAGGCTGGTTAATACCGTTAGCGGTGTGAATAAGCTATTGCTGTCGCCATTACTTACATAATATCTTCCCCCGGGAAGCATCCCAGAAACGTACAGCCTCACAGAGTTGAGTACTGGACGTAGTAACTATTAACTAATCTGTGGTACTGGCTCTGTCTGTATGATAAAGCTTAGCGGCTTAATAACTAGAGGCTAAAGTTTATGTTAAGTAACATAAATTATTATTAAGTCTATCAAACTTTGTCTCGGTGGACGAGTGGACTGGAAGTATTTCGGATTATCCGATGCATATGAGCTCAAGCGTCGAATACCCAGACACAATAGATCGGTGGACGAGTGGCTAAGCGCTCGGCCCGACAACTGGAAGTATTTCGGATTATCCGATGCATATGAGCTCAACCGTCGAATACCCAAACACAATAGAATTTTAATTGTTATCGGCCTCCTGCTGGTCGCTAATTTTGGAGAACAATACATTTGGAGCGCATGGGAATAAGCAGCTCGACGCTCAAGGGGATATCCCGGGTCAGTGATCACCAACCTGCAATTGGAGAGCGTGGTGAATAAGCGAATATTCATCAATTGTAGCCATTACTTATCGATTATCGACAGTGGGACAGTTGATATTCTAATTACTTTGACTACTTATTATCACAATAATCAGATATTTAGCGCTCACATTACAACAAAAATAGTACGGTCAGACTCTTGTAGCCAATGATATTATACGTACGAGGGCTGATTGATAAGTTTCCGAAACGACAAAGAAAAACTTTAAAAATCTATTTAAAATAAATTTATTTTTAGTTTTCTTTTACCTCGATGCATTTAGTCCAGCGCTTCTCCAATGCCTTTACACCAGTTTCATAAAATGTTTTCTCCAACCCCTCAAAATACTCGGCTACGGCAACAATGCCTTCATCATTTAATGAAAATCTCTGGCCACTTAACCATTTCTTCAGGTTGGGGAATGAGTGGAAGTCGCACGGGGCCAGTGGGGAATACCATGGATGCGGTAGCGATTCGAACCGCAATTCATGGAGTTTGGAAACTGCAACTATTGACGTGTGTGCAGATGCGTTGTCATGGTGGAACAACATTTTTTTCTTGGCGAAATTGGTCGTTTCTTCAGGATTTCTTCACTTAATTTTTGCAGCAAGCTTGTGTAGACTCTCCATTTATTGTTTTTCCTTTTTGCAGATAATCCACTAAAATAATCCTTCGAGCATCCCAAAAAACCGTCGCCATCACTTAGCTGGCCGACAAAACCGTTTTTGCTTTCTTCGGCGCAGGTTTTTCGCTTTCAGTACACTGCTTAGATTATTCTTTTATACTTGATGTATTCAGGTTTCATCTACTGTAATATAACGCTGCAAAAACTCGTTAGGAACAGCGCCAAACACTCCAATGAATCGTCCACTCGACGTTGCTTTTGGTCAACAGTGAGCAATCGCGACACCAATCGCTCGCACAGCTTTTTCATTCCCAAATGTTGGTGCAAAAGATTATATAAGAGATATTAAAACGCGTTCAGATGAAATGCTCACCATTTCTGCTATCTCTCGCAACTTCAAGCGCCGATCATTCAATACAATTTTGTGAATCTTTTTGTATTCGTGACTTCATTTGGACGGCCAGACCTGTGAGCGTCTTCGCAGCTCTGTCTTCCACGTTTAAAATCAGTTACCCAGGTGTGAATTGTACTCAATGCAGGAGCAGAATTACCTAAAACACTGTCTAGCTTTAATTTGGGTTGCTGTTTTCTCTTTTAAAACGTAAAACTTTATCACCGCATGAATTTCGTTTCTTTCCATTGTTAAGAAAATTCACGATAGAGAAAGTTCTAAGTCCTCTCATATAAATTCCATCAGTTCGATTTAATCAAATTTGGCTTTCTATTTTCGAAAAGATGCCAGAATATAATGTTATATTTTTTTATTGCGTATCTTTTTTTTAAGTTTGTCGTTTAGGCCAGTTATCAATCAGCTTTAATATGACTATTTACATATAATTTTACGCAAATAAGTATTATTGCGAACAAATTACAATTTGAAATAAGACAATAATCATAAGCTTGCCTAATTCTTAACTGATCTTTCAATATTTGTAAAAATATTAAGGTCGGATGTTATATGATATATGCTACGCCGAATAAATCTTTTGAATTTGAATTTGATGACGTAGTTGTCGACATTGAATAGGGCGGCTTCTTTGGCTTATAAAGTAAAAGTAGATAGTGTTGATTAATTTCGGCGAGTTGGATTGAGCCACGATAGCATAGTTGGCAGTGCACCTGACCCGGCATGTCATGGAGTGCGAGCTCGAATCCCGCTCGTGGTTTTTTTTCAATACTTTGACTTTTTTCAGATTGATATGCATTACGGCTCCCGTCCACGACCGACTTTTTGTAGGACCAATAATCGAACCGATTTTTTTGCTGAGATTATAATAGGTACCTACTGGTTTACTTTTTGTAGACTTTGGAACATAGGATTCCATACGTTTCATTTTCATTCGACAACCGTAAAAAAATTCTTAGAAATTTTTCTTTTGAATTTGGAACGCAGCGGCAGCACAGACAATGTGATTACGAGTATAAAAATGAAATAACACTAATTTCCCGAATTTTAATGCTTCAGATTTGACGCGGCGCTAGTGCGATATCTACCTCGTGTTTGTATATTATAAAAATCATAGCTTGTAGCTCGTAATACTCAGACTAATACTCGGTCACATGATACTTTCGTTGTTTTCTGTGCAAAAGCTATAAGTATTGCTCGAAAATATCAATATCAAAAAAGGCACTTTTTAACATACTGTACTGCTTAGTATAATTCATGTTAATGTCAATATTGCTGTATGTTTCCAAAATATTGAAACAACGAAAAATATAAATGAATTATGAGAATATGATACGACCTCATCGTCTCACATTTACAGCTTGGAAATGTCAGAGCACTCGGCTAATATGCCTCCCTAAGGAAAATCCCGCTACCGAAATGTGCTGCTACCAAACTTTCGCATACCAGTCCAGGTAGACTTCGAGCATTAAAGTGATAGCAGGAATAGCGTATACAATAGTCATCTCGGTTTACTAATGTTTTCCCGAATTTGAAACGCAATAATTTTGTTAAGGGGGTGCAGCGCGGAATTTGAAAATTTACGTGTTTTTAAGTCACTGGTGCTAGGCGCTGAATAGGTCTTATACATTAAAAGGACTAGTATAGGTTAGCTTGATCCTTTCACAAGGTCATGGTTGTCTTGGAATTTGAAACTAATACCCAGAAACTGCATAACCAATACGTAAAATAATGATATCTAAAAACTTATTTCTTCAGAAACTTTGTAAATATAGCACAAATGAAACAATGAACCGACATCAAAATGTTTGTATTGATATTCCGCAGGTCACTGTTGTCTTCATCATCATCATCATCATGATGATGAATTTTTTACCCAAACGCCTATGATTTTACGAAAGTAAACATTGCTCTAATTAAATCACCAGCCTACTCTGTACAGATATTAGTGTGCGTGCGTATTCGTAGTCGTGCGCCGTTGTCACACCACTGCCACGCGCCGCTCGCTCGCTATCATAAAGAAACTTGAAACTCGCAGTTTTGCCTCCGCGCTGCACCCCCTTAACCATAATTTCATTAGAAATAACGTTTTGTTATGTCTCTTTTAGTCTTATCACGTCGGGATGTCGCATTAAAACCACATTTATTTAAATACGTAAAATCCACATATTTGAATCGAATACATGAAACAGTGTTTCCGACCGCGCTTGTCGTGTATCTGCCCATGCCGGCGAGATCCGATTTCCATAGAATTGTAGAAATATGATATTACTTAGAAATACTAACCTAATGTGTCTCTACACGTTTCATAATATTTTTAATCCATAATTTTATTTGCCATATACTTATAGGTATCATTTTCAAAAATGTTATTTTGACATGGTTTTTAACACCAAGGTCAGACTGGACGAAGGACGGACGCTATTCCGACTTTTGTTAAGGGTGCGCCGACCAAAAATACGAATAAGTATAGTCACGGTTAAGTTGATATATGATGAAAAAACTATCGTATTACACAAACAAAACATTTATTTAGTATCGAAGGGAACGTGTTTAATATTAGTCCGACCCATACAATAATAACACACTATACTTTTTTCTACAATATCATTTAAAGTTAAAAAGTAGTGGCGGCGTTTAGATAGATAGATCGATAAATACTTTATTGCTCACACAAATAAAAACAAAAAACAGGTACACATAATCTTAAAGCCTTGGGCAAAGGCGGTCTTATCGCTTTACGCGATCTCTTTCAGACAACCTTTGGTTTAGGAACCCAAGAAGGAGATAGAGGAAGTGCGCAAATACAGAAGAATACATAGAATCATATAACAGTACATGAAAAGACATATATACATATATAAATAAATACACATACATACATATAAAGTCACCATAATATTAATGTTTGTACCATTGTTCTGTCCGACAGCTAGAGATGAGATAGCCAGTGGCTCAGTAGTTGAGGATTCCAGGTGAAGTCCGCTTCCAGGTTCAGCCTTATCATCACTTAAGATCATGAGTAATGTAGGCTAAGTGCTGCAAGTGCTACTTACACGTAGAGATTTAAAAAAAATTAGGTCTAGGGTCGCTTTCAAGTTGAATTCTGAGGAGAAACCTACCACCAGGCTACGACAATCGCCTGTGTTTCAGGACTGGTCCAAATTGTTAAAATACGGTTATTATCATAAAGTAAACTCACTTAAGACTGTAGCTGGAGTCATCGATAGATCAGCGGAGAACGTTCCACCGCATATTCTGTCGGTGCAAAGTGCCTGCGCAGGTTGTATACGTCCAACGTTGGCCGCACATGGCACTAATAACCAATCGTTAGCGCACGTGTTGGAGCCAGCACCGGAGCCAATCATCGCGTTCACTGGGCCGTTGCTATTGCCACTGAGCGTGAACGCTCGAGATCGGTTGTTCACTGGGAAATAGAAAATTCAAAGTCAACGTCATATTTTCTTATTTAAATAAGCTTAAGCATAAAGTGCATTTGAATAGTCCAAACCCTTTTTTCCTACTACCCGAATAGGTGGGTCTCCGAGTGGGTAAGAATAGGTGCAAGAAACTGCCCAGCTGTACTAGAAGTTACGACATTTACAAAAGAAGTAGCTATGACGTTTTCATTTCACAAAATTTACAATTATCTAAAACAACGTACTTGGGCATATGTACGAGTACCAACGCTTAGCCACAAAATAAGGAGACCTGCAGAAGGTAAGCTTCACACAAATTCGCTTCAGACAACCTCTCATAGGCCCGTGCCCGTGAAATGACTCAGAACACACCGAGCGAAGCTTCGAGCTTCGCTCGGACTGTTCTGAGCTATTCCGAAGTTTCGTGTCCGCGAGAGAGTCTATGTGTGCGTTGCGGGTGCACAGTATGTATTCTGCAATCTCCTAATTGTGTGGCTTATCACTGGAAAACTATAAAACGTGCAACAGAAAGGTGTGGACAAAATGAAAAGATCCACAGTGTATTCGTTTTAGATCTTGTATGCAGAGTTACTGAGACATAATTATTAACTTTAATTTGTAAGGCAAATTTTCAATTAAATATTTCTATTGTGACGTCACATCAAAATAAACAAGTTCCAGCCCTAGTGGTTTAGTAACTTCTGTGTACTTACTTATGATCACTGCTGCTTGCTTATGCGCGCCTGACGCGAAGTTTCATTAATATAAATATTTCATTAACCATTGCATAACAAATTAAAGTTAATAATTATGTTAGTGACGGTAGTTGTTGACATTTAATAGGCAC
This sequence comes from Eudonia mercurella, assembly GCA_963082485.1. Classification (NCBI taxonomy): domain Eukaryota; kingdom Metazoa; phylum Arthropoda; class Insecta; order Lepidoptera; family Crambidae; genus Eudonia; species Eudonia mercurella. The sequence goes on from OY720022.1 coordinate 26,316,021, forward strand.
CTTTGGCTTTCAAAGTAAAAAGTGTTGAATAATTTCGGCGGGCTGGTTAGAACCACGATAGCTCAATTGGAAGAGCACCTGACCCGGTATGTCAGAAGGGTGCAGGTTCAAATCCTGCTCGTGGAAATTTTTTCAACATTTGTGTTTTTGTAATTTGTTCGCAACAAAATTTGCGTTAAAAATGATTTGAACATTTTTTTCTTTTCGATACACGTTGTGGAATGACGCCTCATACGCATCCAGTGTGCAGAAATTAAAGGAATGTTACTAATGCACGGAAACGGCTAAGTCTTTCAGTGTTAAATTATTTATTTGTATCCTGATACGATATGCACGAAGTAGTGAGAATGAAATAGAGATTAAAGTGCCAAAAGGAGTATAGACCCTTTTAGCTCTTTAATTGGGTTTTCTTTTTGTAGCAAACACAATTGGTAATTCAGAAACTAAAGCATTATGAAATAGAGATGTACGATGCAGTATGTACGTACTTTTTCGATTTAATGTCTCTGTAGTTAATTAATTACCAACATAATATTTTCGTTGCGAATTGTTAAATTAGTACAAGTTAGGAATACTGTACAAGTTTCAGTAAAGATATGTGTCCGCCTATATATCAGTGGGACTTTACTGATATATCAGGCGGAAATTGTACGGTTTTCTTAAATTGTACATTTAATTGTATATTACATTAAATTATTGCACATTATATCTCATTAAATTATGACAATTATTTGGATTCGTTATGCCCAGGCTGGTTGGAGACAGTTGGAGATCGATAGAGATGGAAGAAAATGAGGGAGACTTTTGCTCAGTTTGACATTATGGGCTGATAAAAAAAATTGGCTACGCACATTTTTGTTAAATATCAAATAACGAGTAATTTTTCATTGGCATAATTCAGATGAAAATAAATATATTTAAAGAGAATTCCAAGAGGTTAAAAAAAAATTACTAGAAAAATAATCGAAAGGTCGTGGGTTCGATTCCCACCCGAGTTTCCTGAGACTGGTTTTTCTAGTAAAATTGTATCTAACTATATTATTCTAAAGCATTGTGAATGCAAACAATTCAAAATAATATATAAATGTCTCTACCGAACAAAACGATAAACATTTAAACAATCATATTGAAGGCATGCACGAAAACCGGATTGTAAGCCACCCATAATCTCCTTACACTGAAGCAATAGCGTGTTTTCAATATCACTCGGAACTTAATATCTGAATGTTTCGTGGAATCACGTTCATCACGAACGATGCTGCATTCTGCTAATATTGGTTGCACAATTTTATTGACAAAAAATCTCTAGATAGAAACATCAATAGCAGAGATTCATATCATATTGTACTTCAACTATCGGTTTTGTGCTGCTTGCTTAGAGTACACATGCGCGTGTTTCGCTCCGGTCGCTTAGTGCACATCGTAGGCAAGCGAGCTATAGATAGTTATATTGCTGAATGTAGAACGAATAGGGTTGTGAATCAATCCGCGCTTTATCGATATTAATGTTACTGTAATAACCTGAATAATCGTAGTAATTTACTTAAAAATGCCTGTATAGATAAGGATAGATAAGGCCACCTCTGTCTTTAAACACAATAAACAAATGCGAATGCACAGTGGTACGTGCGTTCAGATTTTCTTCCTCCAAGTTAGCCATGAATTGTTTGTTGACCATATCCACTTGTGATTCTGATTTACTTCTATAACCCTTAGTTGTCATGTTAATATAATCGACTGACGATGAACACGTTAACAAAGTAATGTTATCCAGAGACGAACAGTTTCCTCTGAAATTGCCTTTTAGCTCCATGTGAATTAAGAGCTTCTTGTAAATGGCCATGAACTGTTGGGCGGAGGGATTGTTGTTGAACCCACCATGAGACCTTATTACTGAAAACAGAATTTCCAAATGGTCCTGGCTTATCTTGTACATAGGTATAAAATTCAAATGTTTTTCTTGTTTTACCAACCTGTAATACATTTCCTTCATGCTGTTTATGCATACGTATAGTCCAAGAAAACCTACTCTATTTCTGGTGCCCATTATCGGTTCTTTATTTCAAACAACACTAGATGTTCCAAATATGTTTTGGGCTTTCTAGAAACGTCAGATACTTTGTATCGTTTTTTTCATTAATTGGCGCTTTAAAGTCAATGCCAGGAAACTTTCGTGAATTAAGAACGTCAAAAAGATTGTTTATAATGTTTATGAATTTCACTGTAGCGTCCGAGTTGGCAAAATGTAATATATGTATTTCTTTGTCACAAAATTCAATCGTCTTTGCTACACTGGCGCTCAACAGCTGCACAGCTAACTTAACTTTCATTATTTGGTTTTGGAAGTTTAAGTGTCGCATGGTTAACTTATTTGTTAGGTGAAAATTTTCATTTTCCTGCAGAGTGTTTAATTCAGTTAAGTATTGCCATATAATAAGGCCACCATTATTGTCTAGAAGAATCTGTTTACTCTCTTCAATGTATTACTACACCAGTTTCACCATATGACAGGGATCACAAAATATATGAACTGGTTCGTTCGTTGTAGGATGTGGGAAATATGTCTTCCGTTGACCTTGGTAGTCATATGAGCAGCCAAGCTCTCGTGCCATGGCTAAATTTGCTGGGCAACCATCAAAAGCCATAGAAACTACTAACTACATCGCCGACATCGTGGCAATTAGAAAAGCACATCTTTACGAGATTTGCTCTTTGCTCACCTGTTACGCCGCTTACCAGAAAATATCCTACTGGGATTTTCCACTGCTCATTAATGGCGACTAAAAGAAATACAAGAGCTTGTGTGGATTTATCAATATCGAGCAAAAACGAGCAAAAAATTCGAGTTTGTTTGAATATTTAAGGGGGCTCCCAAAGCCCCCTTAAATATTTATTTTATTTTGTTTTTTAGTATTTGTTGTTATAGCGGCGACAGAAATACATCATCTGTGAAAATTTCAACTGTCTGTTTGTTGGTACTGTTTTTGGGTACGGAACCCCAAAAACACATTAATATTAACTTTTAGAAGATCTCGCTTTAATTTAAGCTTTGTTTTTTATTAGGAAATGAAAAACAAAGATATTGATAAAATTTTAAACATTCATTTAACAGTATTTTTATTTTATTTTGAATGGGGAGCTAAAAGCATTTTTCACAATTTTACTCGACTTTTAAAAATTATGAGCTAATAACAAGCTACCACATTTAAAAGTATTTAATTTTGTTTTCCAAATGCCTGAAGAACGAAAGTATCGACTCCAGCGAAGAAAGCGTCACTTCACTATTGGAGAGGGCGGGAGGGATTAGCGGCACATGAGTAAAAATCTAAGTAGCGGGGCAGTGCGGGCACAGAGTAGTGGACAGAGTGAAAGCTTCCTTATAGCGCGCAAAATTTATACTTACTTTGGTAGGGTTGTCACATGACGATAATATAAATGAATCAAATATATCATTTTATTTTTCATTTAATAAAATACTTAAGTACCTTCTCTAAATATTTTCTTTTTATTATTTTTGGGTCCTAAATTCAAAGGGGAGCTGCCGAATTACCTCAAAATTCGGCGGCTCCCCTTGGAATACTAAGTCTTATTTTGTTTTTCAATATCTTGTTTTTTTATTTTTCAGATAAAGGTAAATTCTAATCTGACATATGAATTGGAAAACCGTCACATGCCAGATAAAATGTATAGTCATTCATTATACACGTTCTAAGATTTCAGTGCCAATATTTATAATGTTAGCTTTAAGATCGAAGTGTTTGTGAAACTACGTGGAATATCTAGGCAATACTTTTATAATTCTGGCATTGTTCATACTTCGGTTTCGATCCGCCCTGCCGCTGGGTGACTGTTATATCCCCTATGCACCGTGCTATCATCTGCATAGCAATGGAAGCATATCATTGATATGCAGAAGGAACAGCGTGGGGGACAGAACGGAGCCTTGAGGGACCCCAGCGTTCACTGACATGAGCCGCGAAGCGCATCCATCGGATAGAACAAGGATTTTGCGCTCATGCAGGAAGCCAGCGACCCAGTTGCAGAACTGAGCAGGCAGACCGTATGCCGGGAGCTTGGAGAGAAGAACTTTGTGCCAGACCCGATCAAAAGCCTTGGCTATGTCAAGGCTAACAGCCACCGACTCACCAAGCTTATCAATAGCCTCACCCCATAAATGTGCAACGTACGCTAGAAGATCAAACGTTGACCGTTTCGACCGAAACCCGTATTGCAGATCGTGAATTGTGGAGTGTTCTTCTAGGTAGTGGACAAGTTGTTTATTTAAAATGCTGCGCTCCATTACTTTGCACAAAATTGAAGTTACGGCTATGCGGCGGTAATTCGATGGATCAGACCGATCTCCTTTTATGGGGACCGGTTGCACATTAGCCTCTCTCCAGGATTCCGACACACAACCTGGAGAGAGCAAGAGACAGTAAAGGCGCGTAAACCGGAGGACAATTCTGCTGCACACTTTTTAGCACTATTGGAGGGATGCCATTAGGGCATCCCTCCAATAGTGCTAGCTAGTGCTAGCCGCAAAGAGTTTGGCCAGGAAATCAACCTTCTCCTACGGCTTGTGAGCTAAAGTTCCGTCAGGACATCAGTGGTGACAGCGAGTGTTGGCAGAAGTTCGATTGCATGGCTTTGGTCAGACGATGATAATTAGTCTACCAGTTTTAAACCTAAAAGAACTTTTTTTCTAGCTTGGCTTATTTTATTTTAATGGCATTTAGACTAACGGTTAAATAAACCTTTATAAGTGCAGAGGAACTAAAGATATTTTAATTTGATCTCTCTACTGGTGGCCCGGTATTGCGAACATTGCTTGATATGCAAGATCGCATACTGAAGATTACCCACTACACTATCGAGTTTCTTGTAGTACACATCATGATAATATAAAAAAAATATCGTGCGTATATATTTCACATCCTAGTCTGCACTTACAAAGACCAGACTAAGCCAAAAAGATCAGTAAAGATCACATAAATAAATAATTACCGTTATCTGGACACGCCGTGTACTGGATACCACAGAAGTTCCTCTCCATTCTGATGCAGATGCCGTAGTCCTGATTGCTGAGCTGGAGCCCCGAGGACGGGTCGTAGTTGAAGGAGCGCAGCTGTCCAGATACGCCTGTGTAGTACTGCAAGCAGCCTTCGTCAGCTGGAAGATAGTAGTTCACTAAATAGACGGACTTCATATAATCTATTCAACATCCACACTTCACAGTTAACTATTGATTATATTAGGATCCGACTTCTTTTCATAAAGATATTGCCGTTCGCCAGCTATGCTAATGATCAAAGATTGAATTTCTTATCGAATGCATTATAATCCCTGGGAAAAAGAATATTAAATTTTCCAAGGCCCGACTTGAAGCCTCACTGTTCAAAGCTTTGTTATGTCATCGCTGGCTATTGATCCTGGCTTTATAGGAACCGCAGTGGCGGGAAAGCACACATAATGAGGTGCACGAGGATCATTTCTTTAGAGGATAGCATTGTGTATTCTCATCTCGAGGACTTTGTGAAAAGCGGACGTAGGATATTGGAGAGTGCACTTTTATTTTATAAAGCTCTTAACAATGAAGACTTAGATACTCAACTCGTAATTTTAACAAACTAAGTAATGAGAAGTATTTAGAACGGTAGTCGATGGTAAAGCTAAAAGTTGAAGCGTTTACCCGGAACCCTCAAGAACTTGGGACTAGGCCACTTTTAACTGTTGGAAAACTATAATGCCACTAACATTGTTGCTATAGCGACATACTATATAGGCCAGTAGATAGGCTGGCCTAGTCAAAGTTTCCTTGCGGTTCTAGTTTGTGAGATTCAACTTGCCACTACAGAAACGAATACAGACTTTAAAATGTTGTGTTGAACATTTTATAAATAGCTTGCTTACTTCTTAACTGATCTTTAATATTTGTAAAAATATTATGACCGGATGTTAGTGACGGTAGTTGTTGACATTGAATGGGCCGCCTTTGGCTTTCAAAGTAAAAAGTGTTGAATAATTTCGGCGGGCTGGTTAGAACCACGATAGCTCAATTGGAAGAGCACCTGACCCGGTATGTCAGAAGGGTGCATGTTCAAATCCTGCTCGTGGAAATTTTTTCAACATTTGTGTTTTTAGAATACAGACTTTTGTTATAAAGCATCGAAGCTTAGTTATAAATACCTATATTTTGGCTTAGGTTCTACTTAATAATCTGCTTCGAGTAACAGCAACGATGGTTGTAAGGGGAGTCCGTGATGTCAGGTCAGGTCAAGTCGGGTCATTACGTTCTCTAAAAGATGTTTGAGCGCAGCGATGACTGATTCATAATTATGTCATACTCGTGATTGGGTGCCGCCTGTGGAGGCTAGTGTGCTCTTGCATAGGTACTTGTCTTATTTTTATAATAACTAACTAAAGTTCAACTTTGTTTTTCTTAAAAAATAATACTTTTAACAATACCTTTATTAAATTGTGGAAATTTTAATAGCTTCCTGATGTAAATTTGCAAACTTAGATTATTTTATATTTTTTTATTTTATTTTTACATGTTGTAGTTGTCCTTTATGTTTTGTGTATTTATTTGTAATCATCCGGTCTGCGAGTGCTGAGGTTAAGCAACTTTCGCAAAGGCCGGTCATCGGATGGGTGACCAAAAATGTATCATCTCGAGCTCCTCCATGCTTCGAAAGGCACGTTAAGCCGTTGGTCCCGGCTGCATTAGCAGTCGTTAACAACCACCAATCCGCACTGGGCCCGCGTGGTGGTTCGTGGTGAGATACAGCCTGGTGACAGACGGACGGACGGCGGAGTCTTAGTTCCCGTTTCGGGTCCCGTTTTACCTTTTGGGTACGGAACCCTAAAAATTTAATTCCACTCTGTTATGTAAGCTAATATTATAGAATTTAATGCTATAGACAGTCACCGTTTATTTCGAAGGTAGGTAGGCAGTATTTCTATGAAATCCATAGCAGAGTTGAGGGAGCAGTTGATTGCCAACTGTGATTCCTCTATATTATAATCAACATTGACAGAGTCCAAAGCATAATATAGCGCGTTCAGTGGACGCCCCCGGCTCTGTTTAATAACCATCGATAAACTGGCAAAGCAACTATTGACATGTTCTGAATACAGTAAATCCTCTCTTTGTTTGTGCTCCCGATATTGCGTTTTGCACGGTCGCTCATTGAAATGTAAAATCGTCGGCCGTGTCACACTTTACACAAGAACTCATCCCACGAATAAATTTTTCCACAGCAATTTTTTGATGTTTTATTCCTTATTCATCCCATAAGTATTCCTTACTCAACCCACGTCGAAATTATAAAGGAAAACCCTAAGTTTTGTACGATCTGACCAAAAAACTAATAGGTAGTGTCTATTACTATTTTGTTATTAATACATACATTTTACGGTTCATAAAAGACATCATATATATTATACTAGCTTTTGTTCGCGGCTTAGCTCACGTGGGCTACACGACTTGTGTTTATTCGTAATAAAAGCCAAACTTATTAAAGGTAAATATCATGAGGGTATAAGTAAAAAGTGTCTAACACAAAACAACGTAATAAAGATCACTCTGTATAAGTAATTTTGGTCTGTTTTGATACCTCCTACACAAATTGTCATCTCCTACTTAAGGGATCATTTTCCAAAAATCCTGAAACACTTTACAATTTTTTACTAGGCCAAATACCGAAATTTAAAGAATGACAGATTTTCATTCAACTTTCCAAGCTTATTTCACCTCAATAGAGGAGATTTTTTGAAAAATGCTAAAACACGTTCATCATTCTTTATTTTTATTGAAAAATCTATAGATTGATTACATTATTCATTTTGATAGTTATTACTTAAAAAAATTACGATTTCCCCAAAAAAAACTTCTTCCCTTTTTTACTCTTTTAAAAAAAAATAAACAAAACTCCTGAGACACGTCATTTTTTATTTCTTATCAAGAAGCCAAATATCAATTTTCATGTATTTTACTTCAAAACTGACGGACTTTCATACAAACTTTCACCCCCTATTTGACCCTCTTAGGGTGTGATTTTCGTAAAATCTTTTTTTTTGTGGCTGGTTACGTCACTCAATTTACCCACAGTCCATTTCATCTAATTAGCTTCAGCGGTTTAGGCTCGGCGATGATGAATCAGTCAGGCCAAGTCATATTATGTATATAGATATTCTGTTATGAAATGAATCTTCTAACAGGGGGACTATCATATATTATTATAAAAATAAGTAATTAAGTTAAAAGTAAGCCAGTGTTCTATTGTTACCGCTTACCTGAATAAGTGGTGCTCTGTCCAAAAATAATAATAATGTTAAATCAATTGTTCTGTGCCTTTTTAGTCTGTGACTTTAAGTACAAGACTTTATAATGATTTTACTCTTCATCTTAGATTAAAATCAAAGTAAAATTTTTAAAACGTTTATTTTAAGTACTTTATTGTGTAAAGAAAAAGTTAATAGTATGCAGGTCTTATTGCTAAGTGAATACACAAATATTTAGTTATTTCAGTCAAGACAGTCTTGACTTCATAACAAATAATAAAATTATATAATATAATAATATTTAAATTTGAATCTCTTTTATGAACCGTAAAATGTATTATTAATAACAAAATAGTAATAGACACTATTCGTTTTTGGTCAGACCGTATAAAACTAGGGCTTTCTTTATAATTTCGACGTGACGTTGATTAAAATAAATAAATAAATGTTTTCCACACTCACACCAATTATCTAGCCGCAAGAAAAGCTTCCTTAAGAAACTCGTTATATGGTTAACTAGACAACGGATAAACATACTTAATATACTTAAATACATACTTATTATACATAAGAAACACCCAGACCCGAAACAATATAGAAAAACAGGTATTTCTAAATTGATCCGACCGGGGATCGAACCCGGGACCTCAGAGATGGCGACACCATGAAAACCGGTGTGCAAGCCACTCGATTAAGGAATACTTATGGGATGTATTATATGATTATTCCTTAATAAAAAATAAAAATATTGTTGTGGGTTAAGTAAGGAATAGAAATGGGATGAGTAAGGAAAAATTTATTCGTGGGATGAGTTCTCGTGGGATGAATACGGTCAAATAGACTAGCTTTTGTTTGTTGGCGCTAAACACTTTTCTCTGGAGAGTGTTTGCTAATTACCTCCGACGGCATTTTTAGCGTCACCGGCCTTATTTGGGGTCGCGGCAAGAAACTTAAATGGTTCCTCAACCCGCGTGACTAAACACCGTCAGTGGTTTTCCCCGTTAAAAATTATCTGTGGGGTTCGGATAGGAACGGAAAACACCATGTTGCGACACAAACACGACTCGACTCGATGACTCTATGATGATTTTAATCGCCTCTGTGGTCTAGTGGTTAAGACCACCGGTTTAGACCCAGAGGTCCCGGGTTCGATTCCCAGCGGGGGGTACATCTTTGTGTACTCGGTTTGGTTGGTGGTAGGACTTATTTGACCGCCTGGCTAGCTACCACCATCTTATCTAAATATGTCGCCATAACATCAATGTTTGTAGCATTGTTGTGTTCTGGCAGCCAGAGATAAGATAGCCAGTACCTCACTAGTTGAGGGTCCCGGGTGAAGTGCGCTTCCATCATTGGCTTTATCATCACTTAACATCAGGTGTGATCAAGGCACTGTGCTTACCCGTAAATATAAAAAAAATAAAAAATAAATCCTGCACTTTTTTAACTTACCGAGTCAATTCTAATCCTCTTTCTCAAAAGACGTATTACGTACGTATTACGTTACGTATTACGTAGGTTGTAACATATGCAGCTGGCGTTTGGGCTACGGCCGCAGAGAAGATCTCCGCACGCAAACAGCTGAATATGTTACAGCGGGGCTTCGCACAAAAAATGTGCAAAGCATATCGCACAGTTTCACTCAACTCGGCCCTGGTTCTGTCCGGAACGCTCCCACTGGACCTTCGAGTTAAAGAGGCAGCCGCCCTTTACAAGGCCAGAAGGGGGGTCCCCCGGTCAGACCTTCGGGGTAGAGACATAGAAACTCCACATTCATTCTTACACACACCACACCCAGCAGAGCACATTAACATAGATATACACCACATCACCGAAGACACACAGATACACGCACATACACACAACATTTACATTTACACAGACGGCAGTAAGATTGACGGTAAAGTTGGAGCGGCACTATCCCTATGGGACCGGACCGCCGAAACCAAAGCCGTCAAACTTACTTTGCCGTCGTACGCTACTGTATACCAAGCAGAAATACTAGCACTCAAAAAAGCTTCGGAGGTGGTGCTGAGTAGAAAGGAAGTTTCCTTTGGAGTGTACTGCGATTCCATGGCAGCCTTGCAAACAGTCGTGAATGTCTCCTCCCTCCACTCCCTAGCGGTTAGCACAAGGCATAACCTTACGCTAGCTTTCAAACAGGGCAAGTCTGTCGACTTGTACTGGATAAAAGCACACGCGGGACTAAAGGGAAACGAGAGGGCCGACCAGCTTGCCAAGGACGCCGCTCTACACTCCAAGAGAAAACCTGACTACGACAGGTGCCCTGTTTCCTTCGTCAAGCGACTCATCAGGGATGAGACGCTTGACGAATGGAACAGGAGATACCAGACAGGCACCACTGCCGAGGTAACCAAACTATTCTTTCCTGACATCACTACCGCTTACAAAATCACGCGCCACATCACCCCCACACAACTCACCACACAGGTGTTCACGGGACACGGCGGGTTCTCAGCGTACTTAAATCGCTTTAAGTGCAAGGACAGCCCGTCGTGTGCATGTGACCCTAACACAGACGAAACTCTTATACACATCCTCTCCGAGTGCCCTATACACACTCTGGAGAGGTACAACATTGAAGCCTACCTGGGCACCAAAATCTTGCCCAAAAACTTTCCGATAATATTAGCTGGAGATGGCAGAGAAAGAGACAAGTTTATAGAATATTGCACTAAAGTTATAGAAATTGTTAAACTTAGGAATAAAACTTAATTAGCATATAACATTAGTAGTAAGATTAGCATAAGGGAACACAAATATATTTGTAATATATTTTGTAGTTCCCTAGTTATAATAAGCAGATATGTAACAAAATTAGAATAAGTTTAAAATGTAAAAAATAGAATATAGTATAAAACTGTATAAGAACCAAATAGAGGCCACAAATAAATATTCTTAAGTATGAAATGTAATAGAGTTAAGCACTATATTATAAGAAAGAGAAAGCCCTGAGCCGAATAGCTCTATGAAAAACTTATTTTACCCGATTTAGAATTAAAATAAAGAAATAAGTTAGCAGAGTAGTAAAACGGGAGTCCCACCCGTAAAAGAGTAAAAGATGATGAATGGATGTAAAGTATGTAGAATAAAAGTGCGAGAGGAATAAATGCGAGAACTGGTATGAATGAGAATAGAGATAGCAAAGACTCCGATAATGTTGGAGGAGAAAGGAGAAAAAAAAAAAAAAAAAAAAAAAAAAGACGTATTGAGACGAATCCCGCTCGTGCAAAACTTGTTCTTTTATTTTGCGAAATTGAATAGTAGCATATGGGAAGATCAAGCCGTAACCCACCGAATAAATTGTACTTAAGTTACGACAACAATCGGGACCAACGGCTCACCGTGTCGTCGGAAGCATGGCGGAACTGGATATATTATAATTTGGTCCCTCATCTAGTGACCTGGCGTTGAGAAAGTTGTTTAACTTGCATGGTCGCAGCCTGAATGCGCTCGCCGCCGTGCCTTCTAGGCGTTTACTAATTTAGTAAGAGTAATTTTTTATTTTATTTCTTAGTCTTTGCCAAGTAAAAATAATTATTATCTTTTACACTTACAGAAGTTCCTTTCTCATACTACCAAACCAATATAAGATCTACATATAAGACTATAAGCTCTAGAGCCTATTTCCAACAGATAGAGAAAATGATTTTCTAGTTCATTCTACCATTGTGTTGTGAGATTTAGTCCATGCATCTTTGGAAAACACATTTCACACTGTTTTCTTAAAGATTTGTTTGTGATCCGCTTATATCCTATTTCTGTTACTCAAAGATCCTTTGTAGATTTTATCACACACTTTAAGATGCGTTTCTTAGTAAATACTCGTTTGAGGTTTACTTTGATATATCCTTTTTGTATTCAATCACAAACACAAACAAAAATAACCCTTTTTTTCAGATGGCATTTTCAGCTTTGCCGGGCTTTTTTGAGGGCGGCGAGAAAGATAAAGGGTTCCTCAAGCCGTGTGAAACCAATCACCATTAGAGGGTTTCGGACCAGATCGGATCATTACTTATGTTATCAAAAAAAATACTGACCTTTGTAAATGGTGCTGCAAGGTATTTGCGTGACCTTGACCTTCCATGTCCTGTCGAAGGAGGTGCCGCTCGTCACAAAGGTCAACTTCACAGGGTTCGTGGTCCCGACACCAGCGTCAATGTACACTGAACAACAAAAGATGGCGTCATTGTGTCTTTATTCATAAAATTAATATTGATTAATATAGCACGCACCATGTACGAAAATCTTAATACGAAATAAGTTCATTATTTCTTTATTATTTATTGTATTTTAATAGTTGAGTCGAGGCAGCATCAGATCGATCGATGCAACAAAAAGTTATAAAATGACTGCAAAAAAAAGGAGTGTTAAGTTTTCTGGGTTTATGTATGTAGGTATGTGATGTTTCTTTCACCATAACTTCTAAACGCCTGAACTGATTTAGATATATGAGGTATCGTTACAATCCTTGCATCGTTCCGACTAACATTGGCTAGTATAAATTTGGCAATTCAACCCCTATGTGGGTAAATTAGGGTATTAAATTTTGTATGATGTAAATTCGTCATTATTGGAGTTAGAGACTAGAACTTGATGTTTAGCATGATATCTGTAAAGGTTAATTTTTGTTTTTCTTGTATAAAAATGCTTACAAATTAAATTAGCATGACATATTTTATTAAAATTAAACACTAAAAAGTACAAAAAATAAATAAATAATTAAAAAAACACTGCGAGCACTGTAAGGTGTGACGTTAATATAGTATACTGCGAAGCCGTTCCTTTATAGTAAGATATACTGGTTACTGTTTAAAACAGAACGCGGTCCAGTATTCTGTCATCCATGATGTCATCAATGTCATCATTTCTGGAAGCGTCGAGAAATGATGACATTTCTGGAAGCGTTATTACTTTCTGTTAATATTAAAACGTGGCGATTTGGATTTCACACGGTGTTAAGGTGTTGCTATATGAAATATTATTATTTTATTCGATATCTGTTATAAAGATTTATTGTTATTTCTTTTTTTCCAAATAGAAATTTTGTTTACGATATCGAATTTCTGTTCCATACATTTTTTAACAGCGATTGATCACGTGATCAAAGCACTGAGAACACTTTACCTCGAAAAAGCCAGTGCTAACAGTACAAAAATGGCGACGATTTATGACGTCATATATTTCCCTAGGATACTGCGGCAGTATAATGTCAGTCCATAACGGAACAAATTTCCTGGACAGTGCTCGCAGTGTATATCGGAACATGCCCAAAACAAAACCGCAGACATGACTCTTCACTTTCCCGCCAAGAAGTCCCGCTTTTACTTAGACATTTGACATTTCTACAGGGTTGTCATATGTTTAGTCTCATTATATTCTTAGAGCATTAAACCAAAATTCTAATAGTGTTTTTATTTTTATTTACGTGCATGTAAGGACTTATTTACAAGATTTCAAATTGAAGCACCCGTTTTCTTTAGTGACTTCTTTCCGTCTTTGCAAAATTCAAACTGCAAATATGAGTGTGGCTCAGGCCAAGAAGTTTTCCCAATTAGGGAATCCAACATTTCGCATCAAAATCTTGAGATTTTTCCAGCAAGACTTTTGGGGTTTCGCGGGAATGCAGCATTGAATTTTTTTATAAGTAGGTTTACTCATGAATTTGTGAATTGATATAAGATTTTTGTTATTGGATTAAACTAAAATTTCCTTGTTGCTTAAAGCAGATGTTTTCAATCAACGAATTTAAATATTATGTAAAGTTCTCTAAGTCCTGGTTCTTTTAACAGATGGTTCTAGTTCATTCTACTAATTAAATACAACGAAATTTCATCAGCTCAGTTGCCTTCTCAAGGGTGGCCTTATGATAAGTTCCATGGATAATGCGGTTTTGTCAACTGTTAATGAGAACGGGACAAATAAATATTTAGAACGAAGTTTATTAAAATCTTTCTTCGAATTCCATTTTTTATTCAGATCCGCAAATCCCACGGATCCAGTACGTCACGTGTAATCCCGCATTAGGTACTGATCCCGCACTTGTGGGATTGGCTTCCCTATTCTCAATTCGTACTTTAATTTAAATTAAGCAAGAAAAATATATTAATACCATGTTTATATTCACATTGACCTACCACAAACTGTCAAATTTCCTCAATAGATTTTTTTTTATTTAATTTTTTTTTTGTCATATAGTTGAAAATGTATTGAATAATTTTTACAGTTACAGTGGATAGGTTGATGTACAGGCGTTTGTACCTAGTTTCTTCTTATGGTAGAATTACACATACACAAACACACACAAACAGGGTGTGTTTGTGTGTGTTTGTGTGTTACACATACATACACACATACATACATACACTCGAAAAACATAACCCTCCTTCTGACGCAGTCGGGTAAATATAGGGGTCATCAACTGATTTTCTTTATTAGTCTTTAGCAACAATCAAATACCGATCACCTCCTTCCTTACTGTCTTCCCGTAATATTTCATTGAAAATCTATGTTATCTGTGGCGACTAAAACTCTGTCAAACGCTGTTATTAAAGTGTCAAACACTAGCGCCATTTGCCTAGCAAATATTTTATCTAGTTAATTGTAGTCATTCTTTCAAAAAATATACTACAACGCTATAAACCAATAAACCTTACAGGTAAGTAATCACTTACTGTGGCTCGCTTGGTTGGTCCCACAAATGGTGGGGATGGGGTTACCCCCAGACACGATGAACTGGTCCTGGTTGCACACGTGGTTCATGGGTTCCGGTCCAGCTATGGTGAAGCGGTCAAAATCCAACCTGACGGATAGCCAAACATGTTTTATTATATTTTTTTTATAGTTTTACTAACAAAATAAACTGGTGTTTATTTTGTGTTATGTTATGCTTATGTTATGGTTAACATAAGCAAAAACATTGCATAAATCAGACGCTTAAAAAGTGTCACCTCAAATACAAAATTTAAAGTGCTCTAGCAAAAATCACATTATTATGCTAAGATTAAGATAATAATCATAATTTATTAATTAAATTAATAATAATTGAAATAGTTTAATTTAATAATAATAATAATAATAACAGAATACATGCAAATTGACTTTAATAATATTGACTTAGATAAAATGTCTACACGATTGCAGCTAACATATTTCGTATACGCCATGTACTCGTAATTGGGTAGTTGACTGGTTTTTTTTCTTTATTTGATGGCTTCGTGCGATTAGTTAATTTAGTCAGTGTCAAAGTAATTTTTCTTACAAGTAATACATAAATAAACAATATTTCCTTTCAGTATGATGATGATGAATGAAATAGAAATGAGAAGTGAGAATGATATACCCCCCACCCCCAACCCTCGAGTATCTCAGTAAAGATGTGGGGCTTTACTAAGTCCTTACGCGGACTTCTTGAGAGAATTTAAAAAGTGATGTTACACTGTTTTGTTTCATTTGCCAACATGCACACTCACGAACATTTAACAGTTAAACATCCACCATTATTTCACATTAATATTCGACATAACTCTTTTAGAAAAAATAAAAAAACACCTTTCTGTTACACGTTGTATACTTAAATAGATATATAATATTATTTAAGTGAGCTTATTACCAGTAGTCAACATTGTATTCATTTTATTATGAGGACCCACTCGTGATCACTTCCGGCCTTAAGAGCTTGAGCGCGCGAATACCAGACACAATAGAATTTTAATTGTTATCGGTCACCTGGTGGTCGATCGACGCTCAAGGGGTTATCCTTTTTTAGTATAATTAAGCTATCAAAAACAAACTTGTAAAAAAAACCAAGTCTCGCATCTCAGTTCTTCTACCGTAAAAAGTTGTGAAATCCATGTAATACCAAGTCGGTTAATTTATTCAGTCCCTACTTAAGGGACCTTCTGTCATATGTTATTACGTAATTAGCTAACCTAACAACATCTTAGAGTGACCATATCAACATTAAAAATATTTTACGTTTTAAATAAATAGTCTATCTATACCTATTATTCCATTATATTATACTTAAACAGGTACACTAATTCATTATCTGCAAATGTAACTTTGTAATCCTTTACATTTATATAGAATTACAAAGTTATTTATGCAGTTGGTGTATCTAGAAAACTGGACCGAAATTGCAAAATATTATAGGTTTTCCTTTATTTATACACTAAACACTAATGGTATTCTAAATTTAGTTTTTTTAATCTAGATATTTTTTAAATCTAGATCGAGGAGCTCGATGGCGCAGTGGTTAACGCGCCCGGCCTGCGAGTGCTGAGGCTAAGCTACTTTTGCAAAGGCCGGTCATCGAATGGGTGACCAAAAATTTATCATCTCGAGCTCCTCCGTGCTTCGAAAGGCACGTTAAGCCGTTGGTCCCGGCTGCATTAGCAGTCGTTAACAACCACCAATCCGCACTGGGCCCGCGTGGTGGTTTATGGCCCGTTCTCCATATACATCCATAGGGAAGGCTCGTGTCCCAGCAGTGGGGACATGAATGAGCTGATGACGATGATGATGATGATGATTCTAAATTTGAAGCTTCTATGTTTGCTAGAAGTGCCATAGAGTTTCGATGATCGGTCAGTCAGTAAGTGAGTGAGTGAATGACAAAATTAAGAAACTTTGACTAGTTATAATTCTTAAATTACTGGTTCAAATTGAATGAAATTTGAAATATACCGTGTTTGTACAATGCCTTCTTGATAACTGAAATTTCAGGCTTCTAGTTTTATCCACAACGAAGTTATATGGGGTAAAATATGGCCTGAACTGTTTCCAGAAAAGAATGGACTTGGCGGGGGCACTGCCGTGCCCCCAGATTCGAAGTTTCGTGTACTGGTACCTATCCAAACTTCAGTATGAAGATGGCACCATGGTGAGTTTAATTAATATTGTCTACTTATATAAACCTTCTTGCCATATTTCAAGTCTGTATTCATCATTGCTACAGACATTTCGTAGACAGACAGTTAATGAATCAGAATCTAGAAATACAACCTAACAAAACCTTGGTCGTCTTATTCTTATATTTTGGTAGTTAGTCTTATGTTTTAGATTGTTAATTGTTATTTAATACTAGCGGCTACCCGCAACTTCGTTTGTGTATATGTCTTTAGAAACTATGGCCTATTCTGGTGTATGAGTTATAACCATATTTTTAGGGTTCCGTAGCCAAATGGCAAAAAACGGAACCCTTATGGATTCGTCATGTCTGTCTGTCTGTCTGCCTGTCTGTCCGTCCATACGGACGGACAGACAGACTTTTTTCCGAAACTATAAGAACTATACTGTTGAAACTTGGTAAGTAGATGTATTCTGTGAACCACATTAAGATTTTCACACAAAAATAGAAAAAAAAACAATAAATTTTCGGGGTGTCCTATACTTAGAACTGAAACTCAAATTTTTTTTTCATCAAATCCATCCCTGTGGGGTATCGATGGATAGGTCTTCAAAAATGATATTGAGGTTTCTAATATATTTTTTTCTAAACTGAATAGTTTACGCGAGAGACACTTCCAAAGTGGTAAAATGTGTCCCCCCCCGTTACTTCTAAAATAAGAGAATGATAAAACTAAAAAAAATATAAGATGTACATTACCATGCAAACTTCCACCGAAAATTGGTTTGAACGAGATCTAAGTAATTTTTTTTTAATACGTCATAAAGTACGGAACCCTTCGTGCGCGAGTCCGACTCGCACTTGGCCGGTTTTTAGTCTTCTATTTACTGCAATATAGGTACTCCTATAAACTATGTTAAAGAATTTTTCTAGAAACACTTGAGCAAGCTACGTAGAGCTGACCGTAGGAAAAACATGGCGCGCCCAAATGTATTCCTGCTACCTTTAAGGTATGACCCAGTGACTTTGGATAAACATTGAAAATGCAACTTTTAAAGGAAACTGTAGACTTAAAAACAAATGGCATGTTGGTTATTATTTGGTATAGTTGAGATGCGTGGTATCCCGTAAATGCGCGGTGAAGTATCCCTCGGTAAGTCTTTTAATCCGTTATTACCCAGGCTTTTTAATTCCGCTCGGCTACACAGACCCAGATTACTTGTGGCCGTTTGCCGAGGCATGCAATAAGGTTGTATGACTTATCTATCGGCCGATGGAAATAACTTTGTGGCCGTTCCAATCGATTGCATACGGAATGAGCTGTAAGACGCTTTCAAGGCTCATTTCTTTTTTAATTATTGGATATAATCATTATTGGAAAATGGGTAACATAAGGTGCAGCATACTATAATGATATCGTTAAAGCTTAGGACGCTTATGATCATGTCACGGTAATAGAAATAAGATAAGTAAATTGTTAAGTTAAGAAACATTTTTCCATTGTACCGTTGTTCCAAGATATAAAAAAAAATGCGTAACCTTATTTGTCCCCAGTAAGAAGACAAAATGAATAAAGATAAAAGATAAATATAGTAGAAGACTAGATACTTAAGCCTATAATAGACAGGGATCCCGCCCGCAATAGTATAAAAAATGAAGTATGGAAGAGTAGTATGAGGAATGAAAGTACGAGAGGCATAAAAGATAGAACTGGTATGAAAGAGAAAAAATATGAAAAGAATAGGCTACGATTATGTTGAAAGTGTAAGAATTAAAAAGAAATGTGCTAATCGCACGAAGCCATCAACGAAAAAAAAACGTCGTTGTGGCTCCGTGACCCCCAAAGTCGCTTACCGTTGTTTTTCAAGCGCTCATCGGGAATCTAGTACATAATTGATCGAAGACAAAAACCCATAGATAACACACCTGATCTGACAGACGTCAGGGTGAGCCTTGATGACGGTGAGCTCGCAAGACCCGGAGCCGTCGTACGCCGTGGGGTAGCCAGCGTTCACGAAGTAGGTTCCGTTCTCGGACGTGGAACTGTCGCATGATGTCATGACTGGCGAGGGATAGGTGAAAGTCATAATACTGGTGACATACATCGTGAATGAATAAAGATAAGAATATTGTAGCGTTTACTTATGGATAAGTGGTAATTATGCGAAATTGAGGTGAAGATAGTTACGTAATATGCTTGGGTACTTCTCCAAAATAACGTTATTCAGTTGATTGCTCTGGTGATTTTTTTTATAAACAGTTGATGAGTTTTATATATTTTAACATAAATGATACCATTCGACGTAGTTTAAGCCAAATCGTGCCTTTGTCACCTGTATATCCCGCGCTTTAAAAGTAATATCTTCCCAGTACCAGTACTCAAAGATGCAGCACTGATCCTCCTCTCATGTCGCACTCGCGGGCCGTCATGCAAGTTGCCGTCATGCATATGCAGTCAGGTCCAGTACTCAAAGATGCAGCACAGGCCAAAGCCGTTAGCGAGTACCCGTTGGCAGAGCCTCCTCTCATGGCGCATTCGCGGGCCATCATGCAAATGTAGTCATATTGTCCCAATACTTACAGATGCAGCAAAGGCCGAAGCCGTTGCGAGTACCCGTTGGTAGAGCCTCCTCTCTTGGGGCACTCGCGGGCCGTCATGCTAGAGTTATCATGGGGTCACCGTCATGCAAGTGTACTCATGTTGTCCCAATACTCACAGATACAGCACAGGCCGAAGCCATTGGCGCAGTACCCGTTGGCAGAGCCTCCTCGCGCGGCGCACTCGCGGGCTGTCATGCACGTTCCGTTGTCGCCAGAAGCGCCCGCGCACGCTCCGTTGGGAAACGTCACGACAGTGAACAGAGACAGGACTGGAACAACTTTTATTTTTATTCAAAATTTTATACACCCTGTATGGGATTGACGAGATTTCGAGGCCCAGGGGGATTGCGTGATTCATGCTTATAACGGCAGTAGGATACGGCAGTTTTACGTTTTAGTTAGTTACTTGATATGTTAGTCATTGTCTGCAGAACACCTAAACATTAAGATATATACACTAATAAGCATTGTGATTTTGTTTATGTACCTAGTCAAGTAAATAATATGATGACAACACTCAAAATTAAACAAAATTGATCAATTAACAGATTCCTTTCATTCGCAATAGTCAAAACATGTCAGTCGCTGTAGCTTAAAAAAACAAAACTAATCTTACAATTTTACAAAGCTATCTCTAAATGTTTTACGTTTTATTTATTTTATAACAAATGAGAAGAAAGGTGCTTTAAATTTGGTAAGTACATATACCTGAGTACAACCGACCACAATATGTCCAGTTATCGCACTTCAGTCTTTTCTCTCGATTTCGGCGAATATGCATAAATTGCGATGGTCTAAGGTCATAAGATTTTCAACCAACCAACCAGTTTAGTCAACCAACGTTTCAGCCTAAATTAAAGCAGATACTCACATCGACTTTCTTTCTGCACTGGAGGCCAAAACCTCACTTCCTGCTTCTGCTCCTGGTTATTCTTCCTTACATGATCCGCATTCCACCTTGGGAACGACACCCCATTCAATATCCCCCTGCCCTTCAAAGATTTGGTCACCCTACTGTTTCCAACGTCATTGGACTCGCAGAGTTTGAGAAGCAACATTAGGACGACTGTGAATTTTACGTTCATTTTACGTTAGGTCACTAACCGTTTGAGGCGTAAAGTATGAGGTCGTTACAATATATAACAGTTTTAGGAGGTAGGGGTACAATGGTGATGAATTTCTCCTTTTATTGTGATGACTGTGACAATGGCCAGTTTAGCGCTAATCTCTTTGATGAGCATTAGCACGCACGCGTCGCCACCCGCTCGGAACGCGTTGTGCAAACGTGTGCGACAAAACTTACTTTCTGACAGTTTTATACGACAATTATGACGAGACTCGGGCCGTGCCATGTTTTAGTTTTATCCACATCATTATTTTATAAGTTACTAAGCACAGACGCGAAAACAAGTATATATTCTAAAATTTTAAGTAAAACGTTAAGTAACTACGGCTGGAAAAAGGCCTCCATCATTTATATCAAGTAATCGCTTTATTTGATAGGTATTGGCTTAATCACTGTACTTGCCAAATACGGGTTGGTGATCGCATTTAAATCGGGCTACGCATAAAAAAAATCCAAATTCGTTTTGCCGGGTTGTTCCGTATTCATCCCACGAGAATGAGGTCTCCCACGAATAAATTTTTCTTTACTCATCCCATTTCTATTTCTTATTCAACCCACAGGAAATTTTTTATTTTTTATTCCTTTTCAACCCTTATGTATTCCTTACTCAACCCACGTCGAAAGGAAAATCCTAGTTTTGTACGGTCTGACCAAAAAACTAATAGTGTCTATTACTATTTTGTTGGGGTGCTGTTGCCGCTGTGGCATGCTCGGCCACTAGGTGGAAACATGCACCAAACCGACGCTCTGTCTGGTGTGTGCTGAAGCGGCACTGACCCTCGGGCACGTTATGGGTAGCAGGGGGTGTAGTCCCTCTGCTATTAAAAGGAGGATCCGGGAGGGAAAGCCGTACACGAACCTTTATTCCGATTATCATCAATTTGCACGTGTATCGTGTTGCGCTTTCACGCCAAGTCAGTATTGCCCGCGATGCACAATATGGAGCAAAAGCACCACTACCATACATCGCCTCTACCACGCGCCATTTATGAGACGCCATTGTTACTTATAAGGCTACGGCAAAGGCGAAATGGGAGCCTCAAATTCATTTGTTTCGAGCAAGCGCAAGTCGTACGCCGCGAGACACGGTACAATTAGCATTGAATAAAACAGTAGCCGATAGCTTAGCTTAGCTTTAGATGTTATAATTGCACCTTGAACTATTTGATTACGTTGGTGAAAAATCAGCAACGCGTGTGCATCGACAGGACGCGAGCAGACACCAGCGAGATGGCGGGAAGACGCGCTGCGAGGGCTTTCGGTAAGTTGCATTTTATTTATTATGTTACGGCTTATTTCCTAGCAATGTTATTGAAAACTAAAGATAACATACCCGAGATAGAGGAGCTACTAATATTGTTTTGATTGTCTTAGGCAATTCACACACGGCACCGCGCACCGCCGCGTCGGGCAGAGGCGGTAAAGCAGATTTCGTAGCGGTGCTCCGCGCGGTAAGGCGGTTTACGCGCCTGTCCGAGCGGATGGATTTAACGCGGTTTCGACCAGTTTGATCACAGACACTGGCAAGAATTTTTTCAGCACTGTCTTTTTTCACATTTCTATTAGTTTCAATATGTAGTACTATATAATATTGAAGTTTCATTTTTGAAAACAGCGACTACCTGAAATAAAATATTATATTGTATGATGTATTTTTAAAGTTAAAATATGCATAGTGTATGTATGCATAAACCCACAACCATTATCCCCCAAAGGGTGGTTAGAGACCATCATATCTATCTAAGCCATGATTTTTTTCCGTGTTTCACGAAATGACCCCCGCGCGGTTATGCGGCGCCCCGTGTGTGAGGCGCCGCCTCTCCGCGCTGCCGTCCGCGCGGAGGGGCGGTGTACGTGTGTTTGGTATGAACGGATTTAATAGAGGCCAATGCAACTTGAGATCCGCTTCACCGCCTACCGCGGCGGTGCGCGGTACCGTGTGTTAATCGCCTTACTGAGTTTTGTTTAGTTTTTACGACGCCCACAACTTGTATTTCCAGTATACTTCTCGTCGTCAAATTACTAGTAAAGTAACTGCTAAATACTATGTCCAGTATTCTTCCCCTTGTCGATGTAGTAAAAAACTAAATAAAAAATCGTATGTCTAGTATTCTTCCCGTTGCCGTCTTATTAGAATATTAACTTTCGATGTTTTTTGTAATAATATTTTTAGGTATCCGCAGATAAAATGTTTTATAGTTTACTATTTTTCGTTTTTTCAGAGCTTCAAGTCGAGAGGACATCAGTTGGACATCATTGGTGCCACCTGAAAATGCTAATTCAGATATAGATAGTGGTTCTGAACTTGAAAATGAAGAGGAAATTGCTGTTTATAGAACAAAGGAATTGTCGTCCTCACCCTGCCCTTTCATTGATTCATACATATAGAACATGAATATATTAGACTGTTCTGGAAATGATACTTGAGACAATGTTTCAATTGACAGTGATGAGACTTACGTTGATAGTGATACTTTCATGGAGACAGTAAACGAAAATCTTCAAACAGAGGACCGTCCTAGCATCAGTGGAAGCGAAAACAACCCTGTGTTAGAAGCTGAAGACAACTTGATCCATAAGCGACCTCCGTTGACTCCTATTATTAACAACGCGTTACCATCGACTGATGAAGTAAATTATAATGCTTTACCAAAAGAAACCTACCAGTACAACCTCAGCCTAATGTCCAGGCTAAAAAGACCAAGAAAATGCTCATTGTGAGCTACAAATGGAGGAAAGGTCAATTCAGACACAAGGCTGACATTCCATCAAAAGACTTCGTGTTTGATTTACCAAATACCGACTCTCCGTTAGAATTTTTTATCGGTTCTTCTCACCAGATATACTCGTCGCTATCGTCGATAATATAAACTTATACTCAACCTAAAGAACTGGCAAATGTATACAATTAACCATCGACAAGTTAAAAGGCTTTCTCATGATTCTTCTGGTAATGGGTATAGTGAAAATGCCGTCTTATTTAGACTAATGATCTACAGAATTCAGATATACCCAAGTGGCTTACGTTATGCCACTGAAACTATTCGAGCAGTTCCGACGCAATACACACTTTGTGGACAATGCCAATTCGGATGAGGACAGATACTACAAAATACGACCGTTTGCTGAAAAAATTAGGAGGAACTGCCTGGCAACGGAAGAAGAAACAAAGTATAGCATAGATGAAATGACTATACCGTATAAGGGAACTAAAGCATTGGAGTGCATTCGTTTCTTATGAACTTGATAATGTCCAGTATAATGGACGTAAGTTTTTCAGGAATCTGAAATAGGTAGATTTTTTCAGATATTTTTTCGCGGACTCCCTACAAGCTAAGAATCGAAATTTGTAACAATTTTACAAATATGTATATTATTTTTTAAAAATCCGTCGAATTAAGGGTTAAAGGTTTAAAAAAGGGAAGGTTTTTTTGGGGATATTGTTATTTTTAAAGTAAGAATTATATAAATATAAGTTTGTATGTTTGTTTTATTTAATGAGAGCAACGAGTCTCAAACGTCACGATAAAAAAGGTTTAAAGAAACTTTATTCTCATAGGAATACAGAATTCACTTACATGAGATTAATAATTTTAATTGATGAAAAATATAACAATGAACCTAAAACTAAAAACCTTAAACAATATAATACAATAACTAAAATAAATTATTAAAAGGAGTCCCTTTAGGCAAGGTACCGAAGATACTGGCAGCGTTCCCCCTTTGAATTGCTAGACTAATTCTTTGTCCGAGGTAGCTGCCAGCTCTTCGGTCTCCTGTGATGTCGACTAACCTTTTTGCTATTTCCTTAAAAAGCCTTATAGCGCTAGGACCCCACGGACCAAAGGTCTCGACACCGAAAGGGACAAAATCATATTCGGAGCCTAGACCCCTGTATTTGCATGCTTTATTTTTTTCAGCCGCTTCACAAGCCGCACCAGCTCTGTTGTTGGTTCCATGTAGATGGGAAGGGGCCAGCGTGTCTGAACAGGTTGCATCCCATACAAGCACCCGGCCCATCTTCCATGGAATCAAACTCATACCGTCCGGTCTCTTGCCATCGTCTCTTGCAATACCAGTCGGCTCAAGTAGACTTGGCACGTTGATGGTGGCAAGGGACCGGCGTATGATATCGTTAAGTGCGGCATGTCTCGAGAAGCGGCCTGCACTTTTTTGGCATGACAGTCCGTGATGTCCTAGCTTGTCGACATCACTGCCACAGGGACATTTATGAGGAGCACAGACCGGAACCCCAAGCCGTAGACAGGTTGCGGTTCGGAGCGTGTCAGGCTCAAGAAATGTTCCTGTATTTGACGAAGGGTACGCGTGAAGCCAGTAGCCGGCCTCATGCGTACCCACGGCCAAAAGCCTAGCACGCGCCGAACCTGTACTACAGCTCAAAAGATTGTCATAAGACAATTTACAGACAATGTCGTCCCAGCTCCTCTGTGAATTAATTAATAAATTAATCGATCTTTAGATTTTACAATATAATAAAGAATGACGTGTTTTAGCATTTTTCGAAAAACCTCCCCTAGAGAGGTGAAATAGGGGTGGAAATTTTGTATGAAAATCTGTCATTTTAAAAGTTGAATCCTTCGGTATTCGGACTGGCTAGAAATTATGAAGTGTTTCAGGATTATCCTAATAGATACTTATCTTTAATAAGTTTTGCTTTTAAAACGATCAAAAGCGCGAATAAAAGCTAGTATTTTATAATAACAGTGTTAATGGCTTCTGTTTAATATATGTAGCCAACATCACTACATAGTATAAAACAAAGTCGCTTTCTCTGTCCCTATGTTCCTTTGTGTGCTTAGATCTTTAAAACTACGCAACGGATTTTGATGCGGTTTTTTTTAATAGATAGATTGATTCAAGAGGAAGGTTTATATGTATAATACATGCATATAGTAGAGCAACACTGATAATATCAGCATTGCAACCGTGCGAAGCCGGGGGCGGGTCGCTAGTTATTAATAATTTAAAAATATATTATAAAACAAAACGTCAAAAGTATTGGCTGCAATTACCACGAGCGTGATTCGAACCTGCACCTCCTGACATACCGAGTCAAGTGCAATACCTTTATGCTATCGTGGCTCTGTTCAACGCGCCAAAATTTAGCAACACTATCTACTCTTATTTTGTAAGCTAAAAGAGTTTATCATAAGGTGCAGGTACGAATCACACGAGTGGAAATTTTTTCAACACTTTTTTTCAACGTTTTTTTAAATTGTTTTTTGTTTGTAACAAAATTTGCGTAAAATTTGATATAAAATAAATTAAAAAAAAAACTTTTCATTTCGGACTGGCGTGGATATAACCATCATATAAAAAATAACATTTATTTATATCGTTATGGCAAGTGTCAAACCTTAGTTTGATAGAAAAGTAAATTAATATTGAATTAAATACCTGAAGAATCAATCTCAATTTTAACAATATGTTTTTTAACCGTAATTTGTATAATTGTTTTTTTATCATTAAATAAAGTTTAATTATTTATGTCTTGTGAAAATAAAACTGCCTAAAAAATACTCTCAATCGTAAAATGATTTACCATGAGAAAAATAATTTGGCACGTTCATAGTAAGTGTATACTATGTATCCCCCTACACATAGTATGTAAAGTTTTCTTAGTGTCTAGTTATAGATTTTAACGGCTCTTATAAAGACATTTGTCACCGATAAAAAATCAGGACAATGGCCTTTCTAAGAACAACGTATATAAGATACAAATATCAGATTTCACGAAACAATCGTGTAAGCGCTACCGCCCGCCATCTATGAGACGCCAATGTTACTAAAAAGGCTAAGGCGCTTAGCATTGAATAAAACAGTAGTCAACCACTACTAGTTGCATATTACAATAGTATTTTTTTTATAAAAACAGTGTTAGTGGCGTTTGTGTCGTAGCTGGCTTCAATAACATAGTTACCAGAGCGACCTTCTACTCATGTGCTTCTGTCACTACGCGGCGCCACTATCACAGCGGGTGCAGTGTCCGTCAAAATCAATACCAATGTATGTTTGCTGGTGAATCTGCTTTTCCCCACGTTGCTTTCTTGATGAAAGCAACATGATGATTACTTATTTCAAATATTGTGACCAACGAATCGTAATTAACTACACACATACAGTGTTACTTTTTAGGCTTATAAAATTAATATAACACATTTATTTAAAAACCTGGTAATTTCCAGTTTTCTATTTCAAAAATAGAACGCAGTGTGCGTTTATTAAGTTTTTCGTGTTAAAAAGGATTACACGTGTAGTTTTAATCAAATTATATTAAAATCCATGTTATTTGCATTAAACGTTGCGTTACCTATGTAAATATTAGACAACATCACATAAATAGTTCATACTCCTCCGTTTTGCGCAAGTTTCGTAAAAACGGGTACAAAGTTTTTGCTTCACGTATTAATATTAAAACGATAGGCAGAGACTATTACCATTAGTGTTTTTCTGGTAAATAAAAAACAAAGAATATTATAAAAAGGAAAGCTTTGTATTTTAGTATGTATGTATGTTTGCAACGAATAAACTCAAAAACAAATGGACCGATTTAAAAAATTCTGTCACAATTACAATGCTACATTAGCGCTAAGTTACATAGGCTATATTTAAAATAAAAAATAATGCATTCGCAGCTACATACACACCGTGTTTGAGCAACACAAACATACTCGTCGTCGTAAACCTCTCATGGGCACGGAATCTCGGAACAGCTCGGAACTGTCGAGCGCTGTTGCGAGATCCTGTTCAATGTTACCTTCCGCAGTCTCTATTCATTATTTTTCGTTTAAGAAATTCCATCACATTATAATGTAAGCCTATTACTATTTTATAACTTTACCTACCCATTACAAAACATCCTATTTTATAAGAAACATTGGGTATTTATAAAAAGGTGTTGATTTAAAAAATAAGCAAATAATAAAATCCTTTTCTAAAGTCAATCCAGTAATTATGACATTTTCAACATGTTTTTCGAATGAGGTACCCAATGAGTATACGATTTTGGATTGTAGGTGCATACAACCACAGAATAAGTACGAAAGGTAATATTTTTATTATTTTTTTCATAATTTTTTTTCTCTCTTTTTTTGACATTTAAGCAGTTGTCCAACGTCACGGCTAATGACAGCGGACGTTCAACTGGTTATGGTTAACATACCTTGTGATACAACTACGCGATTTTCTATCCGGAATATGATTTTGGGACGGCGATGCGTACAACAGTAAGTAACTATAGTTCTATAGTAACTATAGTTAGTATGTATGTATGTTTGCAACGAATAAACTCAAAAACAAATGGACCGATTTAAAAAATTCTGTCACAATTACAATGCTACATTAGCGCTAAGTTACATAGGCTATATTTAAAATAAAAAATAATGCGGTACGAAGTCCGTCGAGTCAGCTAGTTAGAAATAAAGTAAAGTACGCGAACAAAATAGCTCAATCCTTTTTAAAAGCGTGATATCAAAATAAGTCGTCCATTAGCCCCGTTGCCCCAATCATTGCACAAACAGTAACCATTGAAAGGGCTAGCAAATTATCGAGCTGACCGGAAGCTAGCAATTGCAGCCCGTTATACATACATGGATGTCACAACAATTGTGAGCACTTGCTAATAATTGCCATAAAGGTTGCTAAATAGTTTTATTGTTAATACCGGTCAACTGTGAGTTGGAAAAGTTTTTTTTTAAATTTTTTTTAAGAGTTTTTGCTGATTGCCTCAGACGGCATTTTCAGCTTCACCGCGCTTTTTTGGGGGCGGCGAGAAACTTAAAAGGTTCCTCAAGCCGTGTGAAACGAATCACCTTTGTCAATCAATCAATTTATTTAAAATATAAAAGATTTTTAATATTGATATGGTCACTATAAGATGTTATAAGGTTAGCTGATTACGTAATAACTTAAGATAGAAGGTCACATAAGTAGGGACTGCATAAAATTACATGGATCTCACAAGTTTTTGCGGTAAAAGAACTGAGTTGCGAGACTTGTTTTTTTTTACAAGTATGTTTTCGATGGCATCTCATTTCTTTTTGTAGATAGTCTCACTTTTTTCTTTTCCGGTACTTTCTTATTCTTGAGTGCCAACAACGGATTTTCTTAAAGTCCACTCTCTGTCTTATGAGCTTTTCTTATTTATACATATACAGGTACACCGTTTCATTCACTGCAAATGTAACTTTGTAATCCTATATATTTATGACTTGATTTTAATGATGGAAGTTTTTGCCCGACAGTGGGATAGTTTACAGGCTATTTAGTTTTACTACTTTTCAGTAGCTTTAGCTCTGTTTTGATGAGCCAGTCAGGGCTTTTCTCTTTTTAAATATAAATCGTTTTTACCTACATCTAATTATACCAGTAATAGTTTTTCAACCATATGAAATACAATTTCATGTACTTATGGCATTTAATTATGTAACTGTAAACTAGAACTTCAACAGACGTGACCTTAAAATTGTAAAGTCTAAACATAAACCACAGAATAATGAGACTGCAGAAGGGCAGCTACATACACACCGTGTTTGAGCAACACAAACATACTCGTCGTCGTAAACCTCTCATGGGCACGGAATCTCGGAACAGCTCGGAACTGTCGAGCGCTGTTGCGAGATCCTGTTCAATGTTACCTTCCGCAGTCTCTTTATTATTTTTCGTTTAAGAAATTCCATCACATTATAATGTAAGCCTATTACTATTTTATAACTGTACCTACCCATTACAAAACATCCTATTTTATAAGAAACATTGGGTATTTATAAAAAGGTGTTGATTTAAAAAATAAGCAAATAATAAAATTCTTTTCTAAAGTCAATCCAGTCATTATGACATTTTCAACATGTTTTTCGAATGAGGTACCCAATGAGTATACGATTTTGGATTGTAGGTGCATACAACCACAAAATAAGTACGAAAGGTAATATTTTTATTATTTTTTTCATAATTTTTTTTCTCTCTTTTTTTGACATTTAAGCAGTTGTCCAACGTCACGGCTAATGACAGCGGACGTTCAACTGGTTATGTTTAACATACCTTGTGATACAACTACGCGATTTTCTATCCGGAATATGATTTTGGGACGGCGATGCGTACAACAGTAAGTAACTATAGTTCCTATGAATCCTTTTAAATAAATTCACAGTCAGGGTGCCTAGTGTGAATTTTGTATACTATCTGTATTCATTCGATTAAGTTTACGGAAACTAAAATTAGTATGGAGATGAGTTAACATTTTTATTCGTTAACGTGATCAAATTGCGAATGAAACTCGCACTTGGCACTCGGAGCACAAAATAAGGACTGAGACTGCAAAGGTAGGAAGATTGTAGGAGCTGAATTTTATTTTCGAGTTAGGGAGTTGATCCAATAGTAAGAGTTGTTTGTTTGTATCACGGGAGTCATCTCAGAAGGTTTGGACGGTGATAAAGAAGTCAACTGGTATGCGTTGCTCTAGCGCGGTATGTATTAAGCCCACCTTCTGAGTCTCCTTATCTTGTGGTTGGAGATAGTTGGTACTGCGAGTATTAGCTCTCCGGCCCGACAGGCAAAGTCAAGAACTCCAACGATTAAATTTAGTGTAGGTATTTCTTTTGGTTGTATACAGGATCATTTTTTTACCAGTGCGCAAATTTTCTGGAGCGACTCAGAATCGGTAAGTAAACAACTTTCTCATAGTAACATGGGTTTAAATATGTCAAAAATTTAGAGACTCTTCATACAAATTAGGCTAATTAATTATCTAAGTGTTCACTAAAGTATGTCGCTAAAGTTCGTGAACGGCTGCCGCCTGTGGAGGCTGGTCTGCTCTCGCATAGAGGAGTCCTCACCTTAGGGGAGATCAACACATCGACACATCATTCGCCCCGCTCATTGCGTTGCTCCGTTTCACTTCGCACCACACCGCCGATATGTTGATTGGAGCCAGAACGCCCAATAATATCACTACTGTTACTATTGACCCGTGTTACTTTTGCCCGCGGTCTCCCCTACTTATCTTATTTTTAGTATTATTCATTATAGTTTGACTTTGTTTTTCTTAAAAATTTTTGACTTTTACAGAGTACTGTAGTGGTACTGTATGACATTGTGGAAATTGAAACTTTTACCTGATGTAAATTTGTTAACGTTTTTATTTTGTGTGTGTGTGTGTTTTTTTTTAACATGTTGTGGTTGTCTTTTATATTTTTTATGTTTATTGTAATGGAAAGTGTTATGTGAAATATTTTTGACGCTTTAAGGGAGAAAAGAGCTGGACACTTGCTGAGTTTCTTGCCGGTTCTTTTCAGTACAAGATCTGGAGCCCAGAGTAGACTTACGAACCGATGGCATAGTGACATTCATAAGAGCTACTTGTAGCCTAAACTGAATAAATGATTTCGCATTTTGAATTTTGAGTATGGGAAGTCCAACAATTTTTAACATATTTAAACCCATGTTACTATGAGAAAATTGTTTACTTACCGATTCTGAGTCGCTCCAGAAAATTTGCGAACTGGTAAAAAAATTATCCTGTATTTATACATATTTCTTCAAGATCAGCTTATCTAACTACCGCCATTTCTCGAAAGTCTGTCAATATCTTGTATTAACCTCTTATCTGCGGCAAGCACTGATCAATGCCCTAGCCCAAAAAGGGTGTGTGGGAGCTTCTATTCAACGTTATCTCTGCCGTTACTTAGTGCGGCACACCGCACTATGTAACGGCAGAACACATTCTGGGGTGCGTTTATTTTTGGTACCGAACTCAGAACAATCACAAAAGCTAGTACCGGTGCCGGTGGTAAAAGATACACTTAATTAAAAAAAAACATACAGATGTTTTATTCAGTTTAGGCTTTAGTGACATCAGACTACCTCAAACTGTCAAATTCCCTCAATAGATATTGAAATTTATATCGATGGCCTATGGTTGAACATTTACGTTTGTACGCGTCTGTACTAAGCCATGCATCGGTTTATAAGCCATAACTGAATAAAACAATTTTGAATTTGACATTTCTGTTTAATTTTTACAGTAAAAAGCTTATTTTTTCAACCGATTTCAAAAAAGGATGAGGTTCTCAATTCGACTGTATGTTTTTTATATGTATGTTACACGATAATGTCGCCAATTATGAATTGATTTTGATGATTCTTTTTTTGTTAGGTAGGTCATACTTCAGAGGTGGTCTCATATAAATTTTATCGAAATTGATTGGCAATTTTTGAGAAAATCAACTAAACAAAATATATACACAGAAATAGTTTTGGTTTCTGTTCACTTCAGCAAAAGTTTTAATGAAGACTTTCAATCTCTGTTTGAACTATCATCACAGAAACCTTTAACCAAGAACAAAAAAGACTGTAAGTATTTGTAAGGAGCCGTCATGATAATTATTATACATTAAACCTATTCTTAATACAGAAAGAAAAACTACCTAATTGTTGGAAAAATTACGCAACCGTATCATTTCTGTTAAAGTTTTCTCATCGTGGGGTCGATTTAAAAGCTTATAAATTACTTCTTACTAAAAATTAAAAAATAAAATTTATTTAAAAAACAAAAACCGACTTCAAAACTATACGTACAAACTTAAACTAAAACGTAAAAAATAATATTTTAATTACATCAAAACAAGGACATTAAAGGACAATCAACGAAATTATTGATACTTATATTCCTATTTATAATTTATATTCAGTTATTTTTGGAGTCGGTGCCAGCCAATAAGAACAGTTTAATCTGCCTTTGCATAAAATTTTCGAACGGTACGTACAGGGCGGCGCGGAGGTGGGCGGCTGGCGTAGGGCGATGTCGCGGTAATACTATCTACAGTATTGTAACTCGGCCCTATCTTTGAAATAAATGCCTACAGCCGCGCGTTACGTAAGCACGCAATAGGGCTGGGCGTAGGTATATTTTCTTTGGCTGGGTTGCCCACCTACAGTATTTTAATTACATCTGCCTACTTTGAGTTTCTATCTAGTTTTGTGAATGTATTTTGTGAATGTAAATGTGATCCCCCTTATTCCTAAAAACTATTTAAGCATTATTTCGTTAAATATTGTTTTGTCTACGTCACACAAACGTCATTTTGAATCGTTTAATTCAATAATGTTTCTAAAAACCTACAACCCGGAGATTTCAACACGAGCGTATCTACCGTATCATAAACGAACCGCCTATAACTAGCCGTTCACTCGTGTATCACATTCACTTTATTTATTAATCCAGGCATTTTTTCGGAGGAAAAAACGAAATACCTATCCATTAAAAAGGACACAAATTATTACGTTCCTACTAGTAAGTACATAAATAAAAACATTTTATAGTGTTACTTAAGTACCTTTTGGAGTTTCCAGGTAGGTAATCTAAAAAATGTTATATCTGGGTGCGTTATTGACGAATTCATGCAACCAAAAACAGCACAATATTATTTATTATAAATATACTATTGGTCCTTGCCATAACTTATTTTAATCAAAACAATCGCACGTTTACTGTTTAAAAAACAACACACCGTCCGCGCCCTGTTGCATGCCGAGATCCGAGCGCGTAGGTATAGCTCGCGCTTCGTCCGTTTGTATCTTCATACACTATTGTAACTTCTTACAATACTGTAGATATTATTACCGTGGCGATGTGGAGTGATGTGCCTGAGTGAGCTACCCGAACGCGGGCAGACGCGTGAGGGCAGACGACGTTGATGGTTGTGTCTAAAAGCATAAAAATGTTGGTACGCTTCTTTGCAAATCTGGTAGGTATCTATTAAGGTTATTTTGCTTTGGCTGGCACCAACTCCAAAAATAAGTGAATATAAATCATAAATAGGTATATAAGTATCAATTATTTCGTTGATTGTCCTTTAATGTCTTTGTTTTGATGTAATAAAAATATTATTTTTTACGTTTTTAAGTTTGTACGTATAGTTTTGAAGTCGGTATTTGTTTTTTTTTTAAATATTTTTTTTAATTTGGCAAACTTGCCTGAGGTGAGTCTGGTCTAAAATTAAAAATAAGCAATGACAAACTCTGTTTCTGTTGTAAGGTATATTTAATCATGCATAACAGCCGTTATAACTAAACAAAGCTTCTTAGTCATATGCAAAACCTACTTATTCTGATAATTGAAAATGCTAGGTTTAATTTATTAACAAAACTATTTACGAACGTTGTCACTTTCTGCACCATTGAATTCCATATTTTGGTTACTTTTATAATATATTAAGACAATTTATATAAATAAAATGGTTATAGTTTTTACAGTTCGATTTCAAGTTAACTTTTATTATTTTTAAAATCTAGACCAATAAAATCTTCGCTCCACTTATGTAGGTACCTACTACCTACCTTCTCCTACAAACGTGTCTTTCCAAAAACCCTATAATTTTCTCTAAATGTACAATTAACAGCAAAATGTTATTATCATCGGATATCATAATAATATTTGTTAACGATGGCTCAATACAAACACTGTAGATACTAAAAATAGTTAAAATTTTATGTTTCTGTTTTTACCAACCTCACACACTACGTACAAATGATTTGTATTCATACGGGGACCGAACTCGTATAATTCATGCCACCAAAAGTAATTATTTTTGGGTCTGGTTGCGAAACCATAGTCATAGTGATTGGTGTTTTTTATTTGCTTAGTTCTCCTGTTGTTTTAAAATATAATTTGTTATCGCTTTGCTGTCAACTAATTTATTCATCTTAACATTTGGTACTCTAATGTAACGCGTGTGAGGCATGCATGTATGTTGCAGTTGTAATCATAAGTCAACATTTGTTATTATATTTAAAAAAAGCTATTTAAACCTGATCACAGAGATTGCAGAATTTCGTTCCAAAGAAACTAAAATTACGAAATTACATTTTTGGCGGGAAGACGTAGCGAGATGGTGCACAACTGTTCCCACTGCGAGTAAGCACACGACGGAGCCTCGCCGGGCAGGGATTTGTTGTCCATATATACATATAAATGAAACGTAGGTACGACAAAACAAAGTGATCATAGAAATTGCTACTTTCGCTCGGACAAAGCTAGTTTTGACATATAATAATTATCCCGGAGTTTAAAATTTAATTATCTTTTTGTAGATCAACTAATACCTAACATAATTAAAACACTTTTATTTTATTTTTGTTGTGGTTTATATCCTAAGAGGTGAATATTATGTATCAAAGTAATTGTGGACAAGACACAGAAATTGACTATTACTCATATAATTATTTTTCTCTTGAAAACTAATAGTCTTACAAATATAATTTATGTGACTTCATATAGATACATGTCTTCTTAATTTTGAAAAAAAATATCGTGTTGTTATCTGTAAAGCATTACAGCGTTTTCAGCCTCGACGCGTAATATTGTCGCCTGAGAAATTTCACTCATAACTTAAAAACGGGCAGGGCCTCGACAATTTTGACTCCGTGTAAAACCGTTTTGGGGTCCTGTCTTTCTAATTAAAATTTTAAATTTTTAAAAAGTCCTAAAACAAAAGAGTGCAATTCCAAATTACGAGTTTATTAACCAACTGTAATGCGGGCGGTTCGGTTCCCCGCTCGGCTTCGAGGGGGTGGCGCTTGGAACTCCGGGCACCTACCCTTCCGTGCTTAGTACTAAAATGGAGGGGACGAAGTGGGCTTCCTGGTGTTATAAAAAACGGAATTTTTTATTTATATTTTCATATAAATTAACACCTTTAA
Organism: Eudonia mercurella; assembly: GCA_963082485.1. Classification (NCBI taxonomy): domain Eukaryota; kingdom Metazoa; phylum Arthropoda; class Insecta; order Lepidoptera; family Crambidae; genus Eudonia; species Eudonia mercurella. The sequence goes on from OY720022.1 coordinate 26,351,621, forward strand.
AAAATGAGACATTATTTACTCAGCTGCAAAACTGCAAAACTGCAGTTGGTTTGCGCTGTATATACAAAATTTAAGTAAAATACTACTTTTACCAGATAGCCCACCTAGTTTACCCTGTGTCCAAGGAATTCCAGCTTTCGGCTATCAAAAAACTGGGGATTTATTTCAGTTTCACTAACGGAGGCCAAGATTTCCGCGATTTCCGTTTTTAGTAACATTGGTGCCTCATAGATGGCGCTAGGTAAAGAGCTAGCTGAATGGCGCTTACACGATTGTTTCGTGAAAGCATAAGTAATATTTGTATCGCATGTTCGTTCCTCTTATAAGGACGTTGTCTGGATTTTTAATGGATGACAATGTCCTTATAAGAGCCGTTAAAAACTAAAAATAGACACTAAGATAAACTTACATGTACACGTACATGTTTGTAATTCGATACATAGTTTGCTATGTACGTAAAGAATTATTTTTTCTCAAGGTCAAACATATGGTTAAGATTGAGATTGTTTCTTAAGACATTTTTAGTTCCACATAATATATTCCTAAATCAGTCTAAAGTTTGACACTAGTCACTTTGTAAAGATTCTACATATTTAGTTTTGTCCCAATAATAACGATAATGATAATCATATAAGCTATTTTTATTTACAACGCATATTATTGCTGTTGAAAAATGTATCTTAAAATGATGAGTTTGTGTTGGCCCCACGATGGGTGCCAACTGTCGCACGGCTTCTTGACCCGAAGACAGAGACATGTAATCACATAATTATTAGAAATAGAACATATAGGTAATACCTAATATTTGATGAAACCAACAATCAAACATTGGTAGGTAGTGATTTTGACGGATACTGCACCTGCGTTGACACTAGGGCCGCGTCTTAACATACAACTTTTTTATTTAAAGTCAAGTGCCTTAGCCATTTTAGTAACATTAGTAGAGCTGTTAAAAACTAAAATTAGACACAAAGAGAAGCTTGTACACACTGTGTATACGATGTCTGCTATGTTGTATACTATCGTGTACAATGTTTGTAAGACGCTACGTAGGTTTATTATGTACGTGACGAATTATTTCCTTTCATGGTTAGACATGTTCTTAATATTGAGAATTTCTTCAGGCACTTACACTTCTAAATTAATTATTTGTCTATCTGTCTAAGGTTCCTTCACACTAGTCATTTCGTAAAGATTTTCATAATTAGTTTTGTACTCTTGTCTCAATAACGATATTAATAAACGTGTTATCTATTTTTATATAGATTGTATAATAATACTGTTGAAACATAAATGAATTAAGACATGAAATATGAACTTGTGTTGGCCCCACGTTGGGCGCCAAGAGTTTGTAAGAAATAAGAAAATGTACGTGAAATGTTCACAAATTAAAATTTGCACTAAAGTCCTGCTGTATGCCTAGTGCGACTTTAAATTTTTCATTGAGTGTTTTCCTACCCCAGGCTAACGACAAGTGACGTGAAAACACAAAAACTTTAATTTATTTTTAACTGATTTCATGCACTATGTTAAACAGAATTACATAAGTGATATGCTAATCTATATACCTGAATAAAATTTGATTGAAACTAAGTTGCAGTTCTTTTTAACACGAAATACTTAAGAAACGCAAGCTGCGTTCTTTTTTTGAAACTGAAAACTAGAAAACACCAATTTTTTATAATAAAACGTTGTTATTTTATTTTCAATAGCATTAAACATAACAAGTAAGCGCAGTTAATAACGATTCGTTAATCACATTATTTAAAATAAGTAATTAACATGTACTTGTTAGGAAAAATCAAATTCATCAAAAAAATAAAAAGGATATTCATTGACACTGCACCCGCGTTGATAGTGGCGCCGCGTAGTGGCAGAAACTCGCTCTGGTTACTGTGTTAATAATGCCAGCTACAATATATTAAACAAAGACCACAAACCTAATTTTATAAGAAAAAAAATTGTATGCAATGCTGTAGTTGTCAACTGTTTTCTTTAGTGCTATGTGCCTTAGCCTTTTTAGTAACATTGGTGGCTGTTGGAAAGTGACGAATGTGTCCGAAATCCCTCATAGATGGCGCTAGGTAAAGAGCCAGCTGAATGGCGCTTACACGATTGTTTCGTGAAAATATAAGTAATATTTGTATCGGATATTCGTTGCTCTTCTAAAGACGTTGTCTGGATTTTTGATTGGTGACAATGTCTTTATAAGAGCCGTTAAAAACTAAAAAAAAAAAAAAAAAAACGAAAACGATTCGAGTCAAGGATGTTTTTGTAGGACAAGTATGAATTAATAAACTTGATTATATTTCGTTAATATAGTTAATATATAATATAATAGGTTTTTTTACTTTGAAATGTCACTTGCTAGATTTTTGATGTTGTTTTCTTGGAGTACGAATGACACTTGTTAGGTTCGCGCATGGCCATAAAACTAATTCTAATTCAGATAGACATACGGTTGTTTTTGCATTCGACGCACCTTAACATTTTGGGATCTTTGTTTAAAAAAATGCATTTTACAAAAAAAATCCTTTGCTAGATTTTAATTTTGGACAGCTGACCTACTAGCTAATTACAGTACAATAGTTTAGTATTTTTGCGCGACTTTTGCATTGAATTCGAGTACGTTAGTTTTTGAGCTATCTCAGTATATTCAGATATTTAGTAATCTCTTTTTAATTATCGACAATTTTAAGTGTGGAAGGAGCTCGATGGCGCATGGCGATGGTTAACGCGCCTGGTCTACGATTGCTGAAGTTAAGCAACTTTCGCAAAGGCCGGTCATCGGATGGGTGACCAAAAGTTTACTATCTCGAGCTCCTCCGTGCTTCGGAAGGCTCGTAAAGCCGTTGGTCCCGGCTGCATTAGCAGTCATTAACAACCACCAATCCGCAGTGGGCGCGCGTGGTGGTTTATGGCCCGTTCTCCCTATCCATCTATAGGGAAGGCTCGAGCCCCAGCAGTGGGGACATATAATGAGCTGATGATGATGATGAATTTGAAATGAAAAAAAATATATTATTATTTAATGAGTTAGAAAATCATAATCAAATATCGGAACTTGTAAACCTTTACTAAAAGGTATTTTTCTACATGAGCCTAGATTGTTCTTTATTACCAATGTATTAAAGCTGTCAACATACAGACAACTCGTGATTTAAATTATTATTTAATTATGATCAAGTCATTTTCTCGACAAAGAGTAGTAGCCACCACTGGAATCATTACACATAATATTTTAAAATTTTCAACGTCATGCTAATGACTAATAGATTAGTATAATAATGAATATATGTATATCTAAAGAAACTTTTTTAGTTTCATACTAAAATTATTTGTACGTAGTGTATGAGGTTGGTAAAAACAGAAAAATAAAATGTTAACTATTTTTAGTACCTACAGTGTTTGTATTGAGCCATCGTTAACAAATATTATTATGATATCCGATGATAATAACACTTTGCTGTTAATTGTACATTTAGGTAGTAGGTACCTACATAAGTGGAGCGAAGATTTTAATGGTCTAGTTTAAAAATAATAAAAGTTAACTTGAAATCGACCTGTAAAAATTATAACCATTTTATTTATATAAATTGTCTTAATATATTATAAAAGTAACCAAAACATGGAATTCAATGGTGCAGACAGTGACAACGTTTGTAAATAGTTTTGTTAATAAATTAAACCTAGCATTTTCAATTATCAGAATAAGTAGGTTTTGCATATGACTAAGAAGCTTTGTTTGGTTATAACTGCTATTATGCATGATTAAATATACCTTACAACAGTAACAGAGTGTGTCATTGCTTATTTTTAATTTTAGACCAGACTCGCCCCAGGCACGTTCGCCAAATTAAAAAAAAAAATTAAAAAAAAAACAAAAACCGACTTCAAAACTATACGTACAAACTTAAACTAAAACGTAAAAATATAAATTTTAATTAGATAAAAACAAGGACATTAAAGGACAATCTACAATTTATAATTTATATTCAGTTATTTTTGGAGTCAGTGCCAGCCAAAGCAAAATAACCTTAATAGATAGGTACCTACTCGATTTGCAAAGAAGCGTACCAAAATTTTTATGCATTTAGACACAACCATCAACGTCGTCTGCCCTCACGCGTCTGCCCGCGTTCGGGTAGCTCACTCAGGCACATCACCCCACATTCATCGCCCTACGCCAGCTGTCCAGATCCGCGCGCGCCGCTGCTCCATGCCGCTCTGTACCGTTCGATTATAAACCGATGCATGGCGTAGTACAGACGCGTACAAGCGTAAATGTTCAACCATAGGCCATCGATATAAAGTTCAATATCTATTGAGGGAATTTGACAGTTTAAGGTAGTTTGATATCACTAAAGCGTAAACTGAATAAAACATCTGTATGTTTTTTTAAAATAACTAAGTGTAAGTATTTATTGTTATCTTTTACCACCGGCACCGGTACTAGTATCAAAATCATTTATTTAGTTTAGGCTACAAGTAGCTCTTATGAATGTCACTATGCCATCGGTTCGTAAGTCTACTCTTGGCGGGAGATCTTGTACTGAGAAGAACCAGCAAGAAACTCAGCAAGCGTCCAGCTCTTTTCTCCTTTACAGCGTCAAAAATATTGGAAAATGCCCGACCATAGCAGGACACTTTCCATTACAATAAACACAAAAAATATAGAAGACAACCACAACATGTAAAAAAAACCACACAAAATAAAAAATATACGTTAACAAATTTACATCAGGTAAAAGTTTCAATTTCCAAAATGTCATACAGTACCACTACAATACTCTCGTAAAAGTCAAAAATTGTTTAAGAAAAACAAAGTCAAACTATAATGAATAATACTATAAATAAGATAAGTATGCGAGAGCAGACCAGCCTCCACAGGCGGCACCCGTTCACGAACTTTAGCGACATACTTTAGTGAACACTTAGATAATTAATTAGCCTAATTTGTATGAAAAGTTTTAAACGAAAAATAATAAAGAGAGTGCGGAAGGTAACATTGAACAGGATCTCGCAACAGCGCTCGACAGTTCCGAGCTGTTCCGAGATTCCGTGCCCATGAGAGGTTTACGACGACGAGTATGTTTGTGTTGCTCAAACACGGTGTGTATGTAGCTGACCTTCTGCAGTCTCATTATTCTGTGGTTTATGTTTAGACTTTACAATTTTAAGGTCACGTCTGTTGCAGTTCTAGTTTCGACAGATCAAACTGACCTTGGCACTCCAGACAATCACTGTGTATAAGTTAAAATGTTACTAATAAAATGGATCATGTTATCTGAATTTAATAAATACAATTATTATTATTATATAGTCCGACATAATATGTTCACATAAAAAGGAAAAAAATACCATTCGTAAAGCATTTTTGTGATTTGTTCTTAAAAACGTCACTAGGAAAGTTTCATTTTATAAACAACCAGCTGACCCATAGGACTTCGTACCGCATTTATTTTTTCTAATATTGCCTATGATCCTCAGCGCTAATGTAGCATTGTAATGGTGAAATATTTTTTTAAATCGATCCAGTAGTTTTTGAGTTTATTCGTCACAAACATACATACAAAAATACAAAGCTTTCCTCTTTATAATACTAGTATAGAAGTTGGTACCTAATAAGTATAAATTTTGACTTCATTACTATTTAATTTTTGGATAATCATGATTCGGGAACAGAAATACCTTCTTATTTTAATTTGTTGTAATGGATCACTAGAAATACCTATTTATTTATTTTTATTTATTACTACCAACCAATAAAACATACATCAGTTAAATTCAAGAATATACATAAATAAGTCTTTTAACTTTAAACTCTAAATTAGCATAAGTACTTATACATGAAAACGAAATTACAAAATTCAATTACTTTTAACTTTCTAAGTTGTAAAAAAAATTTCATATTAAAATATGAACAAACGTTTTCTTATTAAATGAAATAAAAGTATTATTATTATCTCCGTGGTGCGCGTTAATATGTTGATAACTCGAGTTACATGAATTTTTTTTTATTGCGTTTTTCACTTTCTACGCATAGGGTTTACCTTGTATAAAATTTTCAGCTCTGAATCTACGATAATTTTAAAGTTATGGCGCTTGGTAGTTATTTGATATGTACGATTTTCAACACAATTAGCCATAATTATTTGACAAATCGACATGTTCAATTAAAGATTTACATTACATATTGATATTTCGATTTGTCAACATAAATACAAAAGTAGATGTAACACAATAAACTGATATCTTGAGTTATTCAATTAATAGTTATTTGTGTCAAAGAATTAAAATTTGATATGTTTAGTTATCATTTTATGGCAACCAAAGCGAATAAGCCTAAAGCTTACATGTCGAGTTATCAACTTATTACCAATCAAATAGTGATTGCTAAAAAAATTACACGTTGAGTTATCAAGTTATGGCCAACCACAATGTTTAGAATTGAATGTATAAGTAGGTAATGTTTCTAAACCAAATTTTGCTTAAATTATGGCATTAATTTTATTTATGCTTATTGCTGGTATGAATCGTTTTAAGTGTTACTTTACCTTTCAATAATCTATTGTATAATTAAAAAGGTTGTCGTTAGTCAAATAAGTTCAAATCCCAACCGCAACCGTAATTTAGAGTCGATAAAATTGGCATCAATAGTTGATACTGTAGGTATGTCCGTTAAACTTTTATGTTTAATACAAATACCCCAACAAATACAAGGCTCGGGTAAGTAAGTAGTTAAAGCCTTAGCCTACCCATTTCCAAAATATTTCAATGCATTTAAAACTGTGTGAAGCTATTTAATAAATATTAGACCTATTTATTAATATTATTAATTTAATAATAAATAAAAAAAACTGATTGGCGGCGCTAGTTGGCTGTTATTATAACTGGCAAAAGGTTTTTGCTAAAATGAGTATTTTTTTAAAAATCTGTTTTTTTTTCACTTTGCCATGCAATTTTTATTAGATAAGTTTTAAATACCATTAAAAAGCTAATTGCTTTCTACCGAGCTCCGGAATCGAACCCGCGCCGACAGCACTCGTCTGGAAAGCTAATTTCAGGTGAGTGCTCTAACCACTAAGCTACGGAGGAATTAAGCTCGCAAGGACGCAACGCTTCGCTTTTACTAATATTTAAAATATATGTGTGAAGTAATTTAAAAAAAAAAAATTAGAAGTTAATTATTCATAAGAACTTCAGCCATTTAATTTTTTAGAAATTGACCTTACTTATTTAGTAGAAGATAAGAAAGGTTGGCGGCACTAGTTGGCTCTAGTCAACCCCTTCCCCCTTGATGTGAAAGTTTAAATGTTTCAATGCTTTGGGGGTTTATTGCTCAATTACACAAAAACAGATGCATGATTTTGGAATAAATTTGGTATACTAGCCGAGATTAAATCATAATTTTCGTAAATAGAAATATCGGCAGCCTATCAAATGGTTACAGTATGACAAATCAACGCCGAACAAAATAATTTTTAAAGATAACTTAAGAAAAGAGGAAAGCCTATCAATGACACTTTCACTTTGAAACACATTTCTGAGGAACCTTTGCCAATAGGCGATTTTCCGACCCCCCAAAAAAAAAGAAATTAGTTCCAAATGACTTCATAGATGGCACTTAGTAAAAGGCGAGTCCATGGAGAGCACGTGTATGGCTGCGTAATATTTATTCCATTGCCTTTATTTAACTGTCAAACTGTGAACAAAATTGTGGAAAATATGAATAGGTCCTGGAGGCTTACCAAAAGCTCTTATAGCAGTATTATTGCAGTTGTGAAAGCGGGACGCGTGTAGCGGCGAATATACTCGCGTCTCTTTTCCACAACTGCAACAATACTGCTATAAGAGCTCATAGTAGGAGCACTGAAATGAAAATACTCATTTTTTTTTGGTTGACAATTTATTACAGCCTCTATGTATAGCTCTATCATCTCTCTCATATCGAGTTTTTTTGAACTAATTTTTATTTTTTAATTTGGGCTGTCAGAAAAATATCTTTTTAAACTTTTTATTTATTTTAATGCCCCTACTTATAAGGTGAATAAGTTGATAAGTCATCAAAACACAAATTGATAAGTCTATTTTTGCGGAAACTATAAGAGATTCCTTAAAATACTTGCCACCATTCGAAAGATCGCCTAAAATTACCCTAAGGCCAAGTAGTCAACAAGAACTAAAGTTAAACCCTGATTTACCAGCACAGATCAAACTTTAAAATCGCTCCCCTGTAAAATGGGCATTTTAGACATATCAACTTATTCACGCGCACCACGGATCTAATTCATCCATTTTATATTATTTTTAAAAACAAGCTTTCACTTGGTACATAACTTCAATTCTAGCTTATCACAAGCTTGTCACTGTGAATTCTTAGAGAAATCTAGATTGCTTGAGTAAATTGGTGACTATTGCTTGGCTAAGAATCTAACTTCATCGGTTTTCTTAACTAAAGAATAAAAGATGTTACTTAATTGACTTCGGCCGTTTCATGTATGTTTTTAATTTGATTAAAATGATTAATTTCACGTTGTTCCTTTCTTTTAAGATACTATGTTTCTTAAAAAGAACTATTATTTTTTGTTCATTCTTTCGATTGGCATCATAAAAATACGAGTGTTTTTTTTCCCCATTTAAGTCGGTTCGATTCCCAGACGAAGCAAGTAATTTTTAGAATATCTTTGAATGCAGTATTACTAACTTTTAAACATAACATAAAATCTTCATTCAGCAAAATATTCTATCTACGATATTTAAGGTACTTTTCCTTCATGTCCCATAGTCTTGGGAATAAAATTTGATTGAAACTAAGTTACAATTCTTTTTAACACGAAATACTTAAGAAACGCAAGCTGCGTTCTTTTTTTGAAATTTGAAAACTAGAAAACACCGATTTATTTAATAAACGGTTGTTATTTTATTTTAATAGCATTAAACATAACAAGTAAGCGCAGTTAATGACGATTCGTTAGTCACATTATTTAAAATACGTAATTAACATGTTGGTTTAAAACAAGTACCGAATACTTGTTAGGTAAAAGCAAATTCACCAAAAACAAAACAAGGATATTGATTTTGACGGACACTGAACCCGCGTTGATAGTGGTTAAGTTACTAAAGCTAATTAAGTTAATATTTGTAGAAAATTTTGACAGTTTGGAGCCTTATATGAGTAAATTTCAACAACCGGATTTTTTTCCTAATTTCCATGGACCTTTTCATTTGCAGGTTTTTTGACCAACTTTAATGTCGATGCGCAATACATCCACATTTTATTTACATTTTCCAAAAGGGGATTATATACTTATATTAATTATAGAGTTATTTTAACCACCGAAATTGTATAGGTGTCACAGATTTTTTTATGTCCACTGAAATTGTAAATTACTAGTATTTAATAAAAGGTTTTTGAAATTTATTATATAAAAAGAAAAAACTGACATTTTATAATAGTTTTAATAAGCGTTTATAAAAGATACAACGGCGTGTACATTCTAAATCAGTCTTACAGATTTGGCAATTAAAGATTGATGTTCATTTATTCCTGCTTACCTTAAGGAGGCATTATCCCATAGTGCGACGTAACAAGCTGTGATGAATAAAATCTGTGTGAGTTGTTAAATAAGATCTGGCAATTCGGTATCTAAGTTTATAATGTCAGCCTAAAGCCTAAATAAAAAAAAAGTTCTTAAGAAATATTGTTTTACACATTATTTTTAATTAATGTTTATCCTGACGTTTCGAACCCTTTGCAGGGCCCGTAGTCACATGGTCATTGGTTTGAGTCACACTGTGTATCGTAAAGTAACCCATACAGATAAGTACCTCAATGGTGATTCTCACCACCATCCTAAACAGTTGGCTACTGTAGGAAAATCTTTGCTTCAGAGAGCACGCGGCATCTGTGACACCCAACACCTGGCTGCTGAGCTTCAGCATGTCAAGCGCGTACTACAGAATAATAAACTGAAAGTACCACGGCTTCGTCACAGAAAACGCAATAAACTAACCACAGTCGAGCGCCAACCTGCTATACTTTCATATATGAAGGTGTCACTGACAAGATTGGACATATCTTAAAGCGAGCTTTAATCATCACTTACTCCAAGCCGCCAAAGAAGATCAACCAATTTTTACGACCTGTCAAGTGTAACATACCCTTTCAAGATGCAGGCGTGTACAAACTGGACTGCGACTGTAGGTTCTCTTACATCGGGAAAACAAAGAGAAGTGTAGGAACCCGCGTTAAAGAACACATAGCCGACGTCAAGCATAGGCGCTTTCGCGCCTATAGTCAGCAGTATGCGAACATTCCCTAGAGTGGCCCAACCATTACATCAGGTTTGATAGACCACAAATGCTCGCTAGCGAACAACGATTCATCCCTAGGATGATACGCGAGGCTATTGAAATTAAAAAAAACATCCTAATTTTAATAGAGAAGATGGTTGGAGTCTACCACCAGCCTGGGACCCTATCATACAATATTAAATCCCAGCCCCAACACCATAATGCCAGACCAAAAGATACTGTAAGCTCTTTCTGCGTAAAACGGAACGTACCTGATTAAATTTAAATAAGGGGATATACAAGCTACTAACTAATTATGAGATGACCAACACCTCAGTCTCCCTGTGACCACGGACCCTGCAAAGGGTTCGAAACGTCAGGATAAACATTAATTAAAAATAATGTGTAAAGTAAAATAAACGCGAGTAGATCCGTAAAAGTTGTTTCATATAAATTCTTAAGAAATGTTATTTCTCAGAATAGGTAGGTGTATTTAGGAGCCGTGTGGTGGCTGTCAAAATAATACTACCAACCCATCTCCTCTTTCGGGTGTCGTAAAAGGCGACTAATAAATTTAAAACTGCACATAACTCCAACCCAACAGCTTATAGTGGCGACAGCTTCACCACCTTGTCACGCTGAGCACCAGTTACCTATTGTTCGGAAAAACGCGGACTGTGGCAGTGGACTGCTTTTGCGGTGCTTATTGTCTAGTCTCTGACTAACCCTTTAGGGATAATAGTCATGATTATGTATGTATATTTAATTAATTGTTATAATTTCTGTGGAATCTTGCAATTTCCATGGACTCTCAGAAGGCACGGAAACCACAGAAATTGGCCCACGAAAATAGGAAACATGCGTATTTTTTAAAATTACAAAAAAAATATCAAGGTCATGACTATTTTTTCTGTTAACTTAAACATTGTACTAAAGGCTCATTAACATGCAATAAAAGATTTTTTTTTATTTAGGAAAAAAACCTATTTAAACCTGACCGCAGAGATTGCAGAATTTCGTTCCGATGAAACTGAAACCACGAAATTACATTTTTGGCGGGATGACGTAGCGAGATGGTGCACAACTGTTCCTACTGCGAGTAAGCGCACGACTGAGCCTAGCCGGGCAGGGATTTGTTGTCCATATATACATATAAATGAAACGTAGGTACGACAAAATAAAGTGACCATAGAAATTGCTACTTTCGCTCGGACAAAACTAGTTTTGACATGAAATAATTACCCCGGAGTTTAAAATTTAAAATTTAATTATCTTCTTGTAGATCAACTAATACCTAACATAATTAAAACACTTTTATTTTATATTTGTTGTGGTTTATATCCTAAGAGGTGAATATTATGTATCAAAGTAATTGTGGACAAGACACAGAAATTGACTATTACTCATATAATTATTTTTCTCTTGAAAACTAATAGTCTTACAAACATAATTTATGTGACTTCATATAAATACATGTCTTCTTAATTTTAAAAAAAAAAATATCGTGTTGTTATCTGTAAAGCATTACAGCGTTTTCAGCCTCGACGCGTAATATTGTCGCCTGAGAAATTTCACTCATAACTTAAAAACGGGCAGGGCCTCGACAATTTTGACTCCGTGTAAAACCGTTTTGGGGTCCTGTCTTTCTAATTAAAATTTAAAATTTTTAAAAAGTCCTAAAACAAAAGAGTGCAATTCCAAATTACGAGTTTATTAACCAACTGTAATGCGGGCGGTTCGGTTCCCCGCTCGGCTTCGAGGGGGTAGCGCTTGGAACTCCGGGCACCTACCCTTCCGTGCTTAGTACTAAAATGGAGGGGACGAAATGGGCTTCCTGTTGTTATAAAAAACGGATTTTTTTATTTATATTTTCATATAAATTAACACCTTTAAAAATGAGACATTATTTACTCAGCTGCAAAACTGCAAAACTGCAGTTGGTTTGCGCTGTATATACAAAATTTAAGTAAAATACTACTTTTACCAGATAGCCCACCTAGTTTACCCTGTGTCCAAGGAATTCCAGCTTTGGGCTATCAAAAAACTGGGGATTTATTTCAGTTTCACTAACGGAGGCCGAGATTTCCGCGATTTCCGTTTTTAGTAACATTGGTGCCTCATAGATGGCGCTAGGTAAAGAGCTAGCTGAATGGCGCTTACACGATTGTTTCGTGAAAGCATAAGTAATATTTGTATCGCATGTTCGTTGCTCTTATAAGGACGTTGTCTGGATTTTTAATGGATGACAATGTCCTTATAAGAGCCGTTAAAAACTAAAAATAGACACTAAGATAAACTTACATGTACACGTACATGTTTGTAATTCGATACATAGTTTGCTATGTACGTGAAGAATTATTTTTTCTCAAGGTCAAACATATGGTTAAGATTGAGATTGTTTCTTAAGACATTTTTAGTTCCACATAATATATTTCTAAAACAGTCTAAAGTTTGACACTAGTCACTTTTTAAAGATTCTACATATTTAGTTTTGTCCCAATAATAACGATAATGATAAACATATAAGCTATTTTTATTTACAACGCATATTATTGCTGTTGAAAAATGTATCTAAAAACGATGAGTTTGTATTGGCCCCACGATGGGCGCCAACTGTCGCACGAAAACAGGGACATGTAATCACATCATTATTAGAAATAGAAAAAATAAGTAATACCTAATATTTGATGAAACCAACAACCAAACATTGGTAGGTAGTGATTTTGACGGATACTGCACCTGCGTTGACACTAGCGCCGCGTCCTAACATACAACTTTTTTATTCAAAGTTAAGTGCCTTAGCCTTTTTAGTATCATTAGTAGAGCAGTTAAAAACTAAAATTAGACACTTAAGTAAAGCTTGAATACACTGTGTATACGATGTCTGCTATGTTGTATACTATCGTGTACAATGTTTGTAAGACGCTACGTAGGTTTATTATGTACGTGACAAATTATTTCCTCTCATGGTAAGACTCTTAGTAAGTTAGGTAAGTTCTTAATATTGAGAATTTCTTCAGGCACTTACAATTCTCAATTAATATATTTGTCTATTTGTCTAAGGTTCCTTCATACTAGTCACTTCGTAAAGATTTTCATAATAAGTGTTGTACTCTTGTCTCAATAACGATATTAATAAGCGTGTTATCTATTTTATATAGATTGTATAATAATAATGTTGAAACATTGAGACATAAAATTAATATGAACTTGTGTTGGCCCCACGTTGGGCGCCATGAGCCTGTAAGAAATAAGAATATGTACGTGAAATGTTCACAAATTAAAACTTGCACTAAAGTCTTGCTGTGTGCCTAGTGCAACTTTAAATATTTCATTGAGTGCTTCCCTACCCCAGGCTAACGCCAAGTGACGTGAAAACACAAAAACTTTAATTTATTTGTAACTGATTTCATAAACTTTGATAAACAGAATTACGTAAGTGATATGCTAATCTATGTACCTGAATAAAATTTGATTGAAACTAAGTTGCGGTTCTTTTTAACACATACTTAAGAAACACAAGCTGCGTTCTTTTTTTGAAATTTGAAAACTAGAAAACACCGATTTATTTAATAAACGGTTGTTATTTTATTTTAATAGCATTAAACATAATAAGTAAGCGCAGTTAATTACGATTCTTTAGTCACTTTATTTAAAATACGTAATTAACATGTTGGTTTAAAACAAGTACCGAATACTTGTTAACAAGTAAGCGCAGTTAATAACGATTCGTAAATTACATTGTTTAAAATAAGTAACAAGTGTTTGTTACGAAAAATCAAATTCATCAAAAAAAAAACAAGGATATTGATTTTGACGGACACTGCACCCGCGTTGATAGTGGCGCCGCGTAGTGGCAGAAACCCGCTCTGGTTACTGTGTTAATAATTCCAGCTACAATATATTAAACAAAACCACAAACCTAATTTTATAAGAAAAAAAATTGTACGCAAAGCTGTAGTTGTCAACTGTTTTATTTAATGTTATGTGCCTTAGCCTTTTTAGTAACATTGGTGGCTGTTGGAAAGTGACGAATGTGTCCGAAATCCCTCATAGATGGCGCTAGGTAAAGAGCCAGCTAAATGGCGCTTACACGATTGTTTCGTGAAACTATAAGTAATATTTGTATCGGATATTCGTTGCTCTTCTAAAGACGTTGTCTGGATTTTTGATTGGTGACAATGTCTTTATAAGAGCCGTTAAAAACTAAAAATAGACACTAAGATAAACTTACATGTACTACACGTACTACATGTTTGTAATTCGATACATAGTTTGCTATGTACGTAAAGAATTATTTTTTCTCAAGGTCAAACATATGGTTAAGATTGAGATTGTTTCTTAAGACATTTTTAGTTCCACATAATATATTTCTAAATCAGTCTAAAGTTTGACACTAGTCACTTTTTAAAGATTCTACATATTTAGTTTTGTCCCAATAATAACGATAATAATAAACATATAAGCTATTTTTATTTACAACGCATATTATTGCTGTTGAAAAATGTATCTAAAAACGATGAGTTTGTGTTGGCCCCACGACGGGGTAAAGAGCTTTCATCTCGTATAAAGGTGAGCAAGCATTCCCATTTTGTACCTTTCTATTGCATTGGTAGTTTATTTGATTATAAGTGAGTCTGGTAAAAAATCATGAAAATGGAGTATCTAAGTGTACAAGGGTAGTGAAGGAGTACTCTTCCTGGCTTCAAGGTTCGACAAAGACCAGTTTTAGGTACGCCAGGAAGAGTACTCCTTCACTATCATCCTTCATTGTAATGAAAATTCCCGTAACTTTCCGAAACTTTAGAAGTTTTCAGGAATCTTATTAGACAAAAATGTGAAAAATAAAACACTTTCAAAAACAAAAATATTGGCAAATCTGCACATCAGTTAATATATGACCACGACCCTGCAAAGGGTTCGTAACGTCAGGATAAAAAAATATAAAATCAATGTGTAAAATAAACGCAAGTAGATGCGTAAAAGTTGTTTTATTTCAATGTGAAGTGTTCGCATAAAATTTAGTAAACAATATCATCATCATCAGCAGCTTATTTTATGTCCCCACTGCTGGGGCACGAGTCTTCTCTATGGATGGATAGGGAGAACAGGCGATAAACAACCACGTGGGCCCAGTGCGGGTTGGTGGTTGTTAATGACTGCTAATGCAGCCGAGACCAACGGCTTTGCGTGCCTTCCGAAGCACGAGCTTAAGAGCTTAAGATGATACATTTTTGGTCACCCATCCGATGACCGACCTTTGCGAAAGTTGCTTAAACTCAGCACTCGCCGGGCGCGTTAATCACTGTGCAATAAATGTTAAATAAATTACAGGTTTTAGGATAAGATTAAGATTGCTGCAGTAGTTAGTTGCATAGATTGCACTCGTGTAGCCTTGAAGAGACCAGCAGACCACGAAGAGCGGTTTTACTGTCGCAAAGTCTTTCATGCAACAAATGTCCAATTGGTAAAATTAACTAAAATTGTGCAAAAAAATACTTTTTCACTGTATTTTATGTTTTATATAAATATTTGATTCGGCTTAAGTGTAGCAATTAACACTTAAAGAATAAAAAGTAAAAAAAAAATTATTAAACACAAGCTTTCTACTTCTTTATTTTATTTTTTAGATTACTGATGCGATTCTTAAAATGCTGATCAAACATTGTGGTGGTGCAACCCATGACAGTTTTATCTTCAATCACAGTGTTATAAGGGATCACTTAGAGGCATTGACTAATGCTGGTAAAGAAGTGGTTCTGCTTTGTAAGTATTGTGTTCTAAATTCTGTTAAAATTGTTACTGTTACCATAACAGCAAAACGTCCCCCTAAACCAGAGGTTCCCAAACTTATTTCGTCCAACGCTCACTTTGAAAATCAGTTACTTTGTAGTTCCACCCATTTTTTGTCACGTTAAACACCTCATTAACATATTAGTCTCGCCTGGAGTTTAATTAAACCTATGTTCTAAACACGAATATTTCTCAGTGTTTGATACTGATGGCTTATGCTGTTAACTATAAGTGATAATTGGATCGCATAGTTGCTCTTAGAAAGGCAACTGTCTAGATTTTTTATTGGCAACAAATCACTTTATAAGAGCCGAAACTAAAAATAGACACTAAGAAAAGCGCACATGCTATGTATATATTATACAGGTATGTGAGACGATACATAGCGATACAACGATACATATTACCTATCCTACATATCGTGTCGAATTACTTTTTCTCAATTTTAAACATATTGTTATGATCGAGATTGATTCTTTAGGCACTTTTAATTCCACAATGTTATATATTTCCCTATCGATAAGTCTGATATAATTTCACTTCGTTAAGATTCTATATAATTATTCTTATATCAAAAACAAAAGTGTAATAGTTATTTGTTATACAAGAGTGCAAAGTTGCTTTTTAACCGCGTGCTCAATTTTGATGCCCGAGCAAGCGAAGGATTCTAAAATTGAATCACGAGCGCAGCAAGTGATTCAAAAATTAGAATCCTGAGCGTTAGCGAGGGAATCAAAAGAGCACGAGGTGAAAAATCTTTGCACTCGAGTGCAACACGTAACTTTTCATCCCACCTCAGCGAGGAAATGACTAAATGCAAAAAAAAAAACATTTACAATCACAAGATACTTTTATTTCAGTTTAGGTACCTATTAACTACTACATTATGATAGGTAGGTAAGTATTACAGAATAATCTTTAATTTACAACAAATAATACTTAGGTATAATTAAGAAAAATTTAAAGTAACGTTGCTACAGTTACTTAAGTTGAGTGTAATATTTTTGTTGTAGGTACTGTAATGTTGGTGTTAGTGACTTGTGTACTGATAAATTCGGCACCATGGAGGTAGAAGTAAATAGGTTTAATGATGTTTTAAATTCACAAACTTAGTGCACACGATGTTCAATTTACTTTATCCTCTAGCGGATAAAAACGGCTTTTGCACTCAGATATCGAAGAGCAAAAATACTCTTTCCGAGATGGGGGGATGAAAACTATTTTTATGTGGATCGCAAATTATTGCAGTTGAAACATGTGACTCTAGACTCTTTTGGCTTACAAAGTAAGATTTGATTCAATTTCGGCGGGTTGGACAGATCCACGATAGCATAAAGGTAGTGCACCTGACTCGGTATGTCAGGAGGTGCGGGTTCGAATCCCGCTCATGGTAATTGCAATCGATAATTTTGACATTTTGTTTTTGTATAGTTTGCATATTATTATAATGCTTTTGAAACTCGTGGGATTGATTAACTTTGACGACCTCCGACTTTAGGCGACACTAACTCCCGGGTTCGATTCCCGGTCGGGCCAATGTCGAAAACGATCTTTTAGGTATTGTGTCGGGTCTTGGTGGTTGTGGTACCGTCGTTGTTTCTGATTTCCATCAAAACGAGTGCTTTAGCTACTTACCTTGGGATCAGAACAATTTATGTGATGTTGTCTAATATTTACATAGGTACCGCAACGTTTAATGCAAATAACATGGATTTTAATATAATTTGATTAAAACTACACTTGTTATCCTTTTTAACACGAAAAACTTAATAAACGCACACTGCGTTCTATTTTTGAAATAGAAAACTGGAAATTACCAGGTTTTTAAATAAAGGTGTTATATTATTTTTATAAGCCTAAAAAGTAACACTGTGTGTGTGTAATTAATTACGATTCGTTGGTCACATTATTTGAAATTAAGTAATTATCATGTTGCTTTCATCAAGAAAGCAACACTTATTTACACTTACACTTACACTTATTTTAAATAATGTGACTAACGAATCGTAATTAACTACGCATACTTGTTATGTTCAATGCTATTGAAAACAAAATAACAACGTTTTATTTAAAAAAATCGGAGTTTTCTAGTTTCAGATTTTATAAAAAGAACGCAGCTTGCGTTTCTTAAGTATATCGTGTTAAAAAGAATTGTTACTTAGTTTTAATAAAATTTCATTCAGGTTTATAGATTAGCATATCACTTATGTAATTCTGCTTAAGAAAGTCTATGAAATCAAATATAATTCATAATAAACTATGTAGCATATGCTGTATGCTTGTACCTTTGAGACAATTCACATTAAAAAAAAATTGAAAAAGGGAGTTTGGAAGATGGAACTACGAAATTACTGCATTTGTTTTTCCTTTTATTTCTAGTCTGTCATTTAAGTAAGTATATAAACCATGTTGATAGTGTTGAATATTTATTATTCAAGGTGTAATCATGTCGCCAACATCTGAAGAATGCACCAGAATTCTAGCAATGCTGGAAACCTGCGGGAGTCAGCGCAATATAGCCAGGACTGTCGGTATGTCGCTGTCAACAGTACAAAAAGTTCTCCGACGTTACGAGGAATTTGGCTCTAACCTACGCAGACCAGGAACAGGCAGAATCAGGTGTACCATAGCACGAGAAGATCGATACTTGGTGAACACCATGCTTCGTAATCTCTTGCTCACAGGAACTGAACTAACAAATCATTTTTGACGCCTCGGAGGAAGTAACCCAAGCGCATGGACAGTAAGACGACGACTCAGTGTCAGTTTTGTTTACTATACGTATTTATTCGATTACGTTTACGAAAACAAAAATTAGTATGGCATTGAAACAGCGCCTCCTGGCGGCATACGAGAGGAGTTAACATTTTGCCATACAAAGTCTCGTATTCGTTAACGTGATCAAATTGCGTATGAAACTCGCACTTGGCACTCGGAGCACAAAATAAGGAGACTGAGACTGCAAAGGTAGGATCATACGAACGCTCTCGAGCAACGCACACATACACAACCTCCCCTCATACACAACCTCCCCTCATACACCCACACACGGACACAGGACAGGACGGACGGACAATATCTCAAAACAGTCCGAGCGCAGCTGTTCCGGGATTCTGTGTCCGTGAAAGGGTCTATACCGGTTGACTTTTTTATCACCGTCCAAACTTTCTGAGATGACTCCCGTGATACAAACGAACAACTCTTACTATTGGACCAACTCCCTAACTCGAAAATAAAATTCAGCTGTTCCATACAAAACATCAATAGGTATTCATTCGACCAAAATGTACATGTAGGTAATGCATGTAATGCATACTTTTTACAAATTGTAAAAAGTATGCTAGGGATCATTTTTTTGTCATATTTCAACCCATGTTACTATGAGGAAGTTGTTTACTTACTGATTCTGAGTCGCCCCAGAAAATTTGCGCACTGGTAAAAAAAAGTCTTAGTAACACAATAAACAAATTGAAGTAGCTATTATTTGCAACTACACAGCAATCGTATAGTTTGCTGCTAAGCAATGCCGTCCCGTCAGACAGGGTTTCACCGATTTATTCTTGAATGAGGCGATGTGCAATTGTGCATCCATTATGATTAAATTCTTAAAGCTTATCTTTTTAATCAAAACGTGTTAACACGGTACGCACTGATTTTATAGAATACTACTTGGCTTCGCACGGTCGTACTTTTTTTTTAAATTGTTTTTTAATAAATGGACTATTCAACACAAAAGTAATTTTTCAATTCGAACCAGTAGTTCCTGAGATTAGCGCGTTGAACCAAACAAACAAACAAACTCTTCATCTTATTTTTAATTATTTGTTACGTTTTGATAATGATGTGGACGTTTTTAGTAGGTTTCCACAATTAAAAAAAATGGTCACTGATCACAAACACTTGGCCTTCGTAATGAGGGCCAAGTGTTTCTCAACCTCCTTCTTTGTCTGTCCAGTGGAGCGGAGTCAGTCAGTTAGAAAGACACCAACGCGGCAACGTTACTCCGTTTACTATTGTAATTATTATTAGTATTTGCATTATTTAATCTTTTTTTTTGTAATAATAATATTAGTTTTAAGTATTACTTTATTTATGACCAGCATTGTTGCGTTTTAAACTTAACTCAAAATGTCATGCTGTGTACACTCCTTTTGGATTACCGTCTAGCTAGTAAGGTTAACCAAATATGTTACTGTACTCTAGGCTTGTGTCGTACTCATTCATGTACTATTAGGACGTAATTCCTTCATGTGAGCTAGAACAAACTATTCCGTTTTGGTCGTTCAAATTGGTCTTTTAGTACAGTTTAGTTCATTATTCTTTAGCGACATCGGACTCCTCGCGAGCGAGAGCCGAGTAAATACAATTATGTACGAACGAGTGTATGATCGAGAGAGTATTAAAGACGCGTATGCGTGAGCGTGATAGATGATGAACGAACTAGAAAGCTAGTGAATCCCGACTTGCGTTTGTGAGTACCTATTCCGCGAAGTTGTACGTTATTTTAATCACGATGAGGTCTAAAATCACTTACAATGCAGGGACAAAATGATCTCCGGCCGCTCTATGATTTGTTTCGAATGTTCTGTCTGACAGTTTGTTAGTTATAAAACTTGGATTGCGTAAACTGTTAATAATGTTATACTTAAGGGGGTGCAGCGCGGACGCAAAACTGCGAGTTTCAAGTTTCTTTATGATGGCGAGCGAGCGGCGCGTGGCAGTGGTGTGACAACGGCGCACGACTACGAATACGCACGCACACTAATATCTGTACAGAGTAGGCTGGTGATTTAATTAGAGCAATGTTTACTTTCGTAAAATCATAGGCGTTTGGGTAAAAAATAAGAAAAGTCTTAATATTTTCATATTCATGTTTTTTAATGGAAAAATAAGACAACAGTGACCTGCGGAATATCAATACAAACATTTTGATGTCGGATCATTGTTTCATTTGGGCTATATTTACAAAGTTTCTGAACAAATAAGTTTTTAGATTTCATTACTTTACGTAATGTTTATGCAGTTTCTGGGTATTTGTTTCAAATTCCAAGACAACCATGACCTTGTGAAAGGATCAAGCTAACCTACACTAGTCCTTTTAATGTATAAGACCTATTCAGCGCCTAGCACCAGTGACTTAAAAACACGTCAATTTTCAAATTCCGCGCTGCACCCCCTTAATTAAATGCTCATTGGTAATAATTACTGATTTTGATGTTTTTATTTATTTTTTAAAACGTGACTCGCATGTTGGCAGTATCATGTGAGCATGTAGAAGTTAACAAGTTAAATAAGACACTACACAAATAATCGGTTTCGTGACAAAAACAAAAAATACAAAATCTAAAAAAAAAGTATAAAGGAAAAATAAATAAAAATCACAGATCAGTGCAAAATGTTTGATTTTTAAATACGCCATTTTAATCAGTCATTTAGTTTTACATAATTTAAATTAATTAAAAATGTTTGATTTAACAAAATGACAGTCCCTAGCTAGGCCTGCAAAGTATGAAGGGAAAAAAATATTTATTCCATTTCGTCCGATGCGTCCTAATAAAATCAGTGTACTAAAACGTACTAATGTAGGTACTAGAATACTGAACTAGTTCATTAAACGGATTGTACTAGTTCGGAGCGTTCCTTTTAGTGACCGAATAAGAACAAGCCTACTGTACTCATGCATTGATTGTAATCTGTTTGTGTACTTAAAGAAATAAATAAATAAATTAGTGGCAGGCATGGTCGCAGCGCAGTGACGGATTTTGAATACAGTGTACTGCCAGACGTCGTCGCATAATGCCGCCCGACTTACACTACTGACTACACAATACATGTATGCACCCAGTGGGAGCTTATATTCTACTTTATTTCTGCTGTTACTCAGTGCGGTGTGTTCTGGGATGCGTTTATTTTCGGAACAATATAACAAAAGCTGGTACCGGTGGTAAAAGATAACAATAAAATCACTTAATTAAAAAAAAACATACAGATGTTTTATTCAGTTTTGGCTTTAGTAAATAAGACTAATTCCCTCAATTGATTTATATCGATGGCCTATGGTTGAACATTCATTGAATAAATTTGTTAGTTTTACGCTTGTAAGTGTAACGCGTCTGTACTACGCCATGCATCGGTTCATAAGCCTTAAACCGAACTGAATAAAACAATTTTGAATTTGACATTTCTGTTTAATTTTTTACAGTAAAAAGCTTGTTTTTTTTTAATTCGGCGAACTTGCCTGTGGTGAGTCTGGTCTAAAATTAAAAATAAGCAATGAAAACTCTGTTTCTGTTGTAAGGTATATTTAATCATGCATAATAGCAGTTATAACTAAACAAAGCTTCTTAGTCATATGCAAAACCTACTTAATCTGATAATTGAAAATGCTAGGTTTAATTTATTAAAAAAACTACTTACGAACGTTGTCACTTTCTGCACCATTGAATTTCATGTTTTGGTTATTTTTATAATATATTAAGACAATTTATATAAATAAAATGGTTATAGGTAGTTACTTATAACATGTCTATTTCAAGTTAACTTTTACTATTTTAAAATCTAGACCGTTAAAATCTTCGCTCTACTCATGTATCTACCTACTACTGCTCTCTTATAAACGCTTCTTTCCAAAAATACTGTAATTTTCTCTAAACGTACAATTAACAGAAAAATGTTATTATCATCGGATATCATATCTGTTCAATACAAACACTGTACTAAAAATAGTTTTCATTTTATGTTTCTGTTTTTTACTAACCTCACACACTACGTACAAATGATTTTAGTATGAAACTAATAAACTTTCTTACTAAAAACTAAAAAAATCTATTTGGTAAAATGATTGAACATCAATTTTGCTATTTAGTTTAAATCTGACAGTTATCTTGTCTCGCCTAAACAGAGGCGCTAGCGATGGTGATGGCGGTACAGTCACGGGAAATGGTTTAGTTCAGTTTAGTTTAGCGTAATGGCGAAGGCAGTATCGCGTATAGTAAAAATATACTATGCTAGCCCGTAAAGCTGCGCAGTACTCGAGTATACATTGCGATAATTACAAGCATCAGTTGCATACAAAAATAATAATTGGAATACATTTGATTGGCGTGGCCACCATTTTTTAATTGTAGATCGGGATAGCTCTTTCTTTTGAACAGTAATTTGAAGAGTAATTTACCTATCCTGTTTTTCTATTGCATCTTCATTCACATTATACGTGTACGTGTCGAATGAAAATAACATTCGCATAATGTCAAAAACACAAAATGACAAAGTGTCGAAAAGTGTAAGACGAGCTTCTTTTTTGTTATAAAAAATTTCCGACTCGTGCCATTGTTTAGATTAACGGTTTAGTAAATAGGTGAATCTTTTAAATGTTCACAAGATTTTTAGTCAAATTAATTTTAATAAAACGCACTAGCCTAGTTTATAGCTTCAAACTTTTTTATTACCTGATGAGGCAGAAACTATACTCTAGCTTTGCGCATAAATCGAGTATACTTTCAATAAACGCGGTGGTAGCGCTTTTTTGATGCAGTCAAAAATAAACTGTCACGTGGGACGGCGAAGCGAGCAAAGCGTGCGATGACCGCGAACTGAAGATCGCGGCCTGCTCGATAACCGCCGATCGCCTCTGTTTGGACGAGGCTTTAAATCAGATCACTGAGATACGAAAGTGGACATTTTAAATAGCAGAATCGAGGCTCTTTTCGAGGAATTTTATATACTTGTTGCAATCATATCTATTGTTCTCCATTCGATAAATATTTGGGACTGTGAATTAAACAAAATTACATTTATACTTACTATAAAGTTAATTGGTAACATTTATTTTCTAATTTTACATTAAATAAGTCCTAACCTAATAATTAATGTTAAAGTGAGAAAATGATTAAATAAATCTTAATCTAACGAAAAAAGTTAAAAGAATAAAATGAATTATAAATGAAGTTAGTACTTATACAAAAAATTTGAACTCAATATTCATACTTAAAATAACTTAAAATGCCGCATTTTGTCTGTCTACTCTCTTATTATCTTCTTGACTGTTTTTTTGTGGTATTTATTAAATTTTATCTTATAATTATTACATAATTAGAAGACTGTCGAAACACATTGGTAATAAAGAACATTCTAGGCTAATGTAGAAAAATACCTTTTAGTAAAGGTTTACAAGTTCGGATATTTGATTATGATTTTCTAACTCATTAAATAATAATAAAAGTTTTTAGACATTTGAAATTATCGATAATTAAAAAGAGATTACTAAATATGTTAATATTCTGAGATGGCTCAAAAACTAACGTACTCGAAATCAATGCAAAAGTCGCGCCAAAACACTAAACTATTGTACTGTAATCAGCTAGTAGGTACAGTGTGATGTTTTTTATTAAATTTTGGGCGGTTTTTTATTTAAACTACGATATAAATAAATAAAACTAAAAACTTATTAGTGATAATAAAATAATGTCTTTGAATTAAAACAATAACAAACTGAGGTTAAATACTCTTTGATATTAATAATAAATACCGAAATATTGAACTACTAATATTCTTTAGTGGATGTGTTAAATTCATCTACTTACAGTGACACGAAATGACATTTTACAATTGCGATTGGTAATAATATATATATATATATATATATACATATCTTAATACATATTATATGATCAGAGGGCTTACCAAGACGTTCTGTTGCTATGATACTGTTGCTATATACTATCAGTTACCATGCCAACTGCAAAAAATAGTCCCACCTATGGAATGAAAGCTTCAAGGTTGCCTTTAGGAAACCTTATAAATGTTGTCCTCATATAATTCTAATATCGTAAGTACACCTTTACAAATAAACCATTTATATCCCTGCATTTTTAAATTGGTCAAACAAGCAAAGTTGTATTTAGTGAATGTGTATTTTTGCTATGTTACTACATGAGTGGCATTTTTAAATTATGTTAGAAAAAAGGCTCAAATACTTTTAATGATGACTGTACTCTACTATCTTAAATTATAAGCATTACTTAAGTGCATTAAGTTAAACATAAATTTTAGACATTTATGTCTAAAGGTGATTTCGAATAACATTTATCTAAATTACAAATTTTATTTTGTTTATTTTAAATATTATATTTAGCAAAATATAAGGCAGGTTGCCTTTATTTTTTTATTATCTAAAGCTAATAAATAATGTGATTACGATTAAGTCAATATAAATAAATGCATTTTGCGATAAGTACAATAATAAGCATAGGACTAAATATTAAACTAGTTTTTTTTTTGTTTACATATCGATTAGGTGTCGATATTTTAAGAATATAATATAATCATACCTATTATCAACTCAAAATATTGTAAAGCGATATAAAATATTAGGTACCTACACAGGACCTTGCCATATGCTATCCGACATTTTTGGGACCTCCTGTAGGTGATAGATGCACATATAGTAAGTTAACTTATACAGCTTTGTTTATGACAGTATCTCATAATAATCATAATTATGTGATTGATATGTATGAAAAATATATAGGTAAATATTTTAAGCGACCTAAATATAAAAGCTAAATTACTTATTTTTTTAAATTGTAATTAATTGTAAACCTACATCTTTTCCTCTCCGTAAAATATACCTACATGATGTAATAATAGACTTAACCCATATTGAATCTAGACAAACTTGAAATCAAACCGCAATAAATAATTGTATCGGGCGGGTCACATTGATAATGTACTAATTAGACAATATTTTTAACACAATTTTATATTTTATTACTTTTAGTAAAACATTTGACGGTGTGTACCTTTAAAATGGTTTAAAAATTATTTAGTTACTTATGTATTTTTTTTAGCATTTAATGCATTTTGTTAAAGCATGTTGCATTATTTTAGAATGTAAAAATATTCTATTGGTCGTGTAATACAATAACTATTAATTATTGGACTGATTTATTTTATATAGAGGATTAAAAAACAGCACAGGTTGAATGTTATTATTTATATTATTGAGAATATAATTTTATATTCATATCTAAAAGACAGAAGCAGCACTGTCTAAATCTTTTTTTAAGAAGTTGCACGCCTTTTGACAAACAAGCTTTCAATTTGGCATATTTAATTGGGTTGACCGTAAGTACTTTTCTTCACTATTAAACCTAAAATCCAAATGGATATTGTGATTGGAGTAAGAAATCATTTTACCTATGTATGAACATTGTATTTCATCGCGTCCTACTTACTGGGCCAGTGTGCTTAACGAAAAACTATATCGATTTTTAGTAAAACACAAATCATTTTGATCAATCATTTTGCCTGTCAACCGTTCACTATGATTAGTTGGACTGGATATACTCAAATATAGATAATAAACATGTTTGCATTAGCCTACAGTTTGTTTTTAAAAGTAAGTATGTTAGTTTTACTGGTGCTAATACAACCTCGACGTAAGCGCAAAAACTAATAATTCTTAAAGTATTATTTTAAAAACAAATAGAGCTGTAATGTTACTTATTTAAGTATATTAGACCTAAATGTAAAATTAACACAATTAATGCATTTCGTTTCCCGAAGCATATAATTAAAAGTACCTACCTACATAATTAAATTAGTCTACCAGTACTCGTATTTTAAAAATAAATATATATATATAAAATATTTGTTTAAGTACCTGTAAGTAAGCGACCTGCACCTCTTTGGCTTTTTTAATATTTAAAATAGGTATGCGTGTCTATTTAAAAACAAAAAAACGTAATATATTTAGTCATCCTTAAATTTTCGTTATTTGTTTATCGGTAAAAGTTTGATATTAACTTTTAAATGCTACTTAGTTGTACAATACACAATATTGGCTATTAAAACCTTATATCAAAAATGAGATCAGCCAACACACTGGCCTAGTTATAGGTAAGTGGTTACTAAGTAGGACTTTAGAGTCCTTTGTTGAACGAAGATGCCGTGCGCAACTTCTTCCTGATTCTGGGCGAGCTCCAACGGGGAATCACACGGGTGTCCGATGGTGAAACTCCTTCGTCCACGTCGTCTGCCTCCGTTTTGATTTCCATTTTCTAAAAACCACAAAATTCAATGTCAAAACCTCGAAAAAGGTTATTACAACATGTCGTTCCTATTTGCCTACGATCTCAGACTTTTTAGTCATGTACCATGTTATGCCATGTTGCACGTTGTTGTGCAATGTTGCATAACATGTTTACCAATCAAATCATCATGCGTCATCAAAGCAAATTCGAGGTAAGATCCTAACCCAATAATAAATCCTAATAGGTAACCTTTTAACGGCGCCAGCATGTCAAATTTTTCATTGGTTTTTGACCTTATCTCAATTGTATAAAGTTCAAAATATGGTGGCAATATACAGGGTGGCTCATTCAAATCGGTCAGTATGGGAATGTCTGAAACTATAAGACATACGAAGATTTGTTCTTAGAAACCATGTCACCGATTTTGATAAAAAGAAAAACTGCATTCATACATTTGAAAAAAAACTGTACCCAGCTCGGGAATCAAACCCGGTTGTTTTGAAAAAACAAACTTACACTTTTTCTATTTAAATATCGATTGTGTAGGTCTTAAGCTGTAAATGTCTCTAAGAAACATGATGTCTAAAATGAATAAAATGCATTGTTTTGACATACTTTAATTTATCATAGTAGGTGTTCGAAGTGACCACCGTTACAATATTCAACAAGTTCAGGCATGTAAAATTGTCTCTATGGCTGTTTGTATGTACCTCTCTACTTGTTACATACACCTTATCATGTGACATTAGCATTGCATTAAATCTTTAAAATATTAAAATAATAAAAAATAATTATTACAATATTGTATTGAAAAAAACGGTGGTCACTTCGAACACCTACTATGATAAATTAAAGTTGTCAAAACAATGCATTTTATTCATTTTAGACATCATGTTTCTTAGAGACATTTACAGCTTAAGACCTACACAATCGATATTTTTAAAAAAAGTGTAACTTTATTTTTTCAAAACAACCGGGTTCGATTCCCGAGCTGGGTACAGTTTTTTTTCAAATGTATGAATGCAGTTTTTCTTTTTATCAAAATCGGTGACATGGTTCCTAAGAACAAATCTTCGTATGTCTTATAGTTTCAGACATTCCCATACTGACCGATTTGAATAAGCCACCCTGTATATGCCACTGCCTTATAAAGGGTTAAGAGTCATCATATGATCATCATCATAAGATGATATTAAAATAAACGCACCAAAAATCGTTATTGACTCGTTTATTGACAATTTTTCTATATATAATTTAAAATGTTATCTAGCTGTATCGCATAGTCTGGATTAAGATGGGGCGCGCTTCCCTTCAGCTGTTTTAAATTTTAAGTGGCATGTTTAAACTAAGAACGGCTCTGTTTGTTTCTATCAAACTGAATAATAAATTACTAAAAGGTTTGAATTGCAATTGGATAACATTTTCTCGCGGCTCGTAAAATAAAGGTTGGAACAAAAGAAATCTAAATAAAACTGCATATTAAACACATTTCTAACGCGTCACACCTCTGTTAATTTCTGTGCTCACATTGTGCAAGCAATTTTAAGCTACCCTACAAGAGATGGCGCTAGTAAGTAAGTAGCATATAGTTTGTAAACATGCAGTCAGATGGCGCACATTTCTTAACAGTACATTGTTCTAACTACGACAGAAAATATTCTGTGCTCACATTGTGCAAGCAATTTAAACTACCCTGCAAGAGATGGCGCTAGTAAGCATGTAGCATATAGTTTGTACACATGCAGTTAGATGGCGTTTGTTTCATCACAGTACATTGTTCTCACTATGACAGAAAATGTTTAGAACTAACAATTTAGTATGCGGAAGTTTTAAAATGGGCCAAATAAAGTAAAAATTTGACCGTGAAAAATAAAATGGAAAACGCACAGAGAATAAAGTTGTTGGGTGTTTAGTGTGTAGCAAATTTATCCTAGTTTGTTTATGACTAAACTTTTTCATACAAAAGTAGGCTCTAAATAGACGATATTTAAATTCTAATGTCGAGTGGCGAGGCGATCGGATTCGATCGCTTGGGGTTTGACGGAATTTCGCCGCCAGCGGATCGGCTCGGTTAATGTATGGCAGGTTAAGAAAAGGCTAAAGAGGTAAAAGTTGAACCTGTTACCTGGACGATAAGCCTGATCAAAGTGTGCTGTTGCTCCAGTAATTGTGACATGTCTCGCAGCTTACGCTTCTGCTTGTCCAGCTCAGCTGTTATGTAGTCCTCGCTACTCTCCAGAACAAGGTCTAAGCCAGCTACAAAATCATAAGTAAACATTTGTATTCCAGTTACGCAGATAAAAATGTATCCTAATATAATAATTTCACAGTTAAAAGTGGAAAAGCAAAGTTTCGGAGAGTAGTGTCGCAAATCCTCTAAGAAGATATAATATAGTTTTTATGCAGCTATAGCTACCGTATGAATTGACTTGACCACGTTTTTTGCCGGAGTTGTATGAGGTGGCCGATGATAGAGAAGAGTGAAGTTGCAAAGGTGAGCCATTTGCCCACACACATGATATAGGCTAAAAAAACCCAAATTTAAAAATATCTCAAAACTATGGCATCTACAGAGTTACCGTGTATACAGGCAACGAAAAACTCAGCTGTTATTAGTAAGTATGCCGTTTTTTTATACAAAAACATAAGATAAGATAAGATAAATAAACTTTATTGTACACCAAAAAATAAAACATTTGACAAAAAATTACATAAAAATACACGTACAAAGGGCGGTCTTATCACTAAGAGTGATCTCTTCCAGACAACCTTTGGATGGACAAAGAATATTTGAATTTGAAGTGGGTTCGTCGTGGCGTCGGTGCATCATAAATAATTATAATTGTGAATTATAACATGTGTGCCTCTAACAGCAAAGACCTTGCTCGAGTGGGCCGGTTCCTCTAAGAGAGGAAAAACATCCTAGCACTTTTAAATTGAATACCATTACTCACCTTCATCAGTAAAAGGATTGCAGAACCATTTGCGAAGGATGAGGTCTAGGAAGCCAAGCTTGCTGCATTTGCTGTTGGGATATTCTATCAGCTCATCCTTGTCTACCTTCTCAAGGAGTATAGTGGGCAGTTTTCTCTCCAACTCAGTATGCAGGACGACCTAAAAGTAATCATCCTTGGTCAGCATACAAAAAGAACCAATGCTGAGTTTAGGTCTTCCCACATGACTATCAGCGTATGGGGAGATTGTGCCACAACCCTCAACATCAACACCGTATACGCTGGCTTAAAACATGTTGGTGAGCTAAAAGTACACTAAAACCTGGCTAGCTACCACCATCTTATCTAAATATGTCGCCATAACATCAATGTTTGTAGCATTGTTGTGTTCCGGCAGCTAGAGATAAGATAGCCAGTGCTTCACTAATTGAGGATCCCGGGTGAAGTGCGCTTCCATCATTGGCATCATTCACTTAATATCAGGTGAGATCAAAGCACTGCGCTTGCCGTCAAATACTAAAAAAAAATATACGATGACTTAAAGTCGCGAATTTTGTCAAACGTGTAGATAGCGGTTTGGCCTCCATTATTATTAAGTCTTTTTTTACTACTGCTGTATTAGTTATGTTGTTGTTCGCCGTCCCTAATAATAATAAATAAATATATGAACTTTCATTCACCGGAGCTACTTTAGAACACAAACAACATAATATATTTCTTGCTAGATAAATTTAAAAGACAATGAGACCAGGTCCTACGACCACGACTCACCTGCATAGCCAGTCTTTTCAGTTGTGCATTTCGCCTCACGCTTTCAATGTCGCCGACAGCCAAACCGATGAGAAGATTCATCAACAGAATTGGCATGAGCACCATAAACAGTCCCAATATAAAGAACGTGGGCATTGGGAACGGCAGCATTATGTCAGTCTCATCCTTGTAGTACGGCTGGACGTAAGTACCGACGAAATCTATCTCGCCAAGCATCATAGCGAAGGTTCTCATCAAGGACATAGGAATGCTGTTGAAAGACAAATGGTGGCCCTGGAAGGAAGGTGAATTAGTAATTGTGTCGATGACAGTACGTTAGACGACGAGCAATTTTCGCTAAGCAGATGAAAGAACTCGCAATGCGTTCATGGAATAAATTAAATTTTGAAGACAAGAACTTTGCCTATAAAAATAAGCAATGTTATACGTAATAGGTAATTGTATTTCGCGAAATTTAGCAATATAACAGGGTTTACAATATTCAATTGTCGCAAGTATTTAGTGCCAAATTGTTTTCATGACGTCATGAACGCAGAGCTCTTTAACAAAAATTCAAGTCAAAAATATCAAATGTTCAATTAATATCTTTTTAGAAAATCATATCAAATCAAATTGCATTTTAAAAGCAAAACCATAAAACACATTTAATATTTTGAACCATGTGTTTAAAGTAAAAACTTTAACTAAAATCATAGTGATTCCCAGATAGAAATAAAAAAAAAATTGCATTTCTATCTGGGCAGTTCAGCAATTAATAAATTAGTAAAGTTTGCAACCCACTTTGGAGAGTAGTATGTAAAACGCCAATCCAAACGCAATGATGAGAATGGAGAAGAGCATCAGCACTTTGATAAGGGTCTGTAGAATCTCGAGGAACATCACCACGTAGATGCCGATCTGGTCGAAACGCTGCAGCAAGAGGAGCAGCTCAAACCACGACAGAAACACCGTTATCGAAGCAGCTGAGAACTGTAAAGAAAATAACCAAAAGAGTGCAAAAATTAAGTGACACGAGATTTTGATTTAGAGATAAAGTACGGTATGATTATATCTTTAGCTGACCTGAATATCATTGAAGTCGCCAAATAACGTTGGGAAGACCATCAGAGTGGAGCATATGTACAGCAACCAGGAGACTAAGTTCGACGGGTCCACCAAGTAGTGCCACTTCTGCTGCTTCACATTGTACGCCTCTCTCACCAAGCAGATGATGTTATATACTATGATAGCCACAGTGCTGGTGTACATCGCTATCATCGACTCGAAGTCTGAAAACATGTAAGCTTCTCCTTTTTTGAAATTGAGAAATAAATTAATCTTACTGTTAGTAATATAAAAAATTCTACAAACATTTTGGATAATTGTAAACCTTACCTATAAAATGGTTGTTTGGTTTCGTATCCGTTTTGTTTTCAGTTCCCTCTGTGGTAGAATTATTTTCTGATGCGTTGACCGCAACTTTATTTTCAATTGTCGGACATTTGTCGGTCTTTTTCATCACAGCAGTGCTTGGGTCAACATTTGTCATCAGAAGGTACGTATAAACAGTGACAAATATCAGATAAACGCAATAAAAAAGCAAATTTGCTAGGTGAAAGTATTTTCCATAGGAGTTCCATTTCATTTGCAAATACTTTTGGCTCAAAGGATGAGCCAATAGCTCGACGCGTCCATGCGCTACCATTGCCTGTAAAATAGCAAAAACATGTGATTGTACAAAAGTATTGAAAAATAAGTGTTGTAAAAATGCATCCAGTTATTTTACAACTCTACAGTTTAACAGTGTTCTCTAACGAAAAGACAAAAACATATTTGTGTGAAATGTGACCAACACCTTTGTACTTGTCAAGAGTTAGATGAGTGCAAAAGATGTGTGAAAACGCCTTTTGTGCATAACAAAACAATCATGTTAACATGTAAATACTTTCCAATACCACCACTTTACTAGTGAAATAATTAAGCTTAGCTGTGTCACACATACACGATTTGCTTGATATGTGCCATGAAATCTAATGATAAAAATGTGTACTCGACAACCTGTCCAATTCTCGCCATCTTTTTTAGGAGTGCGTTCGTGGTTATTTTGAATAAGATACAAAGCACCATATTTCATTTTGACATTTTCACGTTTTTAGAACGGAAATATTTTTGTTGTTAATTTACTCCTTTCAAATTGCTAAAAGTTTTATGTGTACAACAATAAACATTTCAGCTATTTCTTCTTCAATTATTATATAATCAACTAGGTTAGATTAATAAACATTGATTTCATGGCAGGAAACTGGAGATTGAAGCGATGCACCAGTGCTGTTCATTATGCACTCACGTTGATCACATTCAACGGTTCTGGTCGAAACTTAGGGTCGTTGAGCGCGAGTCTCAGCGCGTCTACCTCGAGCTTTGAGTGTTGGTAGAATTTGAAAGAGTACTTAATCTGCGTAAAAAAATATGAAATCAATATCAGAGTCTGTTCTGGCAAGGACTTACGTTTAGCGCTGGCAACGGTATATTCTCGGATTTGGACATGCTCTCCGATTTTCTGGTGTTGTCGTCATCTTTCAATTGGGGGCATAACGCCTCGAAGCTGTACTTGATCTAGATTTCGCAAACATATTAGGTTCGGTACTCAAAACTCACTCAAACAAATAATTAATATACAGTAAATTTCTTTATTGACAAACCAAGTAATACTAAAGACTAATCTGATGCAAACATGAAAACAAACATAATTAAGTAAAGCAGAAATATGTTTGCTATAAATCAATCTAAACTAGATAGTACCTAAGGCTAACTTTGAAAGAACAACCTCGATAGTATATTTATAGGGCAACCAACTTGAAATTCTTTAAAGTGCGGGTTCAAGTCCTTTTCAACACTTATTAAAGTATCAAAATATATTTCGTTATTCAATTATTAAATATGTATAACCTTAATAGAGTTACTTATTCTTATTTTATAATAACTTACATAAAAGCTTTTAGAGTCTTTCTTGCAATTTGCTTTGGTGATACACTTATCTTGAACAGCTTCGAAAACTCTTGGCATGTACGCAATAAGAGCTAGTGTCACGCAAGGATGGCGGTCTGATCTTAGTGCCATTACTTCTTTAGCTCTGGAAACAAAAGATTGCATTGAACTCAATGAAGCAGTTTCAATAATCTTTTAAACCAGTGACAAATCTGAGTTACAAATCCTCTGTACTGCAAATTTTCAAATGGAATGGAATATGAAAATGGTGAGATCGGGCCAGACAAACAATTTTGGCCAAATGCGGATTCGTGAAAACCCGTACATCCATTTCTATGTCAATATGGATTATGATCCGTGTATTAAAAGTGCTGTTCAATAATATATTCTAGTAATTTCAACAATTAGGTTATTTTTCCCACGATATTTTGGTCCTAATGTACCTTTGCTCATGCGTGACCATAGCTAACGCGGCTTCAGGGAACTTGTAGTAAACGGCGTAGTCTATAGCACTCATGTCCAAGTTGTTGTAGCTGAGACGACACTCCATAGATAGCAGCAGTGCTATGGAGTTCGGCTTGTTTTCCATCGTAGCTAGATGAAGCGGCGTATTCTGTACAGTTATATAAAACAACATCATCAAGTTTCATTCTAATTAAATTAGCCTAGACAGAGTTTCTCTTAATTGATTTATTGCTGGATAAACCTAGCGAAAGAAAGACCAGCGAAGCACAATCACTTGATTCAAAAACATCTTCTTATTAGTTAATGAAATATTGATATGGGTGACCGTATCATTGAAACTCACCCCGTCTTTGTCCACCTGGTCCAGTAAATGAGAGTGAACTGAATGGAGCAACTCTATGGTCTGTGTGTATCCACTCATCGCTGCCAAATGCAAAGGGTTTCTCCCATTATGATCCCTATGCAGTAACGCTCCTCTATTCAGCAGCAGTTGGACTACTCTGGTGTGCCCCTCGCGAGAGGAGATGTGGAGAGGAGTTAAACCTTCGCCGTCGCTCTCGTTAATGATGAACGTGCCTTTGTCAGAGTCGAGGAGCTGACAAGCAGTGTGGTAGCGGCCATATCTGAAATTTCAAAACAATTGATAAACTATAGATTATGTACTTCTCTTCAAAAATCAGGATCAATAAAAAAAATGATATTTCATCATATGGGTGACACACTAATGTAGATGTTTTAAAATAGCAGAATAGAAGCTCAAAACCGAAGTATACCTTGCGGCAAAGTGCAGCGGACTCTCGTTGTTGTTATTCTTCAGGTTGATGCAGGCGCCCAGACGGATCAGGTTCTCCAGAGACCTGATGTGGCCCTCCCTGCTGGCGTAGTGGAGGGGCGAGCAGCCAGTGTTGTCTTTCTCGTTCAGGAGTTGGGCGAGGCTTTTCTCGCAACGGTCCTGGAGAGCCGTTGGATGAATTGAATGTTAGAAAGTAAAGTAAATATCAAAAACACAAATGTTGAAAAAATTTCCACGAGCAGGATTTGAACCTGCACCCGTCTGACATACCGGGTCAGGTGCTCTTCCAATTGAGCTATCGTGGTTCTAACCAGCCCGCCAAAATTATTCAACACTTTTTACTTTGAAAGCTTTTGTGTTTTTGTAATTTGTTCGCAACAAAATTTGCGTTTAAAATTATTTGAACATTTTATAAAGTTAATATCTTCATCATTAATCAGCCTCCATCATTGAAATCAAGTCATCACTACAAATTGATGCCACATTGGTGATCACCTCAGATGATCACAAAGTCAGGCTTTGCATCGAAAAATCCGAAACACAATTGAAAAGTAACTAAGCAAATGTTGTTGTGAATATTGCCGACGTATTAGGTACTGGTCAATTGGACAATAGTTTGACGTCTTTAATATCTAAAATTTCTATTATAATACTACGTCATCTTGTAAACTTTACTTGATTATTGACTAAAGCTCACGAGAGCACACTATATCCCTTCACAATTGCCCACGATGCGGGAGGTGGGTGTTATTGGTGTCTGTGTATCTTTAATCACCGGAATGTACGTGCCTTCTAAAGCGACAAATAGTTTGACATACATAACATTTTAAATAAGATGACCTGGCTTTGCGAAGGTAGATTAAAATATGGAACCAAATGGTGTGATCGCTACGCTAACGACCTCTTTGTACCTTATTAAAATTTAAAATCATTTACAATCACTGAAATCAGAATACCTGCTATGAGAATTTAGCAGAGTGTTGCTGCGACCGCGACATGGTATGTATGATCAACAAATAAGAAAACCAATAACATACAAAGTGTACTGATAAAACTTAATAAAAGTAGCTATATTATCTCTCACGGACGGGCAGCGG
Organism: Eudonia mercurella; assembly: GCA_963082485.1. Lineage (NCBI taxonomy): Eukaryota > Metazoa > Arthropoda > Insecta > Lepidoptera > Crambidae > Eudonia > Eudonia mercurella. The sequence goes on from OY720022.1 coordinate 26,387,790, forward strand.
TCTGAAGTGGCGCATAGTTCGAGTCGGTAATAAAAACTTGGTTACAAATTCTTTTTCGTCTAAATAACGAGTCACGACGACAACGGTCTACGCCCCATTTGCTCTTCTGTAAGCTCTAATGATCTTAACTTTATCATATTACAACTTGACTTCTGGAAAGTTGTTTTTTTTAAATAATTTCCGCCTCGTTTGTGATGCGTTGTACTTAGCTCCAATTTATAAGATAAAAGATAAAACACCAAAAATAAAACGTTTGACAAGAAACTACATAAAAATACACGTTCAAATCTTATCGCTAAGAGTTATCTCTTCCAGACAACCTTTAGATGGACAAAAAATCACAGACACACAAACTTTCGCATTTATAATATGTAATTGTATTGGTGGAGACTGTATTAATAAGAGCGGGCGTGTTAATATATTATATTTTTGTGGATGTACACATGACAACTTGGCACGTCCAAGATGGGATATTCGCAAATTGAGTTGGCAACTTACAGACTTCATAGACATTTATAATGATTCAGTGCCCTCAGACATTACTAGTTTATCTTGTATACCGAAGTCAACTTTTAGTTTTCTTACCAAAGTACCTGTGTCGTTTATTAGACTATTAAAAATAGTTGTGATCTGAATACAATCAATTAACTAGAAACTAAAAATGTTTTTTTAATGTTGTATTAACGTTTCTTCTTGCTATGTAACAAAAACGTATATATAATTTTGTTTTTCAATTCAGTTTGTTAGTTGTTCTTATTTAAACGTACACATAAAAAACTGAAAAGAAAAAAACAAGTTCGACGATCCCAGAATTCAATTTGAGCAATGTTGAATGCAACGTGAAATATTTCTTTGTCCGTTACCTTGCTCAAATCGAATTCTGGGATCGTAGAGCTTGTTTTTTCTTTTCAGTTTTTTCTCTTTGCAGTTATTTTTTGTGTTAGGTAGTCCGGTTTTTACGAGTATATAATTGTTTTTTATATAGTTGTTCTAGCAATGCGGTTTTTGTTTTATTTTAATAATTTGGTTTTTTTCAAACTTTTTAGTTTTGTAAAGTAAATAACCAAGCATTTCAAAACCCACATAAAATAATTACGTGACTACACTTTTGGCTTTTTTGGTCGGCGCACCCTTAAGGCGTAAAAACGAAACTCTTGACGTCTAGTACTTTTGACTGACAAGTTCTTTGAGTTTTTTAAACATGAGAATAAAATCTGCTAATATTCCCGAAAACAACACCACAAAACATTGCTGTAAATGAAAATTATTAACTACATCAACGTCCATAGAAAAATTGGCCAATCCTTTAAATCGGTAGACGTTGTAGTTCGTTTAAAGAATTTTGATCGTGTGGTCGATCTAACAATTTTTTGGGGTCAAGACTACTAAGAGCTAACCCAGCTAATGTTTTCACTTTCTTATTTTTGTTTTTTTTTTATAGTCTATGTCACTCCCACAGTCTAAACAAATCTAACGACACCTCATATGTTAAAATCCACCATGCCGTTGTGGGCTCTAGGGCGTGCCAAAAAACATCCATACATACATACATACATACATACATACATACATACATACATACATACATACATACATACATACATACATACATACATACATACATACATACATATGTACATACATACATACATACATACATACATACATACATACATACATACATACATACATACATACATACATACATACATACATACATACATAAATACATACATACACTCGAAAAACAAAACTCTCCTTCCGACGCAGTCTGGTAAAAAAACGTCTTGCGATGCGGCAAGGGGATAAATACTTAATTGCGTGTTATATATACTAAGAAAGTGTTAGTCAACGGTAATAGAAAAAGAGAGAGACAAATCACGCGTCGCGCCGCAAACCGCCTGTGGTGGTCGAGCGGCAAGTGTTTTATGGAGTCCTGTGGAGTAGTAATATTTCTATAGAGGATATAAAAATAAAAAAAGTCAGACTTACTTTGCAACTGTCAGCGAAGTCTTCAAGCCTCCCTCCATTCATCACGACCAGGTGAAGGACATTCCTGGAGTTGATGTCTTTGAGCTGGATGTCCGCCCCGAGTCTTATCTAGAAAGTAAAATGAGATTTTTCTTTGATTAGTCAGTCAGTCAATACGTGAATAATTTTGTTTTCATTTTTTAATATTAATTTTTATTTACTTAAGAATACTTTCCTTTAAAGCCTTTTTCAAGTTATTAAAATAAGCGTCAGTCTCCGAGTATAGTACACCAAAACCACTTACAACACATTATTATGAACATATTTAGTATATTCGGACGTATATAGACTGTTCCATAGGATATCTATCTGAAAACACTTACTTATTTGGTTCACGATTAATCTTACTGTTTTCAATTGGACTAACAAATATTTTTTTGCATACATAGTTTGCGAAATCCTTGATTTTGCTGTAAACGAAACATCTTATCTTTACGTTATAAACAGTTCATTCGTGAATTATTACTATCCGATACAATATATTTTTCATCACGACTGGTCCTTGAAATGCGGCGTCAACATGTCAATGTTAATTCAGGCTGCTGACTTACGAATATGCCTATATTGTACTCGTATATATTATGTATGTCTAGTGTAACGATATTTTTCTTAACTTGCGATTATAGTATTTAACTCCTGCTCCCGCGACTTCATCCGTGTAAACTGCGTGGACCCACACGACAATATAAAAAATCTCGTTTTATCACCATGTTTACTGACATAATAAAGATAACCTCTGTGCAAAATGTCATCTTTCTAAGTTCAAAAGTTCGGGAAGGGCTTTGGTGAGCGAATCAGGATATTTTTAATATGTATTGATAAGGGTAACGCTTAAATTATATCGATATTTCCTGCATGATATGACACGGTAAAGTTAAAAAGGCATAATGATTTCCAGTACCTGCTGTGGCATTTATAAAAACTGTCTCCGTGGTCGTATGGTAAAATTTATGGATGCTGCATTTAATTCTTTAATCTTGAATCTCTTAGAAATAATCAAAAAAATCAAGTCTCTTACAAATATAAGTCTATATTAAGTATCTACTTTTTAATTAACTCACTTCGTCCCACTGTAGGGCAAAAACTACCCCTGGTTGTGCTAGTTGGTGACTTAAATTTGCCGCGCAAAAGGTAGTTTGACGCTATACTAACTTCCTTTACCCATCCCCTCCAATACCTTTCTCGCGCACAAGAAAACCGCAATATGGAACGCCGCACGCCAACTAGCGCTGCGGCTGCAATCGGAAACTTAGTACACTGACAAGTTCTAAAAGAAACGGCTGCTTTTATTTGCGCTTAGAGGAGATCTCCATTTCGGTCATCTAGCTATCACCGCGTTAGGAATGGTAAAACTGTGAGAGACCACGCGCTGGTGGTCCAGGTCTGTGCTCCAGCAAAGTGCATCCACCGGCCACCAACCTCGTGCCGGTTCCGTCTGCTCGCTTGCCCGCCGCACACGTGGCGCCTGCCGTTTGCTGATCAAAGCTAGGTCCTGTTTTCATCCTCTCGAACGGCTTACCTATTGACCTTGTAGCCAACCCTCGCCGTTCGATACGTTCTAGCTTAGTATAATGCTAACAAAAAAATACAGTCTACTAAATAGCAGAACATCGCCCGCGCCACCATTTTGTAGTCCTTCTCGTCTTACCAATCCCAAATATCTTCAAACGTGTCATTCTATGTTTTGTTTCGTTTTCTTTACTCAAAAGACTTATTTAGCAGAGCAGCGCTCCCTCGTCCATAAATCATTAGTTAAGGAGAAGTTATCTTACCAGTGTGTGCACAGTCCTCCAGCCAGCTCGCGACGCTGCCAGCAATAAAGGCGACCTTCTCTCCTTATCCAAAGGGTTCACATCCGAGCCCTCCGAAATCAAATAGTTGACAATGTCCGGATGATCGAACATGGCCGCGCAGTGAATCGGAGTCATCTTCTGCACGTCACACGACATGAGACATGCCATTTTCTCCTTAGGTTGCATAGTGAACATCAGCTTCACTATATCCAGCGCACCCTGTATAAACATTGTTTTAGAATTGTTTTCAAAAGTTTGCTTATGCAAACAACACATTTCCATGTGTTGTTCGCATAAGCTGTAGGAAACTGTAAATACCAATTAAATAAATGTAAATACCACACAGAAAAAAAAAACAAATATTACTGTAAGCTCATTTCGCGTAAAACCGAACTGGACCGTCAAATTATATGACGGTTGTGAAATACAAATTCATTATGAGACAACCAACAGCTCAGTCAGTCCTTCTGTGATCACAATTGTTAATGTGATCACGAAATAGGTTTTAGTGTTTTATGAACGCTTTTAAATGTACGATACTAAGTTCAATTTGGGTCATGACTATAGGGATAACGGTAGTTGCTTAGCATTCAAGACCGTAAAATGCATGAATTCTGGCGCAGAATGCTAGTCACTTTACCAAGCTTTTCATAAAATTAAAAAAAAAATGTTACGTTTTGAATGTTAAGTTGGTAAGGTTAAAGTTGAAGTTTCTTTATGTCTATACATAAGTTTTTTATGTCTGTACCTATAGACATAAAAAAAATAAGTTGTGGTCGTGATCCTGTAATGAAGAAGTCTACATCGACAAGAATCCAATTAGATAGAACAAAACGCTAAGATAGTAATCTTTATTCCTTATGTTTAGCAATATTACATGACGTCGTAAACATTAAAGAGAGGCCAATCTGCAATTAGGAATCAATTAAAGTGACTGCTTAGAACTTAGAGTACCTGACCCGGCTTGTTACGAGGTGTGGGTTCGAATCTGTCTAGCGGAAGTTTTTTTAGAACACAACTTTCACTTTTTCAAATTGTTATTTGAACATTTATTTATTAGGTACTTTTTTATTATAATTATTGTACAATATGAAAATAAAAATAAAAAAATTTGAAATCTAGCCTAGTTTTAGTTAAATAAATTAATGCTTAGAGTATACATATTATAGAGAAACATGTACCTATTAGAAATGTACCTACCACTGATTACGATAAAACGATACGATACTCATAAAAGAAATACTTTTTTTCTGACGGTATAGTACCTATTTGCATACTGGCTTAAACACATCTGAGTTCTTCATCGAAGTTTCAATAGATTTCATAACAAAATCTCTTAGATACACAAAAACGTCTTGTTCCACTTACAAGAATGCTATACACAATAAAAATGACGCGTAAAAAACAAAATTTAATACCTGAGCGCAAGCCAAGTGTACCGGCGTGGAAAGGTCATGTTGCTGCGTGGATATCTTGGCACCGGACCTGAGGCACAGCTCGACTGCCTTTATGTCCCCTCCATGAACCGCTGAGTGCAGCGGCACATTCCCCTCGTTATCGTACAGCGAAATCATTTGTTCTCTGGTACAGCCTTTCGATTCGCCCCACTGGAGGTACACCTCCATGGTTCTCGAAGACGCGTTCTTAGCTGCCTCGTGGATTGGGTAGTACCCGTTGTTGCAAGGCTTCTTGCACTGCGCACCGAGGTCTGTGATCTGTTCGGATATGACCTGGTTAAATCGTGACCCCAGTTAGTCTGAATAGTGATGATTGATCCGGCATTCCTGATACTTTGAAACCGTTATAAAGCTAATATCTCTAATTTTAATTTTAAGTTGAAAAGTATCACTGTTTTTTATAATGATTAATATAATACCCGATAAAACATTATTAACAGTCCCTTTAACCGATCCTGAAAGCTATTTCACTTATGTTAGAAATTGATTCAGGTCAGTGAACAACGATTTCTCGCATTCTCGCCTTCGGTTGTCGGCGCTGTTTATTGTTATTCTAGCCTTACAGTAACTAGGTAAATGTAAACTGTATCCATTCTTTTTTTTCCATATATATGTAAATAAATTATTATATACTTTGACAGGGGTTGGAAAGAACCACAATCGGATATCAAACTTATTATAAAGAAGGGTTATAAATAAACACCATATATAGTATCCCGAGTGCGCCTCGTTTCAGCGTCCACACAATCATTTATTGGTGGCCTGATTTTGATAATGTTAATATAGCCTTAGGCGCTCCGCAGACAGAACCACATTTGTTGCAGAAACTATGATATACTATCAATTTTTTAAAAGTTTTCGTTAAAGGTTGCCAGTAGCAGCAACAGCTTATGGTTGCCGCAATCGTGTCCTTCTCTACTAGATTCCGGAGTTTGGATTGGATCGAGAGTGGAACAACCCGAGGGCGCCTCTAAGCCGGCTAGGACCTCGGCTCGGGTCGACCGGTCCGTGGGGAGTTCCTTACCAACACCCTCGCGCACAAGTCATGGTCGTGGATGGCTGCGAAGTGCAGCGCTGTCCTGCCGTGTTCACCCCCCAAGTCGACGTTGAATTGGGTCTTGTACTTCGCAAATACTTGTAGTACGGTCACCTGGTAAAAGAATACGAAAATTACTTACGGATCGCAGTGGTAGAGGTGGTAGATCTGCGATTGTTGAAATTAGGCCACATTCTCAAAGGTCGGTCATCGAATCATCATCATCGTCATCATCATCAGCTCATTTTTATGTCCCCACTGCAGGGGCACGAGCCTTCCCTATGGATGGATAGGGAGAACGGGCCATAAACCACCACGTTCTCGCCCAGTGCGGGTTGGTGGTTATTAACGACTGCTAATGCACCCGGGACCAATGGCTTTACGTGCCTTCCGAAGCACGGAGGAGCTCGAGATAATACTGTGTACTGATGGCGCAGTGGTTAACACTGTACTGTGTGTACAGTGTTAACACTGCGACATCGAGCTCCTCATCCTCATCGAATGTATGACCAAAAATTTATTAACTTGACTCCTCCGTGCTTTGAAAGGCAGGTAAAGTCGTTGGTAACAGGTTCCTTAGCAGTCGTGAATAAGCACCAATCTTGATTCATTCATTGAACCCGCGTGGTGGTTTTTGGCCTGTTCTCTCTATGGTGATTCCATTTACGAGGAAAGCTCGTGCCCCGGCAATAGAGACATAGATATATCACAACCTTATCTCAGTATATATTGCTGTAAAAACAATTATAGTAGCTTTGATAAATGTGTTCGGACAGTTAGAGATAAGATAGCCTCAGTAGTTGAAGATTCTAGGTGAAATGCGTTATCACCTTCGGCTTTTTCATCACATTTCTTTTAGTTGATATAAAGGAACGTGGTCACTTGTAAACAAAAAGAAAACATAAACACTCCACCCCACTCCACACACACCCACACCAAACACTCCACCACTCGGAAGTGAAGCCTATTTAATTTTACTGTCTATTCATTTCAATTTAATTCATGTTACATACAATAGCAAAAACGTTGCGGTTAAAGGTCAAGGCTACAAAAGAAAAATTTGTAACGTTGAAATTAGAATTATAATACGAACTTAGAATAAGAAAAGGTCACTTTTTAGCCCGGTATTCTCGGAACAAATTGTCACGACAAACTGGCTTTCTGGTTGACACGCTGGCAATGCTATGACAGTAATTGTATCGTTAGCCTCATTCTGTACAAAAGTACACAATAACAATGGGAGGGTATCCCGTACCTAAAAGATTCTTTGGAAACGTCAATTATCAAGAGCGAATAAAACATGGGCGAGTAGACACTAGTTTTTCGAAAAGACCTTGCTGTCGGCCGCAGCTAGCCTTAACAGCGTAACCAAACTTTTGTGGGCGGCCAGTACCTTAAAGGTTCCTCAAGCCATTTGATCAAGACATCCTCAGCGGGTTTCTAGATTGGATAACATCCGATCCGAACCCCTCGAAGAATCTAGTAGGGCACGGGGACACGAACTAGTGCGTGATGCCGTTCCCTCTAGAAAACTTCGGAAGGTGATTTGTTTCACACGGCTTGGGGAACCCTTCAAGTTTCTCGCTGCCCCCACAAAAGCCCGGTGAAGCTGAAAATGCCGTCTGAGGCAATCAACAACTCTCCAAAAAAAAGGATAACGTCACGCAAGCATGTCCCCGTCTTCTAATAGATTCTCCAAGGCGTTCAGATCAAGGAATGAACCTGAAACGAAGTGGAATCAAGATCGGGACAAGGCTAGGATTGAAGGCTAGGCTCGGGTTGACTGGGTGCTGGGGTTGGGTAGAGACTAGTATGTCTAAGTGTAGACCATAATATGTTTTGGAGGAAAAACATGTCACGCGTTAAAGGTAATCTTGTTACAAAAAAACTACTCACTTTATTTAGTTCAGTTGCCAAATGAATTGGCGCTTGAGTCTTTTCATTGAGTACGCCGGTCTCAACGTGTCTGAAACAAACAAAACAATTTTAGTCCTCCTTACAGTAAACAGTTCGCTTGTGACAAAATGCCGCTTAAAGTCCGTTCATCCTTTTCTTTACGAACTGCCGAGATTAAGCCGTAATGAGAAACATTTCTGGAACATTGGTTTTACATCGGCCATTGTCAACTTGCATTGGATTGCGAGAAATTTCTTAAAAACAGTGGGAATGAAGAGTTAAATTTTTAGAATTAACTGTTTTTATCAGAAAAAAATTATTTATTGAGTATAGAATTTTAGCTCTACGTCATACATAATACAGTTTATGAAATGAACAGTTCGAGTCCAATAATATCTCATTAGTGTTTTTAACGTTTTACTAACCCCCTATAAGTATAACAAAATTATTCAATAGTTTTAGATAAATCAATTTAAAATTAACCTATATTTTAATTGTTATACACAACAAATGAAACTTAACATAAGTTAATTCCTTAATGTTGGATAAGTAACAATATACTATTGAAATAAAAAAATATTTTAAATTCATATAAAACTCTCAACTTTTATTATGTCAAAAACACGGCAATCAAATAATAAACTAAACATTGCACTTATTATAAACAATTAAAATTACCATAACTTAAAAAAAATTAAAATTAAAATTGCAAAAGTTCCAATACTTCTATATCTGGTCAATGGTTAAGGTACCTAAGTTTTACGTTGTGACTATATTCTTCTATCATATTATGGGCGTTCACGAAGCACATTAGCGCTACCAATGAAAAAAAAACATCTAGTAATTAGAGATAGAAAATCAAATTTTGCTCAACAAACTATTTGAATGAAGTAGAGAGAGAGAGAGAGAGAGAGAGAGAGAGAGAGAAACATTTATTGACCACATGACACATACAAAATAAAATAAAAATAAAAAACATAAAACAAACAACAGGTCAATCAGGACCCCGCCTCAGCTTGTGTCGTTGCGAACGAAGCGTATCGCAACAACGCTGATATTCTGGCGGAGCCTGCCGCCACCGGCGCCCACCGGTGCGCGAGTTGAGTGCGCAACATTAATTGGGTACTATTAAAAACATACATACATTTACTTACATACAAGGATTTTAACAAATACAACACTCGAAACACATACAATACAAATACAATCGAAACAAAAGAGACAGAAAAAATTTACAACACAAGCGTTGGCAGAAAAACCAAAACTCCTTAGCCCTTTCTATTGGGTATAAATAGAAAAATAAAAATAAAAATAAAAATAACAACTGTCACAAAACTGTAACAACAAATTTGTGGAAATTTTTTACATTATAATGTTTACCAATTTTATTACTGCTACGTGGCACAAACAAAACAAAACAAAGAATAACAACAACAAAGATGCCTTAGGATGTAAAAAAAAGGTATGAAAATTAATTATTTTTAGTTTTGTCTTTAAGGCTGCATATTTATAAGTAATTTAGCAGTAATTTAGCTAAGTAATTTAGCATTTTTACGTCACCTGCGTTATAGTTCAAAGTGGCCGTTTTTAGCTGTAACGTCTTATTTAACTAAACCATAACATGTCAGATGTTCATTAGGTGATGTAAAAATGCTAAATTACTTCATTCAAATAGTTTGTTGGTCATAATTTGATTTTCTATCTCTAATTTTGTTTTTACCATTGAAAATGGTTATCAGATGCAAATCGTCTGAGACGTATTTTTGGCCATAGCTCCGAGGATTTTGGGAGAATCGAGATGTAAATAATACCAAAAGTTGAGGAATTTATCGAGACACGTGTGAGCGTTTGAATTTTGAAAATAGGCTGGAAACTTTTTCTTGGAATTTCGAAAAATGTAAAAAAAGTCGGGTATTTTGGGGGTTTTTTTACTAAATTGTAAATATAAAAAAAAAACGACTAAAGAAAAAATGAAAAAAGCTTAGCTACAAAATGGCGAAAATTTTTTTTAAATCGGTTAATAATTGTGATCCCTTTAGATTTGGTATTGTAGAAAAACGGGTGTAGCTTCTTTGATTATAGACCGATCGTCATGGTAATGGTGTTAAAAGATGCGGATGCACGCGAGAAGTGCATTCAAGTTGGAACTGTGTTATTTAAAATAAATTTTTTTTTTCGTAAATTGTTGTATTCATTTTCAATCCGATTCTTGCGGGGAAGTGAATTTTTTTTCATTGGCGGCGCAAGTGTGCGGCGTAAACGCTCTTAATTAAACAAAAAAAAGAAAACATTAAATCAAAAAAACATAGTTACCGTACGATAAAGGCATACCAATTAGAATAAGGCTCAAAATAATTTACTATAAAACGTACTTTTTCCTCTAAAAACCTTTCATTGCCGCTTACAGTATCGGACGCAGGTGATTTGCGACAAGTCAAAACTAGCGTCTCATTGAGAGCTATACAATAGTAGCTACTAACTAGATATTATATAGTTCAAGATGAGCTAAACTGCAGTTTGATCTACAAAAATAGACAGCAGTGGCAATATATTACTAAAATACCAGCTAAGTAACGAGTTTATATTGCCATTTCAGTATAATCTTGTAGATCAAATTGCAGATGAACTCTTCTCAAACTACAAAATAGCTCCTAGCTACTAGTTAATACCTAGCACTCAATGTAGTCGCGTCCTTATTAGAAGTGTTCAATTAATAAAACTAATTATTTAAATTTAAAGTTCAGGAATGATTTTAAATTTTTAAAATCCAGTTGCCGAATTTACTATGTTAAAGTTTCCCAATAAATGATTGAGCTCGCTTGAACAACTGAGTAAGGGTGTAACAAATTAAACATAATGAGAATCTGATACCTTTAAACTTCAGCCGTTGGCAGGGTTTCCTCGCTTTGTTTCGGTTTGAATAATACGCGATCCAGTTATATTACTAGGTAATAGGGAATTGATCCTCAGATTCGACTAGTCAGGAGTAGTAGCCATGCTAATAGCGACTTAACAATTTGGCTACAAAGTCAGGCAACGCGCGTGTTGTTCTCATGGTGTTGTAAGAACCAATGGGTTGACAACTGGATGGACCGTACGAGGGAGTGTTTGACGACTAAATGAAACAAAGGAACAAGTAAATTACTCCCCAACCTCCACCACGAAGCCCTTCAAACCTGTGTTGCCTAATAATTTTTTGCCTATTTTAACACCATTGTGAAAATCATGGTCGGAAACTTTTTAAGAGGAAAAAACTTTGCATAGGGGTTTTCAATTGCAAAACCCGTTTCTTTGTTCAACTTGACATTTAGCGAAGGCGTTGCGACACTCAACACAATAACCGGCACGTGTAAAAGTACAGTCAACAGTCAACAGTAAAATTTTGTGGAGTTTTCTAAATTACAAAATTATGTTTCGAGAGTGCTCGTTGGTAGGTACTTAGTTAGGTAGCGAAGTTTTTTCGACTTTGCGTTTAAAATGTTTGACATTTTTAAAGGGCAATTATGGATTTGTAAATGTACGCAAATTTTGTTGCTAACGAATTACAATTTAGAGAAGTGTTAAAAAATTTCCACATGCGGTTGAGGTTGGACGTTAATGACGTTGGCATTGAATAAGGCTCCTTTGGCTTACAAAGTAAGAATAGATAGTGTTTTACACAGGTTTGACAGAGCCACGTAAGCTTATTGGAAGTGCACCTGACCTGGATTGCCAGAGGACGTGGGTTCGAATCCGTAAATATTTTTTTTTAATATTTTTTCATTTTATATTTTGAAACTTGATCAATAAGCAGTTACTTTTGTGTTGACTTTACCAAACCAAATACGCAGCATCATCATCCTTTTGAAGTCCCACTGCTGGGCTCAAGCTTTTCTTAATAAAACAAGGGGAGATCGGGCCATAGCCCACCATGTTGGCACAATGCAGGTTGAGGCAACATGCTAAAAAAATACAGCGACTTTCGTCGAATAGTATATGACTAACGAATCTGAAATGTTGAAATAGGTAAATTCATGTCTTTATCTTGAATTTACTAACTCAAATACACGATTGTATAATTTTGGCTCGATCATAATTATTTTAAGTTAAACATTATAGTTAGGTTACGATGAGGCTGACATGTCTATGAATAGACAAAAGCCTCCAAAGTAAAACACCTCTAAAAAAACACAATTGTGAAAATTACAACGAAATTACTTAATTTGTATGTTTAGAAAACACTCAAATACATTGATAACATGAATATTCGCAATTTAATAGCTGCATATTTAGATAACTAAAACCAATATTTTTTTAATGTATTTTAATATTCTGATCATTTCTAAGCGGTCTTTGTTGTCGCGGGCGCTACGTATTTTCGACTTTATGACAGCGCCAGTAAGGTTTAGCTGTTTAAATGTTCACAAAACGAGTCTTAACAAATGCTAGTGACAACAACCGGAAACCTGCAATCTTTTTTAATCATTCTACATGGTAAGTGACTCCATTCTACCTAATATTAAATAGAAATGGAGTCTAGACGCGAAGAAAACCAGCATCAGCAGCAACGCAACATCAGCCACCTGAGGGTGAGCCATGCCAGCCCACAAGGTGCCTCTTCATGCCTCGTTTAAAAGACCCCATATCGTAGGAAGGAGGGAAAAGGCGTGCTGGTAGACTAACTATCTTTTGGAGGTGAGAGAAAGAAACTTGTCACCAAATTTCTTTGTGCGCCATGGAATATTTGAAACGGTAAAATGGTGAACCCGGAGAGCAGCACGTGTACTCCTATGGATGGAGGAAGCTTAATATGCTTTATCAAAGAGAAGTTCAGTTATTTCAATTTGCTCTCATCCTAGGTTGGTATTAGAAACGTTGCTTAACTTGCAAGAAATCGCCACCTGCCTGCAGCGACTTTTATTTGCCGTACGATCACTTTAAAGAAAACGAGAACTTTTATGGTTATATTTTAAGCCACTTCGTATGTCACGTGGCGCTACTTCAATGCCTTACAATTTTTGTTTTGTTCTACCAATAAAGAACTTTTTGTTTTGTTTACGTTTAACTAGTATTATGCAACCTACATACGTACGTACGTACGTAGTAGATGCTGCAACATCGAACTCCACATAGATACCTACTTACCAGCAAGCATCAGCACCATTTCATTTTACGTCCCCACTACTGGGGCACGAGTCTTCCCTATACAACGTGTAACAGAAAAGTGTGGTCAAAATGAAGAGATCCTAATTGTATCCAATCTAGGTCTTGTATGTGTTGTTACTGAGACATAATTATTAACTTGAATTTTTCATGCAATTGTAAATTAAAATTTTATATTGCTTTTTATAAGCAAACAGCAGCAATCAAATTTAAGTTACAATACCACAGAGGTTACAATACCACTAGGAATGTGACTTGTTTATTTTGATGTGACGTCATAATAGAATATAATTAATTAAAAATGACTTAACAAATTAAAGTTAATGATTATGTCTTAGTAACTCTGCATACAAGATCTGATCGGATACACTTTGGATCTTTTCATTTTGACCTAACCTTTCTGTTGCACGTTGTAGATGGATAGTGAGTACAGGTCATATACCACCCGTGGGCCCAGTGCGAATAACTGTTAACGGCCGGAACCCGCGGCTTAACGTACCTTCCGAAGTCCGGAGGAGCTCGACAAAAAACAATTTTGGTCTCCCATCCGATGACCGGCTTTTGCGAAAATTGTTTAACAATCACAGACCGGGCGCGTTAACCACTGCAGCATCGAGCTCAGTAACAATCATCATCATCATCATCATCATCTCAGCCAAAAGACGTCCACTGCTGGACAAAGGCCTCCCCCAAGGATCTCCACAACGACCGGTTTTTTGCTGCTCGCATCCAGCGGCTTCCCGCGGCATAACAATAGACTATTATAATTATTAAAAATCGATTTTAAATGCATTCCCTCAGTCTTATGAGTACCGGATGGAGAATGCGCTTCGGGTTCTAATCTGGCGTTATGACCTGACGCAAATTGTCCCTTGTGTGAGTTTGTTTATTGCGTAAACCCGTCTGGCGCTTTTCGTGTAACCTATACGTTGATTGGTTTAAAAGTAGTGTATAGAATTGATAATTCGAGCTCGATGGTGCAGTTGTTAACGCGTCCGGTCAGCGATTGCTAAGGATAAGCCACTATCGCAAAGGCCGATCATCGGATGGGTGGCCAATTAATCTTCTCGAGCTCCTTCGTGATTCGGAAGGCACGTAAAGCCGTTGGTCCCGGCTGCATTAGCAGTCGTTAACACCACCAATCCGCACAGGGCCCGCGTGGTGGTTTATGGACCGTTTTCTCTGTCCATTCATATCATTACACACATCCATAGGGAAGGCTTGTGTCCCAGCAATGGCAAAATGATGATGATAATGATGATGATGATGATAGAACTGCTAAGTAAATATAGAGAGGTACTCGCATTCGTATATTGAATTACCTACAACAAGTTAACAATTTATTGCCTCAAAGGGGTCTCAACGATAACTAATAATGTAATAAATTAATAGAACTATGTACAAAATGAATAAAAATGTACAAGATTTTAAGACGAAATTTTAGTACCGAATTTATTATTCAACGAGCGAAAGCAAACATAAGAGCCATTCTAATGGGATAAAGGCGATATTAAAAAAAGGATAAAAATAGCGTAAGAATTTAAGCACTCCGTGAACCTTTAATATTAATTATCACATTTTTACATTATTTAAGTTATAGTAGGTACTTTACCTCTTTATTACTAGTATAGATAAAGATAATATACTGAGCCCACATGGTGGTTTATATCACAAAATAAAGAGACTGCAGTAAGTAAACTTTATACAAACGCTCTTTTTTTTTGAGAGAGTAAGAGTTTGCTGATTGCCTCTAAGCATTTTTAGCTTCACTGGGCTTTATTAGGGGCGGAGAGAAACTTAAAGGTTTCCTGAAGCCGAGTGAAACAAATCACCGTCAAAAAAAAATACCTAGAGGTTTTCTAGAAGTAACCGCATCACGCACTAGTGCGTGTCCCCGTACCCAACTAGATTTTCTGAGGGGTTCGGATCGGATAGCGGAGTGGAACTGGTGCTCAGGTACTTGGTATAGAGCGCGTGTAAACCGGTTCGTCGTACCCTTGTTCTACGAGTACGGTGACTTGGGCCTAAACTAGTCTGCATGTTACGTGTATTCTTTAAATGTGTAGTGGTATTTAGAGGATCGGGCGAAGTCATACAAATGCGCTCGAGCAACGCACAAAACCTCTCAGTCCGAGCGCAGCTGTTGTGAGATTCCGTGTCCGTCTATGTGTGCGTTACTCGAGCGCGATATTATGAAGCTTATCTTCTGCAGTCTCCTTATTTTGTGGTACCAGGCAGTTGTTAGTACTAGTATTAGCAAATCTTATACACAGGACACATTGCACGTTTCCACCACGGGTTTCGGAAAAATAAAAGTTGAATTTAAGTTTTTTTTGTCACGACTTTAGTTTAAACAAAACCAAATGAGTTGAAGCCCTTTGGTTGAATATTAACATCATCATCATGTTTAACAGTCTACTCGTACTAGGTAGTTCACTGCTGTACCAACTGGACATAGGCCTCTCCAAGTGCACGCCAATGAGCACGATCTGCGGTTATTCTCTTCCATCTCTTGCCAGAGAAAGATACAAAATTCATAATTTTTACTTTAAAAAATTGTCAATCTAACTTTGCATATGTGTCAAGTGGATAGCAATAATAATATAATTTATTCATTAATTCGATAAGATTGACACACGTTAGCTTCGTGCTACATACTGTAAAAAAAGTATTCATAACGACGCAACCTACAACGATTACATATATCAAAGAGGGCGAAACAAGCAAAGAGTAAAAACTGACTAATATGTAAGTCAAGGTCGAAGGTCAAGTTGGCATACAATTTTGGCAAGTTGCCCGGGATGGCTCTCAACTTCTATATGGAAGACAAGGATTTATTGAACACTTTAGCCATCTAGAAACATTATTATCAAGCCAAGAAGACTTTGGTAAAAAATGGCAAAACATTTAATTACTTCTCGTTGTTAAAAGTAAACTGAAAGACATAAACCCGGTGTTTTCCAGTTTTCTAATTTCAAAACGATTACAAACTATTCTTAGTTGTGATGATTTACCAGAGCCAGATTTCTGCTACTACGCGGTGCTAATATCAGCGCGGATGCAGTGTCCGTCCAAATTAATACCAGTGTTTGGTTTTTGGTGAATTTGCATTTTTAAACAATTGATCGGTATAACATATTATTTTCTATTTCTAATAATAATGTGAGTACAAATCCCTTCATCTTAGGGAGCCAAGGAGCCGTGTGACTCTTGGCGCCCATCGTGGGACCAATGCAAGTTCACTCCCATTAAATATATTTTAAGTGGCAGCAAGTATATGCAAAATAGAATTACATACATGTACGTGTACTTGTAAGCTTATCTTAGTGTCTATTTTTAGTTTTTAACGGCTCTTATAAAGACATTGTCACCAATCAAAAATCCAGACAACGTCTTTAGAAGAGCAACGAATACGCGATACAAATATTACTTATGGTTTCACGAAACAATCGTGTAAGCGCCATTCAGCTGTTTCTTTACCTAGCGCCATCTATGATTCACCAATGTTACTAAAAAGGCTAATGCTAAGGCTAAAGTGAATTTAATTTTTCCTAACAAGTACATGTTAATTACTTATTTTAAATAATGTAACTAACGAATCGTAATTAACTGCGCTTACTTGTTATGTTTAATGCTATTGAAAATAAAATAACAACCTTTTATTAAAAAAAATCGGTGTTTTCTTGTTTTCAGATTTAAAAAAAAAACGCAGCTTGCGTTCCTTACGTATTTCGTGTTAAAAAGAATTGCAACTTAGTTTCAATCAAATTTTATTCATTATTTAGTGTGAAATCAGTTACCAATAAATTAAAGTTTTTGTGTTTTCACGTCACTTGTCGTTAGCCTGGGGTAGGGAAACACTCAATGAAATATTTAAAGTCGCACTAGGCACACAGCAGAACTTTAGTGCAAGTTTTAATTTGTGAACATTTCACGTACATATTATTATTTCTTACAGACTCTTGGCGCCCAACCTGGGGCCAACACAAGTTCATAATTCATGTCTCAATTCATTTATGTTTTAACATTATTATTATGCAAACTATATAAAAATAGTTTACACGTTTATTAATATCGTTATTGAGACAAGAGTACAAGACTAATTATAAAAATCTTTACGAAGTGACTAGTGTGAAACCTTAGACTGATAGAGAAATATATTGATTTAGAATTGTAAGTGCTTGAAGAAATTCTCAATATTAAGAACATGTTTAACCATGAGAGGAAATAATTCGTCACATACATAGTATACCTACGTAGCGTCTGCATACATTGTACACCATAGTATACAACATAGCAGACATCGTATACACAGTGTGTACGACCTTTACTTAGTGTCTATTTCTAGTTTTTAACGGCTCTTATAAAGACATTGTCACCAATCAAAAATCCAGACAACGTCTTTAGAAGAGCAACGAACATGTGATACAAATATTACTTATGCTTTCACGAAACAATCGTGTAAGCGCCATTCAGCTAGCTCTTTACCTACCGCCATCTATGAGGCCCCAATGTTACTAAAAAGGCTTAGGCACATAGCATTAAATAAAACAGTTGACAACTACAGCTTTGCGTACTATTTAAAAAAAAATCAGGTTTCTTATAAATTCTTTATTAAAATCAGGTTTGTGGTTTTTGTTTAATATATTGTAGCTGGCTGCTGCTGTAATATATTATTAACACAGTAACCAGAGCGGGTTTCTGCCACTACGCGGCGCCACTATCAACGCGGGTTCAGTGTCCGTCAAAATAAATATCCTTGTTTAGTTTTTGGTGAATTTGCTTTTTCCTAACAAGTATTCAATACTTGTTCTAAGCCAACATGTTAATTATTTGTTTTAACTAATGTGACTAACGAATCGTAATTAACTGCGCTTACTTGTTATGTTTAATGCTATTGAAAATAAAATAACAACGTTTTATTTAAAAAAAATCGGAGTTTTCTAGTTTTCAGATTTCAAAAAAATAACGCAGCTTGCGTTTCTTAAGTATTTCGTGTTAAAAAGAACTGCAACTTAGTTCCAATCAAATTTTATTCAGGTATATAGATTAGCATATCACTAATGTAATTCTGCTTAAGAAAGTCTATGAAATAAAATATAATTTATAATAAACTATGTAGCGTATGCTGTATGCTTGTACCTTTGAGACAATTGACATTAAAAAAAATTGAAAAATAGACTTTGGAAGATGGGACTACAAAATTACTGCATTTGTTTTTGCTTTTATTTCTAGTCTGTCATTTAAGTAAGTATATAAACCATGTTGATAGTGTTCAATATTTATTATTCAAGGTGTAATCATGTCGCTTACACCTGAAGAATGCACCAGAATCCTCGGAATGCTGGAAACCGGCGGGAGTGTCGGTGTGTCGCTGTCAACAGTACAAAAAGTTCTCCGACGTTACGAGGAAACTGGCTCTAACCTACGCAGACCAGGAACAGGCAGAATCAGGTGTACCACAGCACGAGAAGATCGATATCATTAATTTTATTTCATTCATTCAGTCATTTAACTTGAAACCACTTAGACACAAAACAAAGTATTAAAATTCAAAAAAATCGTAATGTTGTTCTAAAATGTCATGTTTCCTATTTTTGTTTTAAGGCGAGATCAGCAGTTTTTTTGTTTATGTCATCATCATCATCATCAGCTCATTTTATGTCCTCACTGCTGGGGCACGAGCCTTCCCTATGGATGGACAGGGAGAACGGGCCATAAACCACCAGGTGGGCCCAGTGCGGATTGGTGGTTGTTAACGACTGCTAATGCAGCCGGGACCAACGGCTTTACGTGCCTTCCGAAGCACGGAGGAGCTCGAGATGATAAATTTTTGGTTACCCATCCGATGACCGGCCTTCGCGAAAGTTGCTTAATCTCAGCACTCGCAGACCGGGCGCGTTAACCACTGCGCCATCAAGCTATTGTTTATGTATTTTTTTGTAAATAAAATGTAGTGGCTCATAAATTTTATTTCTTTCATCAGGAGTATTTAATTGTCTAATAAACACAATTTATTTCATTTAGCATTCTTAGTTTCCGAGATTTATAGGTTTCTTTAGGTGACCCGGATTTATTGCTCTCGAGTATATATAAAAGATATGTGTTTCAAACGAACATTTATACCAATCCGGTGTGTAAAAATAGACTACATAAATGAACATATAGACTTACTGTTGTAGCAAAAAGTCGATAGCATCGAGCGATTCACTTTCCACTGCGACGTGCAGAGGAGTGTTGCCGGTGTTGTCTCGGGCGTTTAAATCTGTAGGAGAAGAATTACACAACTTAAAATCTTTATACTTCACTTCACATCATCACATTACCATTTTACGTCACCACTGCTGAGACACAAGCGTTCCCTCTGGATGGATAGGGTGACGGGCAATATACCACCATGCAGATTGGTGGTTATTATTAACTGCCAATGCAGCAGGGACCAACGTGTCTTTCGAAGCAAGAAGGAGCTCGAGAAAATTTTGTTATAAACGGCTTTTGCGAAAGTTGCTTAACTTCAACCATCCCAAACTGGAGTTAAACGTTAAAATTAAGGCGTAAGCTGTGCCATTAACCTCCTCCTCCTGCTTCACTTTACTTATTACGAAATAGAAGGATCCTAGGCTATCCCACTAAAATACAAATTGAAAGATATGGAACCTAATGTAATATTAGATTCAAATGTAACTCTGCTCGAATATACCAGATCTAGTAGTGAATCTGTATACGTTTATTAGATTCCGAGTCAGTCGTCTCAATGCAGCCGAGCGAACGATGACACCGCTGTGCAACTTTCGTTGATGCACAGGATATTGCTTAAAAAATCGTCCTTCTTGGTACCCTATACCCTATACAAGATACTTATTGCTATGTGTTTATTCTTATAGACTTACATTCACCACACACACACAAACACACACCCACACACATACACAGACACACCCTCACACACACACACGTTCACGCGTGTGTACACTTATAAAATAACCACCACACAAAACCACCATAAAAAATAAAAAATGTTAAAACTGGCCAAATATTGTTACCGGCACTAAGTTAATATCGAGGCACCCCAACACAAGTAAAATTGATGGATGGATTTCTCTCTGGGGTCGTCTCACTACAAACTATGTATTTTAATGGGAAATAACTAAACTTAATTAAAATTTGAACACACATACAATCACACATACACACAAAAGTCCGGTGACGCAGAAAAGCAAACAGCAACCTCTTTCCAAAAGTTACAGTTTTTATTACGGGAATCAAGGCACACGGCGTTAATATGGGCTCTTAAAGCAGTATTATTGCAATTGTAAAAGCGAGACGCGTGTAGCGGCGTATATACACACATCTCGTTTTCCCCGGTCCGAGCCCCAGAGAATTTCGTAGGGAACGGGACACGCACTAGTGCGTGTGCACTTCCCTCTCAAAAACGTCTGACGATGTTTCAATCACACGGCTCCCAAAAATGTCCGGTGACGCTGAAAACGCCGGCAGAGGCCATCAGCAAACTGTCTCCAAAAAAAAGGGTCTTTTGAAAAAAGACAGTGTTGAATAAAATCCACGAACAGAATTCGAACCCGCACCCCATGACATGCCGAGTCAGGTGCACTACCAACTATGCTATCGTGGCTCAATCCAACTCGCCGAAATTAATCAACACTATAGGTACTGTCTTTTTTCAAATTGTAATTTGTTCGCAACAATATTTGCGTAAAATTATATGTAAATAATCATAAAAAGAGTCTTGTTTACAAAACAAACTATAATACTGCTCACTCATGGTAAGGTAAAGGCCCCAAGATGGCGTTGTGTGTGGCTAGGGTTCCGGTATGGGTAACTGTAAGCGTGCCACGGTTTGGCAGATTGGTACGGCAAACAATTTTTTATCTTGTTCCTAAAGTAGGTACTTATCCTCGTCACAGCTTATCATGAAAACCAGGGGCATGTATTCTTCGACATAGAGTTTTTGGCATGAAACGAGCTAATCATCGGCCCTTCTTACCTCTAAGGAGTTGAACTCTAAATGTCCATGAAGGAATTTTGTTGGATAAATGTCCATACTTATTCTTGTACAAAAACATTAGAAATGCTTTTTCAAGAAGCAGTACATAGACAGGCTTCGCTTCGCGTTTGGTGCCAACCAAGGCTCCGATGATAAGTTTCACCATTCTGATTGTACTTGTTGAAATCGTGGGAATTCCGTAATACGAAACCCAACCTTTGGAATGAATCCTTTACGACAGCGATGTGAACTTTCGATCGAATGTGACCCCCAGATCTTTAAAAGCTGTAGACTTTGTTATAGAATTCTGACTAAATTTGCACTGAAATGACCATAAGTCATTAAGTAGCATTTTCTACAGTTACATTCCGTTTACTAACACATCAATCGTAAACGGCTTTCACGTCCTGCTGAAGCAGCAAGCAGTCCTCGATAGACTTTAATTCCATGATTATTTTGAGATCATCTGCGTTACGCAGACTGCGTATATGAGAGATACGTACCAGTGTAACGGACCACTGACGATAAAGAAAGAAAGAAAGAATGAAAAACATTTATTAACCTCACAAAAAAAAACAGTTTATTATTATAATGAAAAGAAGAGGACCAAGAATTGAGCCTTGACTGACTCCAGAACGCGAATGATAGGTCTTAGACTCATAATATAAGCCACGTCTAACGAACAGCTGTCGATCACGAAGGTAGTCTGCGATAAGACAAAGAAGGCATGCAATGAAACCAATAGCAGCTATAAAATCACTCTTACATTTAAGTCATCCAACATAAATGTACACAACGCGTGCAACGCTGATTTAAAATACAGTATGGATTTCAGTGGACGTCTTTTGGCTGAGATGATAATGATGATGATGGATTTCAATTACAGTGACAACTGTCTGGATGAACTCAGCGAAAAAGGCACGATATACGACATGCATAGAAGCACAGATATTGCTTAAATAATCACTCTCAAGTTTACTGCACTGCACTTTAATTATAAGAACCACATATATTTTTCTTCTGATTATAATTTATAAGGCCTTTTATTTAATTCTTTTACATGCCAGATGCTTCGTGTCTGTAAATATTTTGTAAAATACAAAAAAGACATTGACTTAAAAAAGCACACTTTAGGCGAGGATCTCTAGATTTCAGATCTATTTGTTTGGTATGTGTATTCGGTAAAAAAGAGGTTTATAAAATAGTACCGAATTGCCTATCACCAAGTCTGCATTAGTGTATTAGGTACTGATTGAACAGTTTTGTTTAATTAAGCCACCGATCTATTTAGATAATCCATCTGTGGTAAAAACCGTTACAAATTGGTTTAGAAACAGTACCACATTTCAATTACCGAGTGGCTCCGCATTAGTTAACTGTTCTCTTCTGCTGTTAGTTAACTGACACTAGTCAACTGTTTGATGCAATCCAGCGGACGATGACACCTGCGACATTCATACTGTATGCACTAAGATATTACCAGAGAAATCTCTAGCGATTCCAAATGAGTAAATAGCCGAACAGAGTCCAAGCTTCTATAAAGCGCGCAAAATTTTTACCTACTTTGGTAGGGTTGCCACATGACGATAAGATAAATGAAACGAATAAATGAAACCAAATGTTTCATTTTACTTTTCATAAATTTACTTTAAATATTTTCTTTTTATTATTTTTGTTTATAAATAACTTGTTTTTATTTATTCTTTTTGAAGGTGGCTTGCAGAGCTGGGTGAGAGTAGCCGCGGATCGTGCTCGGTGGCGAGCACTTGGAGACGCCTGTGTTCAGCAGTGGACGTGTATAGGCTGATGATGATGATGATGATCATCATGATGTACCTAGTGTGAGTTATTTTTGACATTCTATCACTTTTTTTTATACGTCCTTCCGATAGGGCAACATATTTATAGCAATCCGGAGGTAGGAGGAGGTGAAAAGGTGATTACTAAATGTTTGATTACCTCAAACAGTTGAGCTAAACTAAGTCAGACTCTTACTGACAAAACACCCCCTGGTGTTGCCTATGCCTTGCCTTTGAAGGGCTACATAGGTTGACGGAATGGTCGCCTCCCGAGGGTGGGAGGCGACGTTGGCGTTACTCAGTCAGAGTGCACGCCGGCGGGCGCCGTGGTGAAGTCGGAACACCGCATAGTGGGGCGGGGTGTCACGTTAACGAAAACGAGAATTTAACTCTTTCCGTTTGTCGCCAGAAGGCACTGCTAAAATGCCATACAAATTTTCGTATACGTAAACATAATCGAAGGAATTTTGGAATTAGAAAGTAACTTTCTTTGTTTTTAAATAGCTAACTGACACGGTATCTTATTATGTAGTGAAGAGTTTGTAAATTTTGAAGTTTCCTGGATCAGAGTAAAGGCCACCTAGTTAGACAATTTGTAAAACCTTCAGCGCTTTCATGACAACGCTTCTCACTTAATAACTTTGATAACATTTAACTAAGCTTTGAAACTTCTCTATTATTCATAAGTTAATCGTTTGATAAATTAATGTTTTGTTATAAAATTTAAATAATCTTGTAATTATTATAATGAAAGTGATTAGATTATAAAAATATGTAAACATGCAACTTATGGATGCCCCACTGCTGGCCAAAGGCCTCCATTATTGAAATCAAGTCATCACTATAATTGATTGCTAATGGTTTTATGAAATAGATTTCGTAAGGTAAAATGTAAAGAAGTACTACCAAAGGTGCACAAAGAGTTTAATTGTTCCTGTAAAAAAAAATGCTTTCTACTTTTAGATAAAGAGAAAATAAAAGCCGAATTTCCTAAATACCCTTTCCCTTGGTTCATACGAAGCTCAACTAATGTTTATCGTATCTAATGTTAAAGAAGCATCAAAGATGAGAAGCTCTATTCTTTAAGAAGAATAGAGCTTCACACCACTATTTTTACGTTTTTTCTTAAAAACAATACAATTTTTTTAATTATAATGTAAGTACATGCAAATTAAAAGAATATGTTATCACTTCCACTGTCAATGACTGAAAGTAAAAAGGTTTACCACTACGGACGAATACAAAATCAAACTCTAAAAAACAACTTAATTGTTGGTTGGAACGTTTTTGCTAATCTACGTCCAGTGATAGTCACTCATATGTGTAAGCGTTTTTGTAAATTAAATATTGACATCAAAGTAAAAATTAGTACAATATAACTGACTTTCCTACAGTCATAATATAATTATATTATTTTTCCAAAACATCTGTCTTAGAGTAGTTCTGCCATGTTATTTGGGAGACGGGTTCCTAAAAGTTAATCCAAATAAGTCTTGATATTTTTAAGCCACCAAGCAATTCAGTAATTGCTGCCAACATTTAATATAGGTACCAACAAAAATGGTAGCGCGAATATAGACAAGATTCACATGGCATTATAATAGCATCGTTTTTTAGGGTTCCGTAGCCAAATGGCAAAAAACGGAACCCTTATGGATTTGTTATGTCTGTCTAGACAGACAGACGTCTGTCTTGGTAAATAGATGTATTATGGGAACCGCATTAAGATTTTTACACAAAAATAGAAAAAAAAACAATAAATTTTGAGGGTTCCCATACTTAGAACTGAAACGTAAAAAAAATTTTTTCATCATATCCATACGTGTGGCGTATCTATGGATAGGTCTTCAAAAATGATATTGAGGTTTCTAATATCATTTTTTTCTAAACTGAATAATTTACGCAAAAGACACTTCCAAAGTGGTAAAATGTGTTCCCCCCCCTGTAACTTCTAAAATAAGAGAATGAAAAAACTAAAAAAAATATATGATGTTATTACCATGCAAACTTCCACCGAAAATTGGTTTGGACGAGATCTAGTAAGTAGTTTTTTTTTAATACGTCATAAAGTACGGAACCCTTCGTGCGCGAGTCCGACTCGCACTTGGCCGGTTTTTTTACAATATTCGATTATGAACGTAGATAAAGCGATATGTTTATCATACGTTATTTTCATTCGTGTAAAAAGTGTGTTTTTAAACCTTCTTTCATTTTAAAGTTCAAATTAATAATAATGGTTTAGCCCATTACAGCGTAGCTACCCTCGACAGTGCTCTTATCGAGACATGCAAAAAATGTTCTTTGTATAACACCACCGCCACCCCGCAAATTCAATTCGGTACCGACCAATAGGGTAATGTAAACGGACTAGTCGTTGTACATGCGACGCTATGAACGTTAACAAAAAGTTGATAATCAATTGCATTGAGCATGTACGCTCCGTTGGCAGAATTGTTAGCAAGTTAAAACATTGCAGAAGCTAAGACATTTTTAGATACGTTTTATGCACTTTATTGTAAACTAGCTGACCCGGCGGACTTCACACCGCATTTTTTTTAAATGTAGCCCATGTTACTCAGCACTAATGTAGCATTCTAATGGTGAAAGAATTTTCTAAGTCGGTCCTGTAGTTTTTGAGTTTATTCGCTTCAAACATACATACATACTTACAAAAAACAAAGCTTTCCTCTTTATAATATTAGTATAGATCTAATGGTGAAATATTTTTTTAAATCGGTCCAGTAGTTTTTGAGTTTATTCGTTGCAAACATACATATATACATACAAAAATACAAAGCTTTCCTCTTTACAATATTAGCATAGATGAATAGTCTTTTTACATTTCAAAATAGAGTAGTTAGAATTTATGTACAGAAGCCAGGACATCAACCTTTTTAAAACAGTTAAATTTCTTCAATAAATTTTCAACCATATGCCATACGCATGAAGTTTAAAGTCTATTGAGGAAATTTGATTTGTTTAACAACCTGAGCAGAAGACGCATAAAGGCTGAAGAATTAGCTGCATAAAGGCAGACCGCCTCTGTGGTCTAATGGTTCAGACTAACGGTCTCAGATCTAGAGGTCCTGGGTTCGATTCCCAGTTTTCATATTGCATGTTTCTGTACTCGGTTTGGTTGGTGGTAAGCCTTGTTTGTCCGCCTGGGGGTCCATATTTGAATATCTACAATTAAAATAACTACGTGTAAAATGTCATTGTTCAAAACATCGAATGTTTAAGTATCGATTGTATCGAAATATCGAATAGGTACCTATGCTTAAAATGTCTAGGATTGAAAAGCTTAATGATTAAAATTAATATCGAATGATTTAAAATGTTGATAGTAACTATACCTAAGTACAAAATGTCAACATTTCATATACCTTCCAGTTAATATATCGTTTTTTTAAATAATCTAGTAATTTCTAGCCTTTTGTTGTTTTGTTCACAGTTCTAACCTAACATAATTCAACATGAAAGGGACCCCTTGACAGTTATAGCCATCAAAAACAAGCTTGTAAAAAAAACCAAGACTCGCAACACAGTTCTTCTACCGTAAAAAGTCCATCCAAGGGACCATAAGGGACCATAAGGGACCATAAGGGACCTTCTGTCTTAAGTTATTACGTAATTAACTAATCTAACAACATCATAAAGTGACCATATATCAATATTAAAAATATTTAATGTTTTAAATAAATAGATTCTTAAACTACTGGTTCAAATTGAATGAAATTTGAAATATAACGTGTTTATACATTGCCTGCTTGGTTACTGAAAATTGAGGCTACTAGTTTTATCCTCAACGAAGTTATACGAGTATATAGCGGGTTGAAAATGGCCTAAACTGTTTCGAGAAAAGGATGGTACGGCCGTGCCGTTTTTTTGCTTGACTTGGCGGGGGCACTACCGTGCCCCTAGATATTATATAAATTATGCCAAAACCAAATAAGACCAAATGATAGTTATGCTAACCTTTGCAAAGGTTTTCCCCATGTAAAATTATATTTAAAGGTGTAAGTAGATTATATCTAAAAAAGTTCCATTACATGACTTGTGCATAATAAATAAATATCGATATTTAGGACATTCGATACACTGTGAGTACTGTTGAGGAGCTCGATGGCTGAAGTTATGCAACTTTCGCAAAGACGGATCATCGGATGGGTGACCAAAAATTTATTATCTCGAGCTCCTCCGTGCTTCGGAAGCATGTTAAGCTGTTGGTCCTGGCTCCATTAGCAGTCGTTAACAACCACCAATCTGCAATGGGTCCGCGTGGTGGTTTATGGCACATTCTCTCTATCCATCCATAGGGAAGGCTCGTGCCCCAACAGTGGGGACATATAATGAGCTGATGATGATTGAACTTAGGTTATCTAACCATTCGACAGTTATAACCTTACGTTATTTTGATATTAAAATATTTTGATACAATCGATATTAAAATTTTCGATGTTTTGAACATTGACACAATATGAAAAACGAAAATTAAAATACCTACGGGAAGAATTTTAATTTTCAATTTTCAAATACGTTCTCCCACCTGGCTAGCTGCCACTATCTTATCTAAATATGTCATCATAATCTCAATGTTTGTAGCATTCATTGTTGTGTTCCGCCGCGCCGGTTTGAGATAAGATAGCCAGTGCCTCAGTAGTTGAGAATCCCGGGTGAAGTGCGCTTCCACCATTGGCCTTATCATCACTTAACATCAGGTGAGATGAAGGCATTATGCTTAACCGTAAGATACAAGAAAGAAAAAAAAACAGTAATTTTTATGGATTGAGTGTGCTGATTGCCTCAGATGGCATTTTCAGCTTCACCGGGCTTTTTTGGGGGCGGCGAGAAACTTAAAGGGTCCCTCAAGCCGTGTGGAACGAATCATTTTTGCAGGTTTCCTAGAGGGAACAGCATCGGCAAAAGGCTTCGGATTGAATAGGAGAAAAACAGTTGCTCAAGCAACTACTGCAGGAGCGTAGTGGAGTGGTCCTACTTCCAAGGACCATCGTTCAGATTATCTTGGCCTTTCTGGTACTGTGGGTGTGTAGCTCTTGCTTATTGCGCAAAGTCATCACGTGGGGTTGTCAATGTCAATCAAACTCACATTGTCAGATGCCAAATGTCCGTCGTTAATAAGGACTTGCCAGGAACTCTAATTGTTAATCTAATAATCACTATTATATTCTATTGTATTCTAATCTCTAACTATCGGAACACAACAATGCTACTACGAGTATAAAATTAATATTATATCGACATATTCAGATAAGATGATGGTAGCTAGTCAATTGGACTTAAATCAAACCCTACCACTAATCAAACCGAGTACAAGCATGAACCCCTCTGGGACTTGTACCCTCGACCCCTTGGTCCTGAGACCGGCAGTCAGTAAAACTAAGTTTCAAAACATGCTCTCTTGTCTACCTACCTTAGCTCACCAGCTAGCTAGGTCGTAGTTGAGTTGGTAGACCTAGTATGATCACTCGTACAACTAAATGATGAACGTACCGCCTCCATAGTTGCTAATGAAGTGGAGTATGTTGGTGTTGTTCCTGGCTGCGGCCTGGTGGGCTGCCGTCCGTCCCCGCACGTCCCTCACTGCCAGCCGTGAAGGCTCGCTGAGGTACAAACGCATGAAGTCCTCAACATTGCCGCTCTCCGCTGCCTGCAGAAGAAAGATACATGCTGAAGAAAGAGAGCAAATACATAATAGAGGGAGAAAGTAAGAGTTTGCTTGAAGCATAAGAGACTTTCTTAAAGTATTTAGGAAAATAGGCACAATTTTGTAACTGTTGTAAGTTGAGATCTGTTGGAATAATCAAACTAATATTATAAAGCTGAAGAGTTTGTTTGGTTGGTTGAACGCGCTAATCTCAGGAACTACTGGTTCGAATTTAAAAAATATTTTTGTGTTGAATAGTCCATTTATTGAGGAAGGCTAGGCTATATTAAAACATATATAATATATATATATATATATGTATTTATAAAATATACTATATTAAAATAAAGCTTGGCGAGGAGAAATACGTGAAAGAAGGTGTGTACACCTTCATGGTAATACCTGACTTAAAATCCATTTCTTAACAGTTAACACTAAACTAGGTTTCTTTTTAATAAAATTATGCTTTAAGTCTTTTTTTTGGCCGTTCTTATAAACGAGCTCTTCGAGTACCAGCTTGAGAATCCATGTCTACAATACCACTTTTCTAAACTTACGTAACGTGTGTAACAGTATTATGTATTTGCAATAAATAATTTACCACAATAACAATGAAATTAAACTACTTTAATAAACTTATAAAAAAAACCATAAACTAATACTAACTATAAATAAAAAAAATGTCCCAAATCATCCCCATCAGGCAGAGTGCCCAGTAAGGTAGCAGCATTGCCACGTTGGATAGCAATGCTTATACGCTGGCCCACGTATCTGCTAGCTCTGGGATTCCGGGTGGTTTCTACTCATTTTATAAATATATCTTTAAAGAGGTACACACGTGATAATTTTAACAAGATTCATCCGAATATAAGCAATTATAAATATCGGTGCCTGCCTAGCTAATTTGTCAATTGTTTTGAGAAAAGTAAAAAAAATATCCTTTTTCTTACTTCGCAGTCGTTATTTATTATAGAAGATTTGATAAATACAACTTGTGTACTATTTATTAAGCAAAATTTATCACAAGTTTCGTCAAGATATAAAATATGTCTTCCTTCTCTACGATATTGTTTAATAGTATTTAGGTATTTCCACATCCACGATGTTATGCTTGGCTGTTCGACAAGGAGTTTCCTTTTAGATCCGCATTTCTTAAATTTAAAACCCAGATCATGGAATAATAGTCTTAAATATTCCCGTAGCACCTATATTTATAATTGCATATCTACAGATGAATCTTGTTAAAATTATCACGTGTGTGCCACCTAACCGCCCCGTTTAGCTTATAAGTAGTTCAATAAAGAATCAACTCAAGAACCAAATAACAGTTAACTGTATTCCTCTATTCTATTCTCCTACTCGTATACATTTGTCGCCTCGGTCCATTCCACGGTGTCACGGTACGTTATTGTGTTTCTCCGGCGAATTCTTGCAATTTGGCCGTGGAGCTTCATGGGCCACATTGTGTGACTATGCTGGAGAGATATATTTTATCTAAAGATATTCTATGCACTGGCATGTCGAACTCAAAATTATAAATTTTCGACTTGCGCGATGTGCTTTTGGTTATATAACATTTAAAATTTTACGCAAATTTTGTTACAAAAAAAAAACATCAAAACAAAGTCTTTTTTCAAATTACTTTTTCGAACGGATGTTCATGACGTAGTTGTCGACATTGAATAGGGCTCCTTTGGCTTATAGAGTAAGAGTACATAGTATTGATTAATTTCGGCGAGTTGGATTGAGCCACGATAGCATAGTTGGTAGTGCACCTGACCCGACATGTCATGGGGTGCGGGTTCGAAGCCCGATCATGTGGAGTTTTTTCAACACTTTGTCTTTTTTCAAATTGTTGATGTAATTTGACGATCTGCATTAGGGTAGTGGTTAACAGTAATCGATAATTTTTTCTGAAATCATTAAAATTAGGACTATTATGTATTTTTTAATTAGGTGTCAGCAACTGATTTTGTTGAATACAGACCATATAATTCTGCTTCCTAGCTGTCATTCCGTAGAATTTCAATAAAAAAGTTTTTTTTTGGTGATGAAAATTTATTGTGTCGAACACTGACTGACTTAAAGTGTTGAACACTGGTGCCAATATGATATGTATGTCCCAGCGAGAGCAACGTCATCTACGGACAATTCATCGAACTATTGTGTAATTTAATTGATTGTCAAAACGTCAAGTGAATAGTACTTGGGTGGAATCGAGCAGTAGGGCGTGTGGCTGTATGAGCAAAACGCAGCATTGCGTCGCGCAGTCTATGTGCATAATGTGAGTTTTGTTTACTACGCGTATTGATTCGATTACGTTAACGAAAACGAAAATTAATATGGCATTGAAGCAGCGCCTCCTGGCGACATACGAGAAGAGTCAAAATTTTGCCGTAATTAACGTGATCGAATGGAGAATGAAACTCGCACTAGACACCCTGAACAGAACGGCCATAGCGAGCGGACGCATAGACACGCTGCCACGAGATCACCGCGTTTTGACTTTACGTTTGCATCCACGCTTATCTAAGTAATCGTTTGATTGTATTAGTTACTTTTCGTTTATTTGGAGTGATAAGATTGTCTAATATTCAACCGTGCTTTTATTTCCGTAAAATAAGATGTCGGTAAACTTACAAGATGGTGAACAATATGATGTCATGCCGTCATGTAAAATAATGACTGAACCAGGAACAGTGACAGATTTTGGTCATTTTTTAAATAACAGAGACATGGTCTTTAATCGACACATCATAATAAGTATAAACTCCCGACACAAAATAATAAAATAGTATGAACGTAAACAGCCTAAGACAAGTAAAAAAATATTAAAAAATATCTACTATTTGTGGGAAAAAAGGTATAAACGTGAAACCCTATAAAAAGAAAAAAATTACCTTGAAAATATGACCTTACGTAAGTAAGTACGTATGAAATTTTATTAAATGTTGTCGCGTCGGGGGACCGCTCAAATTTTTTTAAACGTTTTTTTGTTAAAGTACATACGTAACATATGAAGTTTTTTTTCTAAGCCCTCAATCCATTTATTTCGTTAGTGCTGTGATATTTAAGTTTAAATATAGAAGATAACTTTGTTTCCCGAACGCGACTTGCGCGAATTTTGTAAGTGTCGTCGTTCAAGTCGTTCAAGTTGTTTCAGCATTTATCTAGATAGTTCAGTTGTGTATTCAGTTTTTTAGTAGGTTCACTTGTATTCTTAATACTTACTTTAACATTTTCGTTGTAATTTTAATATTAAGTAGTTTGTTTGTGTGATTATATAAGTGTGTGCATAGTTCGCTTTCTAATAAGTCTATTTTAGTTTATGCATGTCGTGGCAACCTCTAATTAAGACAGCGCCTTAGAATGTAACCCAATATCTGTTGTTTTATAAATGTACATGGTGTTTGTTTTGTTGGTTGTCCTTAAATAAATAAATAAATAAATAAATATAATTTTATTTAGGTAGGTTTTTATGGGTAAAGTGCGGTCTCCCGGTATTTTCTATTGTGTCTGGTTTTGAGGCAGTCAACGTGTTAATTAGGTTTTTTGTTTTATTATATCCTTTTTCTAGTTCTTCCTTTATTTATTCTTCGTACAAGTATTTCATAGCTAAAATCAAACTAACCGTATTATAATATAAGTACAAATTTACTCGTATTTTTTATATTTTTTTGCTCGTAGTGCTGGTCGTATGTTACGCCACTCATCGTTAAACAGCATCATCCGCAGTGCTTTTGCCACCGTTGGTTTACCGGCTGTCTTAGAGCCAGCTGGTATCTCTCGCAGCGATGGCAAGAGACCTGACGGAATGACCATTGGGCCCTGGAAGCTTGGCAGGCCGTTGGTGTGGGATGCAACCTGTGCTGACACCGTGGCTCCCTCGCATGTTCGCACCACTTCTCTTCATGTGGTCCCCACAGCTGCCCCAGTGCTGCGGTTAGCGCTGAAAACGGCACAAATACGCGAACCTGTGTCGTAGTTATTTATTTGTTCCGTTTGTGGCGAAAACAATGGGTGCATGGGGGCCGGAGGGAAAGCAGCTTGTTAAAGAGCTAAGTGCTTGCCTTACTGAAGCCTCCGGTGACAAAAGCCACTACCTACCTCTGCCAGCGTATTAGCTTGGCAATTCAGAGGGGCAATGTTGCCAGCATTCTTGGGACCGTTCCCATGAGCCCACAGTGGGAGGACATTTTTTATTAAAAGGTATTTAGTTTTTAATTTGGTGTTTTTATTCTGTTTTTTTTTTTAAGTTCAGTTGAGTTATGTTTCTATTTGTTGTGTATATACTAAATAAAGGTACAAATCATTTCACACTTTCAAATACCCCCTCATCACACCACTTTCCTTATCAATCTAGGGCCAATGCCCAATGCGATCTGATCAATATTAGACAAAAAAATAATTTTCAAGCTTCGATCAACAATACCAATTTTCAAGTTTTTAGTTTTCATTTTGTTAGTTAATAATAGTTAATAATATTCCCCATTCCCTTTCAATAAACTGTACATTTTTCTACTAGTCAAGCTCTTTCATTTGAAACTCATATTGAGGGAGTTGTGAAAAAAAATGTAATTCGCCATTTTGTGGTGGCAGCCATCATGAATTTGAAATTTGTCATAGTGTATAATATGCTACTAGTCAAGCCTAACAACACACACACCCACACACACACCCCCACACAACCTCACATACACACACAAACGCACACACACACAAAAAATAGTGTATGGAATCCGCCGGGTCAGCTAGTATTTAATAAATATTAATATGTTAGCTAACAGAAACGGAATTTACTCTACAACCAAATAACATCAAAATGTATTTCTGCACAGTTGTAACTTAAGTCTATTTCACGGTGTCAGTACGTTATTGTGTTGCTTCGGCGTATCCTTGCAATTGGTCGGACCTTTGGAGCGTCAATGTCCACATTGTGACTAGCTCGCTGGAAAGATATTTTTCATTTTACGCTCCACTGTGGAACGTCGAAGCGACGAGACGTAATGAAGTTTTAGATGATTCAGAGGTTTAGAATCGAACACTAAAGATGGCGACAAAATGATTTTTTTAGAAGGACTCTTGCGAAAGGGAGGGCAAAATGCAAAATACCTCCGATTTAACAAAGAAATTATTTTATAATGGCATAATCTTTTTTCATAGAAAAAATCGACCGAATTTATTTTAGATAAATTTTTTTAGTCTTAAGTTTGATAGGATACTTTCTTTGTAAACGTTATTGTTATGATTTGTTATTGACCTTGACTTATGTTTATTGGTTAATTTTCATAAAGAACTGTATAATAAAAAACTTATAACTGTCCCACTGCTGGGCAAAGGCCTCCATCATTAAAATCAAGTCATCCGAAAAATCCGAAACACACTTTACTCGACCTGGGAACTGAACCCTTCGTGTGTAACTGGAACCTTTGTGTATCGGGCCGAGCGCTTTCCCACTGGGCCACCGAGACGAGAACTTTTTTGAAGCCGTAGATATTGTAATGATTTGTTATTGACCACAACTTTTTTTTTGTTGATGGCTTCGTGCCATTAGCACATTTAGCCAGTGTCAAAGTAATTTTTCTAACAAGTAATACATAAATAAACAATATTCCTTTTCTGTGCGATGATGATGAATTATAATAGACATGAGAAGTGAGAAATGATATACCCGCCAACCCCTCGAGTATCTCAGTAAAGATGTGGGGCTTTACTAAGTCCTCGGGCGGACTTCTTGAGAGAATTTTAAAAGTGACGTTGCACTGTTTTGTTTCATTTGCCAACACTCATGCACACTCACGAACACTTAACGGTTAATAATCCACCATTATTTCACATTAATATTCGATATAACACAAATTTTTGAAAATAATACAAAACCGCAGACATGACTCTTCAATTTCCCGCCAAGAAGTCCGACCACGACTTAGGTTTATTGGCTTACTTTCTTTTTGATTAAGAACTGTAACATGAGTTAACAGGTGATTACACCACAATCTGATAAACCGATTTACAGATCTTTTATTAGTGGCCGCGGGCAATTGGAATCGTGATGATCACTCACAAGCACTATGATTGGTGAATAATGATATTTTTTAGAATACTAGTGTCCCGCTCATGACTTTATCTGCATAGATACTCGTATCCCGTGATTCCATCGGATTTCCGGATATCTTATCTTTGCACATGTCTTTAGTATACAATATGGCTTTCCAATTTCGTTAAAAAAAATTTGGAAAGATTTTGGTGTTGGCCACAGACGGCATTTAAAGCATCACTAGACTTGTATGGGGGTGGCAATAAACTTACAGGGTTTCTCAAGTCGTATAATAGAAACACCGTCAAAGGGTTTTTAGAAGGAATGGCGTCACGCAAGCACGGTTCGGATCGGATCGGCGCAATTTCGACATATTTTTAGGCCTGCATTGTTCTTGAAACAGTATTTCATTTAAACACGGACATGTCAAAAACAAATATTCCAAAGCATCAGAACAGAAAGCAATGTTAAATAAACCGGAATCAAAATATTTATCTTATTAATTTTAAATGTTTTAGTTTTAAGTTTCGGTACGACTAAGTATGTATTTATTACAACAATATTTACTTGATATAGAATATGGCGTGAACGCTTAACAATCAAATACACTACAAACAACTACCTATACGAATGCATTTTTTTAAAAATATATTTTAAAAACGAACTACAAAATAACTCACTAATCCTCTACAGTATCCGCCTCCAAGCAGGTAGAAAGCGTATTATCGACTGGTAATAAGTTTTCCACCGTGTCTCACTTCTATTGTATTTATGGTAATTCACCCAATTCTCGACCTTCGCGATCGATGATTGGCATAATGGGAAAACCGGATTACGACAAGAGTTTTCACAAACAGGCTTGAGTACCTGTGGGACTTACGAAATAAGGCTAAACTCACTCATCCGTAAACATGTAAATAGTTTTAATATAAAAATTGTGTCACTGAAATTACTTTAGAAATAAAAGCTGTGATCTTCTTTTGTTTAAACGTTATGTTGTTAGAGGAAGGCCGAAGTTTAAAAGCAAATGTTCGTTTGAGGAATTATTATCTTTGGAAATATCTACAATGAGCGGAAACCGACAGTCTTAGTATTGGTGTTAATGAGAAGAGATTATCGATGATGAGATAGAAAGATGATGAAGTTATGGAGAATGATGAGCATTAAAGTGCTGTTGTACATTTAGAAAGTCTTGAACCAGCAGTGCGACGTTCATAGGATGATGATAGTGATGATAAAGAATGATGGCAATCTTAACCCAGCATTAACAAGAAAGGATTTAATAAAAAAATAATGTAATTGTTGAAGCACAGATTTGGTTTAAGTCAAGGCAATAATTTAAGTAAATACCTGAGCAACGTTAAACAAGAAATTAAATTACTACCAAAGATCAAGAGTCATCTCAGCCAAAAGACGTCCGCTGCTGGACAAAGGCCTCCCCCACGGATCTCCATGAGGGGTATTTGCCGTAATCGCCACGCTTGGCAGGCGGGTTGGCGATCGCAGTTAGTTAAGAGTAACCTCTTTTACACATATCATGACTTTTCGAACCCTTTGCAGAGTCCGTCGTCACAGGGAGACTGAGGTGTTGGTCGTCTCATAATTAGTTAGTAGCTTGTATACCCTCATTTAAATGAAATCAGGTGCGTTCCGTTTTACGCAGAAAGAGCTTACAGTATCTTTTGGTCTGGCAGTATGGTGTTAGGGCTGGGATTTAAAATGATTCTAGATTGCTGAAAATTCGTGGGCTGCTGTGACGTAATCTCACTAGAGCCGAAAGTTCGAACTCGAATGATGATTCTTCGACAGTCGGGACTAGAACGCGTAAAATAGGTATTTATTACACTTTGTTACGCTTTTCTGATAGTACAACACGCCTGCACTCAACCTATCACAAACTGTAAAAAAAAATTAATTTATAGACTGAACTTTTTTTTTGTTGGAAGCTAACAGCATTTTTCACAATTTTACTCGACATTTAACAAATTATGAGCTAATAACAAGCTACCACATTTGAAAGCAGAAAAAAATAACTGGGAAAACAAAAGTCATCCGCACTTATTTAGGAGTTAACATAGTTTTAACCTGTCCTGCATTAGTACAGTTAAGATCAAAGCGGCTATCTGAACTGAACTTATTGAAATATTTACTAGATCTAATCATTAAACTATTTATACTGAAATTAATAATAGCAAAGGGAATGCGAAGCAATGTGTGTGTTTCTAAGACGTAATTTATTGTCTGGGACTTTTAACTGCATTTTACTGAGAAGTTCCGGGCAATCTAATTTATTTTCATAAGAAGGCAGACATCTGTAATGTTTCTGCGTAGGTAAAGCGGTAAAAGGTGAAGAACAGTGCAACGTTATTCATAGACGTCATAATATGGTGTATTTTAAATTTGGCGCAAAGAAAATTTTCAATTGCATTGATATAAATGATTATTTACATATAATTTCACGCAAATGTTGTTGCGAACAAATTGAACGACAAATTGAAAAAAGACAAAGTGATGAAAAATTTCCACGAGGTGGATTCGAACCCGCACCCCATGACATGCCGGGTCAGGTGTACTACCAACTATGCTATCGTGGCTCAATCCAACTCGCCGAAATTAATCAACACTATCTATTTTTACTTGGTAAGCCAAAGACAACTACGTCATCAACATCCCATCGTAATATTTTTACAAATATTGAAAGATCAGTCAAGAATTAGACAAGCTAAGTATATTTATGATTATTTATATATTTACGCAAATATTGTTGCGAACAAATTACAAATTGAAAAAAGATAAAGCTTGAAAAAATGTCATAATCTGGGTTCCATTACTTCCAGTTTATGCATTGAGCATATGGTTGTAAATAAATTGAAGAGACTTGGCAGTTTTGGATATGTTGATATGTAAGCGTCTGTAACTTCTGGGTAGGATTTCAGAACCGTTACAAAGTTAATTGAAGTCACTAAGCCTTAACAAAGTTAAAACATCTCGGTAGCCGAGTGGCAGAGCGCACGACTACACCGGAGATCCTAGGTTCAAATCCTGATAGGACAAAGTGTTTTTCGGATTTATCAATGCATAGCTCGTGTTTGTGACCACCATCCCGCTTTTGGCAACAGTAGTAACTAAGCCAATGTAGAGATGACTTGGTTTCAATGATGGAGTGGGAGCCCAGCAGTGGGATAGGAAATATATAAAAAAAAATATCATCATCATCATCATCATCATCTCAGCCAAAAGACGTCCACTGCTGGACAAAGGCCTCCCCCAAGGATCTCCACAACGACCGGTTTTGTGCTGCTCGCATCCAGCGGCTTCCCGCGACCTTCACCAGATCGTCGGTCCACCTTGTTGGAGGCCTGCCCACACTGCGCTTTCCGGTACGCGGTCGCCACTATATATATATATAAATATTTTACGCTCTGAAATTTCAGTTTTTATAATTCTAAGCTAAGCTAGTACATATGTAGCTATGTAGCTTCATACCGGAACACAGAAATTCACAACAAAGCTGCTTGTGGCAGAATTCGATGTTAAACACCATTCAGTCGGATAATTCCCATACCACCAAAGCCTATTGTTCTCGAATAAAATATAATTTAATTCATTATTTCCCACCTCCACGACCATTCAAAATTAAATCAACTATTATATATTTTTCCCACCATAACCGCCGTGGCTGGTGCGAATAAACTCATGAAGGTCTGGGAACGACCAGGTTTCTGGGCAAAATCCAACTTCCAGTCGAAACACTTATCCAACACTCCCCCACCCTCTACAAAAATTAATCAATACCTAATTTATTCGTATATTTATAAACAACTACATAATAATTTCTAACACTATTACGCGTTTGATCGCATTACCGTCAAATTAATTAAGTTATCATTTTTAGAAATAGTTCAAAGAAAATTTAATGTTAAATCATTACGGTTATGTCAAAGCAATTTATACCATTAGGGAGGCGTCTTCTAAGTCTTAAATATAATTATTATGACTCCATTTTGAGAAGGTACACAAAAACAGGTCCTGCCAATTAAAACGTGACTTCTTGTGATAATAGCGATAATCTAAGCATCTTTTAATTTATAATTTCGTAAGTAATATTTTCTTGTGATGTTGGTATATCGACTTTAACACCACAGCAATATATGTTTTAACTAAGTTAACCTAAAGTTACGGACAGGGTAACAGATCAGAGATGTTAAATTGTTTGGTAACCCATCCGATGACCGGCCTTTGCGAAAGTTGCTTAACCTCAGCATTCAGACCGGGCGCGTTAATCACTGCGAGCAAATCAACATAGCTACATAATTTTAACCGCCTCTGTGGTCTAGTGGACCACCAGTGTCAAACCTAAAGAACCCTGGTTCGATTCCCAGAGGGTACATGTACTGTATTCAGTTTGGTTAGTGATACGGCTGGTCTTAAGCCCGCCTCGCTTGCTACCTATAACAACAATATTGATAGCATTGTTGTGTTCCGACATTCAGAGATTCCCGCCTGGAATTGTCCGGGCCCTCTTAGAACGGTGGTCCTTCCACTAGATGACAGAGGCATTATCCAAAAGTGTTGTTATGTTTAAGATTTCTTCACATTACCTCATGCCTACTCATCGGGATTTCAATCCAGGACATTTTGCAGACAAGTTCTTACGCCATCATTCTTATTGGCGTCTTGCCATTATACACTCTTTCCTTACTCCGATATAAGTCTATACTATTATTATAAAGAGGAAATCTTTGTATTTTTGTATGTATGTATGTTTGCAACGAATAAACTCAAAAACTACTGGACGGATTTAAAAAATCTTTCACCATTAGAATGCTACATTAGCGTTGAGTAACATAGGCTATATAAAAATAAAAATTAAAAATACTACAATTTAATTTTCCAATACAAAATGATTTGTTTGTTTTGTTGTCATGGAAACCATTGATATATGTATTTAACTCAATGATGGAAACTGTCAAAGCGGTACGAAGTCCGCCGGGTGTCAGCTAGTAGA
Organism: Eudonia mercurella; assembly: GCA_963082485.1. NCBI lineage: Eukaryota > Metazoa > Arthropoda > Insecta > Lepidoptera > Crambidae > Eudonia > Eudonia mercurella. The sequence goes on from OY720022.1 coordinate 26,427,659, forward strand.
ATATAAAGTGGCATTTCAACTTGGAGTTGACGATTGAGAGTGAACGCAACAATAAACCAAATTAAAAAGACAAGCCACATACAAGAGTCAAGGAACTTAATGACACAAACAGTTAACTGCGAAAATGGTGAGATGGTATCACAATGTGTGGTCGTCGTGCGAAATGGCAGCCGTCACGAATGCTTTCATCACTTCGTTCATTAGGACGATTGATCGAGCGATCAGAGTCACAGAATAACGAATAGTTCAGAGTACTGAGTGTAAGTTTAATATACCATTCAATCGAAGAAGCACCTCCAGATGACTAAAGATCAGGAAAGGAGCCGTTTTCTGAAGTTTTTGTTAAGGCACTGACAACTAGGGTTCCCCTTTTTTCAGGACGAATAAAGTATTGTTTCATTTTGTTAAAACAAAAACAAAGTACATAGCGTAAAAAAGAGTATTTATTTATTTGTTCTTAAAAACGTATTTTTTGTTGTTCTATGCGACATTTAACAAATATTCTGTACCAGTTTATTTAGTCTCAAGTACTCATAACCTGTAATGAGCCAGTAACAATTGCTTTTACGTAAATAGAGTATTTTAGCGTAGGTACTTTATTGGTGTCGTAGATTATAAAGTACGCCTACATGAAACAGAGGGCAATACTCTATTTTAGAGTACGGGTGGCAACCGTACTGACAACTGTGAAATGCGCTTTACTAATGCGTGGTTTCTATAAAAAGTATACAACATACACATACAACGCTAAAAAAATATGTTTTAAAAGACTATATTTGAAATGTTATTGTTTCCAAAATTCAGAAATATAAAATTTCCTTGATAGAAGAAAGTAAAGTAGGTATTCTGTTCTATTCGTAATACCTATAAGAAAAAACGCAAATGTTTTATTTTTCTTATAAAACATCTATATTTTGAAGAAATAACGTTTTACGAATGCCTGACTTGAATCCAATGGATCACGCATTTTTTGCATTCCGTTTGCAGATCGACAGAGAGCGCTGTTACAGGGTTGTCAGTGCCTTAACATGATCAAAATACTAAATAAAATTCGCACTAAGCATTTTTAGGATGCCGCGTGCGAGCTTTATTCGCCATTCGATTACATTAACGAAAACAGTAGTAGTCCTCAATTTCCGTGGGTCAAAAGGTCACATTGAAGAATTATATTTTAAACATTTTTTTTTGTTCATAAACATAGTTTAGAAGGTGCTGAATTAAAAAATGCTACTGAGTAATTTTAATTTAGCACCTTTAATTGCTCATTCAAAGCACGCCCCTTTCCACCCTCCAGGTGGTAACACAGAGCACAGGGTGGCAAGGTCTAGAATCAAACGACTGTTGATTTTAAAGCATTCTCTAAATAAGTATAAATTTACTAGCAATCAGTGGCGAAGAGTGGAAATTTAAAGAAGGTAAGCCAACCTTTAAAAAAAATGTGCAATTCAAATACCTAGCACCAAAAACAATACCTATCGACGTAATTTTAATACCAAACTGTTGACCGTTGTGTGTGTTAAATGGATGATTGAATATAACTCTTTAAGAAATAATGTTTATCTGTATGAAGTAACATGTTGACCATTTTCTAAAGGGAAGCCGATGGGAATCGGGTTATATGGAGTCTTTGCCACTGCTAGCAATGTATGTAGCAGTATCTTTAAAAAGTATAAAAAATATGCTATTAAGTAGGATTTGCTCTGTAATGGCACGTTTCCCTATAGTAATAAGCATGTCTGTCAGTTCCTTAATACTATATTCAACCAGACGAATTGCGAAATGCGAATAGGTTGACAACAACAACAAATAATTACAGGACATTAAACGTATAAATTAAATCACGTGACAGTTCTTTAAAACATTAACCTATTTTATAATTGACTTTTTTATGTCCCGGACAATCTTCCCCTGGTTCCTGGGTGCCCAGGACTAAAACAACTCACTAAACTTCGTATATTTATTGAGAGACACACCAACTCGCTACTACATCGTCTTTTGTTTTCTATATAATCCAAACTCTCTTGCTTCCATCATAGCCAGCAAGAAGATACATCGGTACAAAAAGGCTCGAACATATTGTTCTGTTATTAACATGCATTACTTTCTGTGACCTAAAAAGTTATTAATAAACACTGAATTGACAATATCTATTGAAAAAAAACGTTATGACAGCTGTTGGTAAAAGTTTCTCTATTGACTGACCAATCAACTATCCAATTGTAAGTAAGTACGCACGCCTGCACATTAACCTATCACAAACTGTCAAATTTCCTCAATAGACTTTGAACTCTATTACTAAGACATATGGTTGAAAATGTATTGAAAAAAATTTGCAGTTTTGGAAAGATTGATGAACTCCGGTGTCGGTACATAATTCATAATTATCTTTGTTAACAAGTGACTTTATATTTAACTGTAGCAGAGAATTAAAGATGAACACATACAAATACTCCTTGATGTCCTTCAAGTGATTGTCACATACGCAAGCGGTCGGTCGTTGTAAGAAAATATATTTGTTGAATTATTAACCACAACATTCCTGTAATAGGAATCATTTTACCGAAGGCATTTCGAACTGTTACGTAATGTAACAGTTCGAAATGCCTTCGGTAAAATGATTTTCAAGTTAAAGGTTGATAAAAGGTTTTGTATCGAGAGAAAAAAAAAATCAAACCAGGTTACGCGACTACGGAAAAAACACAACAAAAAAAAAACAAAACACCGAGAAATTTCCCAAGTTACTTAAATGCAATTTTACTACTGTGATTTCTTTTCAATCAAACCGGGCTACCTTGAAAACTTTTTAATTATTCCAACGTGATTGTGGTTACCCAACTAGTTCGGTCGAGGGAAAGGTTCGTTTCAAAAGCGAGTGTCGTGAGAGCATAACACACATTTTATACCTGAGGTGCGAAGTGAAATGAGAGTGTGTATGACGTTTGAATAGGAACGAATACATATCGTTTACTTCCAATACAACTATTTAACAATTTAAATATGTAAAATTATATGTAAATAATCATAAATATAGCTTGTATAGATCTTTCAATATTTGTAAAAATATTAAGATCGGATGCATTCCGACACAATAAAGACTCCTTGTTCCATCTATTCACTGTCTTTTATTTCATAATAAATATAATGTCTATCCTTTTATAACCCAGCTTTTGATGCTGATTGTACCAAACATTCTCATGGACCCGCTGGGAAAGAAAATGTTTTTTTTTATTTTTTTAATGTCGTGGACCCGTTGGGCATCAAAGTATAAACTAAATTTTTTTGAAAACAATAGAGTCGTGGGACTTTTGGAAATAAGCCGTTGTCGACATTGAATAGGGCTCTTTTGGCTTACAAAGTAAAAATAGATAGTGTTGATTAATTTTGGCGCGTTGGATTGAGCCACGATAGCATAGTTGGTAGTGCACCTGACCAGGCATATCAGGGGGTGTGGCTTCGAATCTCGCTCGTGGATTTTTTTTCAACACTTTGTCTTTTTACAAATTGTAATATGTTCGCAACAATATTTGCGTAAATTATATGTAAATAATCACAACTTCCGGTTACGTTACAAAGGTAATTACAACAACAACGCCTTATGGTGACGGCAACGGCAGTAACGGAGTACCTACACAAATATGTACCCCCCGCTGGAAATCGGGGTCCCAACCGGTGGTCTTACCCACTAGACTACAGAGGCGGTCGTAAAAAAATTACTGAACTCAAGAATCTTCTGACAATATAACAGCCAAAGTGCCGAGTTTATGTAGGTCTATTGTTAGTGGAAAACATTTTTCAACCCTTTTTCAATAATGATTTGTGGAAAAATAATAATTTGAATTTATAAAAGTACATAAAATTAATCGTGTTCTTTCTATCAGAAATCAAAAAGTAAATAATATGTTATATGTATGAAAGAAAAACATGTTTATAGTCGGTTTGGTTAGCGGTAACACTTGTATTAAGTCCGCCTTTCAAGCTACCAACTTCGTATCTAAATATGTCGCCACAACATCAATGTTAGTTGCATTGTTGTGTTCCGACAGTTAGAGATAAGATAGCCAGTGCCTCAGTAGTGAAGGATACCGGGTGAAGTGCGCTTTCACCAGCCATATCACTTATCATTAGGTGAGATGAAAGCAAAGTGCTTACCTACCCGAAAGCAATAAATTTGTAATGAAGCGTTATTTATCGATAATTCACGGGTCAAAACAAACCCGTCAATGTCTACTTCGCATCTAATCTGATATTTGTAGTGTCACCCGATTAACATAATCAGTGAATAGGGCAATAAGATTAAGTAACAAGATTTGATTCTCGTAGGTCTTTGTAATAAAATGTTAAGATCTAATGTTGATGACGTAGTTGTCACAGTAAAGGTTTCGTAGTTTACAAAGTTAAGAGATGATATAGTTTCTTAGTATAAAAATTTGTAAGAGGAGCAACATGTTTTTTGGAGAGAGTTTGCTTATCGATTTAGGTGACATTTTTATTGTCACCAGATAATTTTGGGGGCAGCAAGTAACTTAAAGGGGAACCTTTAGCATGGAATGGCATCACGCATTAGTCCGAGTCCCCGTTCCCTCCTAGATTCTCCGAGGGGTTCGTATCGGATCGTAAGCGGAACAACCCAAGGACGATTCTAAAAGCTAGGACCTATCTTCGAAAATAATATATTGTTCTCTATGAAAATGTTTCTATTGCTTTTTCAGGGAAACTGCAATGCGTTGATAAATATTTAAATTACATAATTCTCAGTCAGGAGACAAGGTCTGAAATTAAACGACACAGTCATAATTCATTTTGACTGATCGTTTCGCGATGGCCGCCGTCGTCGGTCGGGATTGTTTACTTCTGCGTTTTAACATTAAATTTAACATTAAGTTTAGATAACGTTGAAATTAAAAATAATGCAGTTTTTTCTATCATTTTCTGGCTTTCATCATTATCATCATCATCATCATAATCATAACCAGCTCACGTCCTCACTGCTAGCACGGGCATTCCCTATGGATGAGATAGGGAGAACGGGCCATAAACTAACAAGCGGGCCGATTAATGGTTGTTAACGAATGCTAATGCTTTACGTACTTTCCTGGCTTTATCGAAGATATCTTATATACACAGACGTACACTTTTTGTAGATACCTAGGCACAACTTCATGCATCACCAAAGTGCTTATGGATATACCTCCTCTCATGAAAAAATGGCGCTTGACTTGAAGATGACTGACGACTCTTTCCAGGTGATCGTTTTTTGTTAGTAAAAATGGGTGTAGATTTTTTTACAAAACATAAAGAAGCTTTATTTAAAAAAAACAATGTGCTGCAGAATATATTAAACATTGCTTTTGGGCATTTCTGTCCCTAACTACTTGTCACAATGAACATGTATCGCAGACAAACACACACCACGATATATCGATTCAGGAATGCAATATTGTAAATATAACATTAAGTTGAAGTTTATATTAAAAAATTCCGTAGATGCAACGCGCATTTCTGAGACATTACATCTACGGAACGTCACACGTCTACAACTCATGCCACGAAGTATTAAGTTGCCTAATAATAAAAACTACAGTATTAATTGTAATTATTGTGTTAGTTCTAATAAGTATACCTATTAGACTAAGATCCCAAGGCCGCCAGACCTTACTTATTTTTTCGAAGACCAAAACTAATGTGTCTCATACTTTTCTAAACCATGCATAAATAAAGCGTATATAACAGTTGTCAGAAACGCAAGCAGATCCATAAAAGTTGTTAAATTTCAACGCAATTAATGATGTACAGGGCAACACTGAAAGTTTTTAGAACTGGCCACTTGTAAACGATATAATAAAAAAATAATTTCAAATTTTGAAAATTAACTCTTTGCCAATATTATTGTGTATGTATTTCATTAATTTATCATTTGTTTTACTACTTGGCGACGTCAGACGTGGAATTACTGGGTCACCCGCCGTATAGCCCCGACTTCGCATCTTGCGATTTTTATTTATTCCCAAAAATAAAAGAAAAACTTCTAGGAAAACGTTTTATGGATGCCGAGGATGCAGTGGCTGCATTTCAAAAGGCCGTCGAAGGGCTCCCTAAGGACGAGTGGACAAAGTGCTTTTCTCAGTGGTTCCATAGGATGCAGCGATGTATTGATGTGAATGGACAGTTTTTTGAAAAGATGTGATAAATCTAAGAACTTGCTAGTTTGTTCAGCTTTTGATTATCTAAGAACTTTCAGTGTCGCCCTCGTACTTGTATTACCAAACATAGCTCAGCTATGACTATGAGAATTCGGGACAACGTGCAGACTTGACGCCATGTTTGTTCTTATAAGCAAATATGTTTACTGTCTGCGTATTACGAACTCTGAACGGAGTCTAAGCTACACGTGGGCCGTACAAGACATAAAACGAGACCTTTTGTTGGCTAAGAAACTAATTAACTATGTATGTATAAGGCTTTTTTGTTACAAGGCATTTTTGGGAACAAACAAAAATGGATAGTTATTTTTACCCGACTGCGTCCGAAGGAGGGTTATGTTTTTCGAGTGTATGTATGTATGTATGTATGTCTGTTTCATTGGCACTCTCTACAGCCAAAACGGCATAGTGGATTTTAACATACGAGTATGAGTTGTCGTTAGATTTGTTTTGAATGCGGGAGTGACATAGGCTATAAAAAAAACAAAAAAAAACAAAAAAAAAATAACTTAAAAACATTGGCCAGGTTAGCTATTAATTAGTAGTCTTGACCCCTAAAACTCTTAGATCGACCACACGATCAAAATTTTTTAAACGAACTACAACGTCTACGAAAATAGATGTAGTTAATAATTTTCATTTACAGCAATATTTTATGGTGTTTTATTTTCAGGAATATTAGCAGATTTTACGAGTATTCTCATGTTTAAAAAAACTCAAAGAACTTGTTAGTCAAAAGTACTAGACGTCAAGAGTTTCATTGCTGACTTTGCTATTTAAAAGAGTAAGGCGTTTTAATACAATTATTTCATGTAGGTTTTGATATGCTAAGTTATTTACTTTACAAAACTAATGAGTATGAAAAAAAACAAATTATTAAAATAAAACTAAAAACCCGACTGCTAAGACAACTATATAAAAAACAATTATATACTCGTAAAAACCGGACTAACATAAAAAATAAAAATAATAATAATTCAATTTATAAATACTCATTTAAATACTCTGGTATCGCAGAGCTTGTTTTTTTTTCAGTTTTTTTTTCTTGCAGTTATTTTTTATGTTAGTCCGGTTTTTACGAGTATATAATTGTTTTTTATATAGTTGTTTTAGCGGTCGGGTTTTTGTTATTTATTTAACTACCATACAATATAGAGATAGAGATCTCTTTTAGGGATAAGCTCACCTTTGTATATTTATTTCAATGTGTGTTTAATATGTGAAATAAAGGACAACATCGAAGTATATGTTTTTAATAAAAGCACTGTCAATTTTTTGACGTCAAATTGTACTTAAAAGGCTTAAATGTTTTGACCACGAGAGTAATTTTTTTTTTGATCATTAATTATAATGATTTTACAGTACAAAATAGAAAATGTGTACGTGTCATAGATGCCGATGCTCAACATACACAATAAAGAATTACTACTTGTCATAGACACATTTTGAAGAGGAGTTCCACATATCTTTTAAAATGGTTTGCAAAAAATCCCTACATGAACAAAATATTTCAAAGGCGTGACCTTTAAAGAACAGAAGCTCATGTTCAGAAACTAAAACGTCCACTGGGATTGTTTATCGAGAAACTAAATCATCCCAAGTTTCCGAGCCATTTAACTGATCAATTCTCCCTGGACGCACAAACTTAAAGTGCGAGCTATACCGCCAGCTAAGCTTATTTTTGTAGCTGCGTGCAATGAACTATAGCTAACTAAGATATGTAGAAAAAGGTGCCAAATAAAGTATCATAAAACGCAACTTCAAAAAGCGTTTTATCCACCTCTAAAGTTCTAGGGCCAAGGTCTAGAGGTTAAAGCACCAGTGTCATACCGAGAGGTTCGGTTCGATAACTTGTAAGGATTACAGTCACGAGCATTAACGTATAAAAAAAACAAAATTCGAATTCATTTATTTACTTTAGGCTACAAATAGCTCTTATGAACGTCATTACGCCATCGGTTCGTAAGTCTACTCTGGGCGGGAGACCTTGTACTGATCAGAACCGACAAGAAACTCAGCAAGTGTCAAGCTCTTTTCTCCCTTACAGCGTCAAAAATATTGGAATACACTTTCCATCACAAATAAAAACACAAAATATAAGGACAACCACAATTCAAATACCCACGAATGTCGTGTCGTTGGTTTAATTGGTAGTGGGGCTTGTTTAAAGTCCGCCTGTCTATATGAACGCCACCATGATTCCTTCTATCACCACAACAAGTTGGTGGCATTGTGTTCCGACAGATACAGATAAGATAGCCGGTTTCTTACTAGTTGAGAATTCCGGATGAAGTACGCTTTCACCTTGTGTCTTATCTTCATTTATCATCAAGTGGAATGAAGAGCGTGCGTTTTACAATAGTTGAATTATATAAAAGCTAAGCTAAGTTAGCTTAGCTTGCTGCGTAGCTTGCACTTAAGTTAAGCATAAGGGTCGTGCTTGACAAACCTAAAGCTACATATTCATGTAGCTTGTACTTTTTTATTACGCCACCACCTTTCTCTTAAGATCTCACTTTCATTTGTTATTCTTAATGATTAAATAAAATTACGATTACTGATATTAAATATGAAAAAATAATTTGATAATTAAAGCGCTTTTTTCGTACGTACGAATTTACGAACGTCTATCAGATAATTGGCTTTGCTATTAAACTACTCATTCAGAGAATATTTCTTTTATAATATCATCATCATCATCATCAGCTCATTTTATGTCCCCACTGCTGGGGCACGAGCCTTCTATGGATGGATAGGGAGAACGGACCGTAACCCACCACGCGGGCCCACTGCTGATTGGTGGTTGTTAACGACTGCTAATGCAGCCGGGACCAACGGCTTTACGTGCCTTCCGGAGCACGGAGGAGATCGGGATGATAAATTTTTGGTCACCCATCCGATGACCGGACTTTGCGAAAGTTGCTTAACCTCAGCACTCGCAGACCGGGCTCGTTAACCACTGCGCCGATGAGCTCCTCAAATTGATATTAAAAATTATTTTTTTATAATATAATCTATAATTATTCTCCTGTGTATCAAAGTATTGTGTAGCGAAGTCATCATATACAAAAAGAGTAATTTTCCCATTTAATGACAGTGTACGTCGTTGATGTTGTATCTGCGAACGGTCAATCGTTTATCTTGAAGACTAGCGACCCGGCCCGACTTCGCTCGTGTCGTTTTGTATACGTAAGCCACCCTCGAAAGAGACTCTATCTATTAGGAAATACCTCATCAAGATCCGTCTCGTGATTCGAATATCCCGTCAGACAAACAAACACGCCCGGGGACTTTCTTTTATACTACGAGTATGTATGAAAGATGATTCCAATTAAATGTCCCACTGCTGGGCAAAGAGAAATCATTCATCAAATCGATGATGATGATCAAATTGATGGGTAATGGCGTAATCACCACCCTTGCCAAATGCTGGTGATCACAAACACGGGCTATGTATGAAACAATTCATCTTTACCCGAACTGGAATTTGAACCAAGGACCTTCGGATATTTCCATTAAACTCAATTTACTTAGAAGATACCTGCTGTTGCTCTTTTTTGTATTTACTACCTGAGAACCTAATATCTAGACAACCTAATTTAGGCTTTAATATTTACCAAGTTTGCACCCATAAAATGAAATGCTTATAAATAAAGACATAATGTTAGAAGACAAAGTGTTGAAAAAAATCCACGAGCGGAATTCGAACCCGCACCCCATGACATGCCGGGTCAGGTGCACTGCCAACTATGCTATCGTGTCTCAATCCAACTCGCCGAAATTAATCAACACTAAGGTAGATACCTTTACTTTATAAGCCAAAGGAGCTCTATTCAATGTCGACAACTACGTCATCGACATCCGATCTTAATATTTTTACAAATATTGAAAGATCAGTTAAGAATGTACAATCATTTATTTTCAATTGAAATTTACTATGCAATATACCTATTATGTATAATAACTCTAAACAAACTTAAATACAGAACTTAATATGAAAAAAAAACAGAGAAAAAATAATTAGAAAATTAAAAACTAAAGACCTAAAAATCAAAGATGTCCTCCAACTGTGGGCTCATGTGGAACGGTCCCAAGAATGCTGGCAACATTGCCCCTTTGGATTGCCAAACAAATACGCTGGCAAAGGTAGCTGCCAGCCTTCCTGTCACCGGAGGCCTCCATAAGGCGAGCACTTAACTCTTTGACCAGCTTTGCCTCCAGCCCCCATGGACCCATTGTTTCCACCGCAAACGGAACAAATAAATAATTTCGACCTAGGTTTGCGTATTTGTAATTTTTTTTTTTTAAGAATTAGGCAAGCTATATTTATGACACACTTTGCCTTTTTTCAAATTGTAATTTGTTGTAATTCATAATGATAGGTCAGAAGCCAATAATAAAACTTACTAAAAAGTTTTAATATATTTAAACCTTTTTAAAAAGCCTACTCGCGATTATTTTTAACTTAATATAATTTTTAATCCAACCGCTTACAACCCTTCACAGGATTATAGTCAATGAGACATGCTTTTTCTTTTACTAATCCTTTTTTTCCGCATGGCTTGGTCTAAAGTGGAATGGCTGATTCAATAATACTTTCCTTCATCAAGGAGTTTGTACCTAAGCGCTAAGGGATCAAATGGTACAGCTTCAGTAAGTGATTCCATACTTACCTTTAAATTGTTTGGCGATATTTTTTTTAAATAGAAGTACAAACGTAACACAATGTGTAGTTACATTATAACGGAATTTCGTTGGCGTGATCATTATTTCCTCTTTTAAGTATAATTGTTGAATAATTTATTTAAAAATAATTGCAATTAGTGTTATGGTAAAGCGTAAAGCTTTTGCATTGCTTAGTTTATTATTATTGTTGTTTATTATTGTTTGATAAAATACCTTTTTTCGACATACATTAAATAATAATAATATATGTATTAAACTTGCAGTAGTTGTGTTATTTAGTTAATTTTGCAGTTGATAATTTATAATCTATCTGATGCAGTAAACATCTGTTAAATATCCAGTTAAATCATGAGTTGAAGTAAATACTATTTAATGGAAGCAATAAAAGGGTTTATTATTGTTTAATTTGACTACTAGCCATTTAATAAACGCCCTTTAAAACATAATGACAACATAAAAACGTTAAATAATTACGCGATCTTGCCCCGACCTCTGAGCTGGTATACCTGTATTTCCAGTATATTTTAACTTAAAACCGAAACATAACAACATCTGTAAAAATCGACAAAAGCAGTTCAAAGTGCTTACTTGCAGAATCTCCTCAATCGACGCCTTCCTTACGTTGACCAGCCCTAGCATTTTCGACCAATGGCGAGGCAGCTTGATCGCGCCACTTTTTAAATTCTGCAGATTCCGCAAACGCTTCGATTGGTTGAACGAACCCATCACAAACAATGTTAACCAAACTTCTTGATGAACTTAGAGTACTTGTTTATAAGCAAAACCAAATATTGAAAATGGAATGTTAACTTTTTAAAGTTGGCTCCGTGAACACAGCTTTGCGCGGTCGTAGAGGCGCGTGTTACTGGCGGCTACATGTCTCCAACTGGCGCGGGTGACGTCTCTAGCTAGACTAGGGGCTGGCGTCCTAAATGTCTACGTTTACAAAGTTCTACAGGCAAGGCTTTGACTTACGCATTTTTCTGAGCCATTAGTGCTTAAGTGGTATATACGTAATTGTAATATATGGAAGAGTTGTCAAGAAACATGGAAACGTTTGAAGTTATAATGTTGACTTTGTTATTTAGTATAAGAGTCTCCTTGGTTATTTTTAGACCAGTTAGCATCGCGACTGCTTAGTTTAAGGGGGTGTTAGGAGTTTGACGTACGCTTTTTCTCAGCGGATAATGGGTTATCCACAGGAGATAGTTTAGAAAAAATACAAACAACGGTTTAAAAAACGAAGACAGGTGGTCTTGTTTTTAATAAAACTTTATAAATTTTAAAGAAGTTAATTATGATAATAATCAAAACTAAAAATAAAAGAAAAACTACGTATTGCTAATTTAATGGGGGAAGAGTTAGCACTGTCCGGACAGTTTATATCACATAGACTCTCTGAGCAAAACTCAACAATAGGTACTGATTCTATTCTATTCTATTATATTCTTTTCTATAAAATTATATAAGAGGCAAAAAAGTTGAAAAAAATTCCACGAGCAGGATTTAAATCTGCACCCTTCTGACATACCGGGTCAGGTGCTCTTCCAATTCAGCTATCATGGTTCTAACCAGCCCGCCGAAACTATTCAACACTTTTTTTTCGCAACAAAATTTGCAACAAAATTTGCGTTAAAAATTATTTGAACATTTTATTATATAAGAGGGTTGTGATCTTTACAATGGACACTGACAACACTGTTGAACTTAAACAAAACATACTTGTTGAGTTATTTTTCATGTACATATTTACAGAGATGCTTAGCCCCCGGACTACCGGCTTTTCTCTGAATCCAGCTAGCCGCAAGTTAGGCGTGGGCTAATGTACGCAAAACGTGTATTTGCGTCTTATTAGTTCACAAGGTTGTACTTTCTTACAATTGAGACAACAAATTAACACGGAATAATATACTGAAGGTGCAATTGGTTGCTTTATATATTACGGTTGTCTTGTAAATAAGTTAGTAGCTTTACATTGGAATAACACATGTTTTATTGTATGTTTATTTTTTTGATTATACCTGCTCATTTTATGGCCACGAGCTTTCCTTGGATAGATAGAGAGAACGGGACTTAAAACCACCACGCTGGCCCGGTGCGGTTGATTTTTGTCAACGATTTCTAATGCAGCCTGGACCAACGTCTTTACGTACCTTTCGAAGCACGGAGGTGAGGCTCGAGATAATAAAGTTTTGGTCACCCATCCGATGACAAGCCTTTGCTAAAGTTGTTAACTTTAGCATTCGCAGAGCAGGCGCGTTAATCACTGCACCGTCCAGCTCATCTGCTTCATCGAGCTCCTAATTTTTTTAGCAACATCGTATAGGTTTTAAGATTGTCGTAACTAAGAATAAGAATTCCTTCCTACCACAAACTACACTACGTCTCATGGTGCCCTCGCCAAAGTTCGAGCCCAACACATTTCTGACTCATACCGAATCCTTAGTCTCACCGTTTCACGAGCTACAGCAAACTTGACAAAGAGTTTGTCTATGCCAAAAGAACGATACGATAGAATCACAATCGTGGTCAAACGTATCTACAGATTAAGATAAAATAGGTCGTAACGTCGTTTATACAGTGCCTACATTTGCGTGAATTAAAATGATATTAAAGAAATAAGGAGTTTTTTCATCGCATCCGATGCGATGGTATTTCGATAATTTTGATGGTGACCGTACCTATTATTTATTAAAAAGGTTTTAAGTGGTTTGACCTTGCCTTGTTTTAGAAAGGATGAAGGAACATTTAGTAACAGGCAGTGGTTAAAGATCACGCACACGGGCAATTATTGTCTGGCAATAGTCGCCGACGTTGTGAAGTTAGTTAGCGGATCCGTCTGGATGATTCATATTTCGGTACTTTGTTACGAAGATAATGCTTTAGATCGTATTTTGTATCGAAATAAGTTGAAAGTATATTTTGATTGTCCCATATCCTTGTATTTGGTGAGGTGATAATCCAGCATCTACTGCTACATAATAATATAGTTTTAATGTTTAAAATTTTAGTACTACTCATTCAGTTATGTTATGTAACCTCCTCTGTGGTCTAGTGGTTAAAACCACCGGTTTAGACCCAGAGGTCCCGGGTTCGATTCCCAGCGGGGGGTACATCTTTGTGTACTACGTACTCGTTGGTGGTAGGACTTGTTTGTCCGCCTGGCTAGCTACCACCATTTTGTCTAAATATGTCGCCATAACATCAATGTTTGTAGCATTGTTGTGTTCCGGCAGCTAGAGATAAGATAGTCAGTGCCCCACTAGTTGAGTATCCCGGGTGAAGTGCGCTTTCACCATTGGCCTTATCATCACTTAATATCAGGTGAGATCAAGGCAATATGCTTACCCTTAAATATTAAAAAAAACTCGTTAATTCTGTTTTATTACTTAGTTAAGTGGGTAACTGTCATTGGCCCTAAAATTCCATGCTATAAGCAAATTGTATCTATTTTAGTTGATGGCCGTAAATAAATAACTAAAATAAAATAAAAAATAAAATCAGGGGAGTCGTCAGTAGGCGATTTTGATGACACCAGAAATAATTCCAGGGTCCGGAGATACTGTTCGCACTTCTAAGAACATTGAAGACGAACGTTGCTGATTCCGCCGAGTACGACCCTCATATACCAGGATGATGGTTTCCACGCCATCATTAGGAAGCGTTGCCCTTTCTCATGGGGCGACTGCGGGGCAGCCCGAACCATATCCTGAACGCGTTGTTTGACCGCTGGGACTCACCGATGCTGAACATTGGCTGCGACTAAACACCGTCCTCTAACGGTGGCTGGTCGAATCCAGTGCGCCAAGGTCGTTTCTGTTTTGTTTTATTTTAATGTGCAATTTCTTGTAACTAACTTCTAAGGTCTATTGTAATTACTAACAGTCTATGGAGTTATTCTGAAATAAAGACTTATTATAATTATCTCCTTTATTTATTTTCTTTCTTAAAACTAGATTTTTACAACAATTTAATATAAAAACAATAAAACATTATAAAAACCTAATCCTAGAGTACCACCAGCGGGGCAAGGCCCAAGCTCCCTGCGGTCAGGGCTGCAGAGTGAGGAACCTCCTGGCAATACGTGCCGTGTCAAGTAGTACTGCTTTCTGAATCTGACCCTTGATCCAACCATCAAGCGAGAGCCTCTTAAGGTGTTAGGGGGAGATGGGGGGGGGGACGGGACTGAGATATTCATCCCTTACGTATTACCCCGGGCTTAGAATCTTAAATTATGTATACTTTAACTTATTATCTAAATATATAAAAAGGAAAACTGACTTAATGACTGACTGGCATATCAACGCACAGCCTACTACTACTAGGATTCATCATCATCGGCTCATTTTTATGTCCCCACTGCTGGGGCACGAGCCTTCCCTATGGATGGATAGAGAGAACGGGCCATAAACCACCACGCGGGCCCAGTGCGGATTGGTGGTTGTTAACGACTGCTAAAGCAGCCGGGACCAACGGCTTTACGTGCCTTCCGAAGCACGGAGGAGCTCGAGATGACAAATTTTTAGTCACCCATCCGAGCCTTTGCGAAAGTTGCTTACCCTCAGCACTCGCAGACCGGGCGCGTTAACCACTGCGCCATCGAGCTACAAGGGTTAGAATCTTGAAATTTTGCACCCCTTTTAATAGTGTACTAGGTTGGCACTAAGAAAGGATTTTTAGAAATTCGCCCTTTAAAGGGGTAAAAAAGGGGGTAAGTTAGTCTGAAACTCCGTCAGTTATGAAGCTGAATCGATAAAAATTGGTTTTTAGTTATTCGGTTAGAAATTAAGAATTACGTTTTTCAGGATTTTTGAAAATTTAACCTCTAAGGGGGTGAAAAGTTAGATTGGTATATTTTTGATTGACGTCAGATTATTTGATTTTCACCCTCCTACCCCCAAGAATAGTTATTTGTTATGTTATTTGGCAGAACAACTTGTGCGGTGTCAGCTAGTATTATACACCGAGAGATTTTAGTGGTTGTTTTCCCACAAGTGGGTAGTTCAGACCATGAAACTGAACAACTTTCCCCAAGAAACCTAGTTCAAAAAACGAGATAATTTTTTAACTTTTCCATATAAACCATGCTCGGTCAATAGAGACTTTGTACAGAAAAGTGAAAAAAATATTTCGTTTTTTGACCTATGTTTCTTGGGGAAAGTTGTTCAGTTTTATGGTCTGATCTACCCACCAGCGGGAAAACAACCACTAAAATACCTCGGAGTACCCAGATACTATGAGTGTATAATTATATCCAACAATCTAAATAAAACTCGATATAGTCGGGACCTTATCATCATCATCATCATCATCATCAGACTATACTAGTCCACTGCTGGACATAGGCCTCTCCAAGTGCACGCCACCGAGCACCTTATACTTTGGTCAATATAGTATAGAATTGAGCAATTTTAGTTGCCCGTGTAAGTGCACTTTCAGGATAGCGTTTTGGGTGTAACGGCGCAATTCTGTTGAGTGTTTCACCAATCCTGTGGCCGCCACAGAGATATTCATCTTTTACGTATCATCCCTGGTTTTGACTCATTAACATCATCATCATCAAGACCTCTCCAAATAATACCTAATATATTCTACATAATAAAATCATGCTTGATTTGTAATTTGCAGGCTCTTGATTTTTTATTGCAAATGTAGTAAATTATTAATATCGTATGATTTGTTGGTAACGACACATACTTTTTTTTGGTAAAAGTCATTCTTCTGCACATCTATAAAAACGTCCGGAATAGAGGATAGAATAATAGAATAATAGAATTTTTCATTTTCATTTCATTTCATTTTTCATTTCATTTTTCATTTCATTTTTCATTTCATTTTTCATTTCATTTTTCATTTCATTTTTCATTTCATTTTTCATTTCATTTTTCATTTCATTTTTCATTTCATTTCATTTCATTTTCATTTTTTTTAATTTGACGTTTCAAAAACACTTATTCATAATTTCATTTGAATAAAAAAAATCGACTTTGACATAATACCACTTAATACAATATAAACGAAACTCGATGTAGTCTTTACGTCATACTTGCCCAGAATTGAGCAGTTTTAGTAGCCCGTGTAAGTGCACATTCAAGATTGCGTAGTAGGGTCAAAGATACTCGTCCTGAGGAATGCCCCAGCTGCTTTAACAACTCTTGGTAAGGACCATCAGTTTTTCTTTATTAGAGTGTATAGCGGCCAATATAAACGCGTCTCATTCTCACAAATTCATTGAGTGCTGCTATAGGAGCTCGTGGTAAGGCCCCTGCTCGTACAGACGACTGCACATCCGACAACCGACAAAACTGACAAATTCCTACATTAAATGTTCAACCATAATGCCATATACGTAAAGTTTAAAGTCTATTGAGGCAATTTGACAATTTGTGGTAGTCTGTCTGCAGGCGTGTGTACCACGCTAACCGGCAAGGATGTTTTGAATCCGGTAAAGAGTAAAACATTTCATACATTACGAATATTTATAAATATGCAGCTATGATTTTCTTTTCCTTTTATTTTCATAACCACGCATTTTTGCACCGTTTACTTATACTATTGTTCATTCATATTTATGAAAATCTCGGAAATCTTTCAAGTTGCTCTTGAAACTAAGCTGAATAAATAACTATGTTAAATAAATTGATACTCCCGAAATTCTGAGATTAATGATTCACCGGTAAAGCTTGTTACCCGACTGCAAAGGAAGTATCTTGTATGTTATGTATGTAATATTCTTTATTACCTCATATCTCCAGAACCGCTGAACGGATTTACATAATTGAGGTATCGTTAGATTCGTCTTTGCTGCCCAAGTGTTCGTAGATAGGTGACGTTAAATAAAACCATGGCGGCTGTGCGACGCCATTGGACTTGGTGAAAAACATTTTATTTTTCGAATACTACATATGGGTATCAAATTAGAGGGCTCAACACAAGGATTTCAAAAAAGTATATCATGGTTATCGTTACTGTAATACAAAAAAAAATTAAAATTATCTAACTAATGACTAATAACGCTGGCTTTATGTAATTATTGAATTTTTATCTTGTTCCGGCCTTTTCAGTTGATTTTCTATTTAGTTATTGTTTTTTAAGCAGGCGGGATTTTTGTTTTTAAAAATTTTAGTTTTTTTCTATATTATTTTAATCTAAACTACATAAGCTGCCAAGTTGAGGCTAAAAATCGTAAAAAAATTGATTTACGTTTAATTTATGCCAAGCCGGGCAAGTGCTTGGCCTTTATCTAGATGGTAAGTGGTTAAACCACTAGACATAGAGCCAAAACATGCCTCCACTCCACCTGATGTTAAGTGGAAATAGAGTCCAGACGTGAAGACGACTGGTTCAGCGTGAAAACAACTAAACAACAAAACAACGAGCATTCACGAGCATTAACATGATTGTATACACTTTTAACTAGTTTTGATTCTTATTCCATTGTATTAAGAGTTACATTTACATGTTAATGCACGTGACTGTACAGTAAAGAAGGGTAACTCTGTGGCGACCAAAGAGGTATGCGTTAAACCCATTATATAACAATCAAGATTGGTGGTATTTGCAGTAACAATAGTAATATTTGGACTGGAGTATTCCCAATGGAAATCGCTGGATAGTTATTATAACTTGCAGAGTTAATAATCACCTCAAAAGGCAACTTTGTCGGCTCGGGTTAACCGTGACGTGGGAAATGCAAAACAGACATGTGTCTGAATGTATTTCCCATTTCGCCATTCGATCACGAGAATTTGTATGGCGAAATCGCAAGTCACCTCGTTCGTCAACATAGAACTTTTGTGCGAGGTTTATCCGCCATGCTATCGATCACGTTAAAGCCTCACCCAAACAGAAGCGGTCTGCGGCCGCGGGCACGGTCGCGGTCGTTTGTGGTAGTCAGTATATTATGAAGTATTTCATATAAGCGTGGCAGGCCTCGATCTACAGGCGAACGTGAACTAAGGCTCTTCCGCAGACAGAAGAACTTTAGTTAAGAAGAAACTATCAACTTAGTTGACGAAGCTATCAATTTAGTTGACGAAGCTATCAACTTAGTTGACGAAGTTATCAACTTAGTTGAAGAAACTATTAACTTTTTAAAAGTCGTCGTTAAAGGTTGTCAGTTGCAGCAACAGTTTACGGTTGCCCCATTTCTAAATAATCTTATCAAATCCATAGTCAATCAGTGTTTGCCAGTTGAGAAAAAAAGTACAAATTTAACAGTTGCAAGTTGCAACATATGAAAACTTTCGATCATCGAAACTCGCTACTAGAACTGTCTGCTCAGTCAATTTAAATGAAGGCTTGTTTTTAAATGCCTACCAAAAATGTATTAATTTTACTACCAATAAAATTCAAAACGCTTACCAAAAAAAATTAATTTTGCTTTCTTTTGTATACCTAATAAAAAAATAACCTCAAAATTCAAGACATTCATTCTTAAATTTCTAACTTATGACGTGACCTACAGGAGTAGAGCAGCTAGTATCCTCAATCATTTTTTTTTTTTTTTTTATATTGACACGTCATAGTGACCACATCATAATAATAGTGTAAAAATTTGGTGATCATTTATTCATTTTGGGAAGCAAAATTAATATTTGTACAATATATGTAATTATTGTGATGTGTTAATTTATTTTGGACCATAATATAGTCTATTTTAGGGCCCTTTTTATAAAGGCATTTTATTTTTTTTGGAGTCATTTAATTTATTTGGTACTTAAGCTTAAGGTCTAAAAATATTTCTGGTAAGCGTTTAAGTGATACCCTTAAATTAACTACATATATCGAAACCGCGAGTTGCCTGTTGCCGCAACCGCACACAAAGTTGCTCTCACTGAGGAGCGCCTAAAAGGCAAAGTATTAAGCGTGGTATGTATTAGCATACCACGCTTGAGCAACGCACACGCTTGCTCGGACACGGATCTCGAGACAGCTCGGAACTGTCCGAGCGCAGCTGATGCGAGATTTTGTGTCCGTGAGAGGTTGTCTAAGCGTGGTTTGAGCGTGTTTGTATAACTGCCACCGTCTATGTTAGGGCTTTACACGTTGACCGCCACAAAACCCAGACACAAATAGAAATTCAATTGTTTGTCGGTCACATGGTGCGTATGGTATCGAAACGAGAAAATTTCTTTGGCAAAATTGCTAGTAACCTTTTTTGTCTCCAAGTGGCGTTGCTGATGACATTGAGTCATAAAAATACGCGTTGTCGTTAACGTGATCGAATAGAGAATAAAAGTCGTATTAAAAAGTTTAGAAAAGATAACATTTGAACCGGGGCATCGACTATGAGCGACAAGTCAAGTGCCTTTGTCCTAGTTTATTTTTCCGTGAGCACCTCTTTTAGTCGTATTCCTGAAATGAATTGTCTTAAAACATTTCGGTTTGAATTTATGCGAACCGATACTTTCCATAGTAGACTGTAAATCGCTTCACATAATTGAATAACAATCTTTAACATGTTTTCTACTAACTAAATGAGGTCTCAGTAGGTATTTCATTAAAGTCGGCGTAAGTTTTGGTAGAATTGTAACTTCGAAGTTTGAATGCTTAGTTGATGGCATGTAAATAATCTAAGTTTGTATGTGATATGGAATTCGAGCACAATTCATCAAAAACTGTTTAACGATTCTGTAAAAAAATATACCAATGTTGCGTTTGACATTGACAAATTTAAATCATTCACATTTTGTATTTTACATGAAAGTTTTTCAACACATAAAATACACAAATTAATTAAAATTTATCTTTTTAACTTCTTCATTTGTAAATAAATAAAAAAAGAAAAAAAAAGGGGTAAGTACCAAATTTAAATAATTAAGTACCACTTGTTAAATAATCGAATAAGTAAAAATTCTTAATTTTCAGTAGAAAGTGCACTTGTTATCGTGCATGTGTAGTAAGCACACTGATAAAATGTCGTAGTGTGTGGATCGCCGTTATGTTATGTGGGTTAACGAAGACATAACACTCCCAACAGTTCGTATTGTGGAATTAAAACCTGCATGCAATGTTGCAATGTCTAATATCATTGAAAAGGTTGGCGAACTCGGTGGATTAAAATTAGAATTGCTCGTACTCGTACGTAGAATTGTATTTACAGTTTCGGTATTAGTTTAAAAAGAGCCATATATTATTACATTTTAGTATTCCATACAAACTATGAAATCCTAATTATTTCAAAGGAATATGCCTAGTTTAATTACAATGTCATGTTTAAAGGAAATACAGAGATCTTGACAGTAAAAAAAAGACATTTTCAAGTTATTTTATGCTTTATGAAACTTAGAAGTTGGAGTTTCGAAATTAATATGGGATATAGAACTGCACATTGCAACAAAAATGTCGTGATGTGTAGATCGCCGTTATGTCATATGGGTTAATAAAGACTTAACACTCCCAACAGTCCGTATTGGGGACTTAAAACCTGCATGCAATGTTGCAAAGTCTAATATCATTGAAAAGGTTGGCGACCTCGGTGGATTAAAATTCGAAATGCTAGTACCTACATTTTATTTTACAGTGTAGTTAGTGTTTTGTTGAAACGGTAACTTGTTTGATTGTATAGCGCACTAAAGTCAATTATAACACTCCGTACAGGTAGTTACTCTAATGGAAACAAAAAGGTACAGTTAGCTTCAAAATTAATTTAGCGTACCTACCTACCCAAATATCTAAACTTTTGACAATTTAATATATTACGTGAGACATTAGAGTGCAGTTTTATTTAATTTGTTCTCACACGTCTATCAATCAAAAGTGCTACCGACTGTCATAGACATAAGCCACCGACTAAGAAAAAATATTTGAAGTTTTTGTCAAACTTGTCTTATTTTTATTATTATTAACTATAGTTTGACTATGTATTTCTTAAACAATTTTTGACTTTTACTCTTCGATCATATATGTACATTGATCGTGCTAGACTACTAGATACTAGAATACTGTAGTGGTACATGACATTATGGAAATTGAAGCTGGTAGGTACCTGATGTAAATTTGCTAACTTAGATTTTTTATTTTATTTTTACATGTTGTGGTTGTCTTTTATATTTTGTGTGTTTATTTGTAATGGAAAGTGTCCTGCTATGATGGGCATTTTCCATTTATTAACGCTGCTAGAGAGAAAAGAAACGCATTTAAAGAAAACTTGTTTTAGAGTGTGATTTCATCTACCATTCAGTCACGTTAAAGAAAACGTGAGTTTGTATGGCAAACTTGCGACATACCTCGTCCGGACCCAAAAGTTTTATTCTGGATACCATGAAAATGAAAAAATTCAACAATACATTTTTCATTCTTTTCTCTTTTTTATTTGTACTGCTTCTTTATTTTGTTTCTTATATTTGTTTTTGTAGTCAAAGATGTTTTTTCTTTCTTTCAACATGTAAATTATATGAAAAACTAACCTGTGTTATTACGAGGAGGCGCAGCTTCAATACGTTAAGGTGAAGGGTAAGGCTCACTAGCGCCGCTAATGGATTTAATTTGATAACTAAACTAAACTGGTTTTTTTTCAAACATTACGGACCTTTCGACACTAGGCAGACATATATTATTTAATAATTGTGCACGACTTTTAGGTTTATTTTTGTATTCATTCGCTAACAGCAAAAATGGCCATTGTTTGTGAATAAATGCGATAGCCCGTTTTGTGAATAAACCACGCAACAAAAAGTAGTGCACAATTATTAAATAAATGCTATGGATGCTTTCCTGTTATCGGACGGTACGCAATGTTTAAAAAAAAGATCCGGTCCGTTAGTAATTGTCAAATTATCAATTGGTGATGCTAGTGTGCCTTACCCTTCGCCTTCGCCCCTCTTAATCGAACGGAAAATACTGCACTCACAGTACATCATCACTATTCATGGTATAAAAGAAAGTCCCCGAACGCGTTGTCTACGTCGTCATGGACGGGCTACATTCAGGAACCATTGGACGGATTTTGATATGGATTTTTTTTATAGATAGAGCGTCTTTTGGGGGTGGTTTACGCACACGAAAATACACGAGCGAAGCCGGGCGGGGTCGCTAGTACTGTATACATTATTAGTAACACACACTGTACAGAATTTTCTTAAATAGATCTAGAGCAATGTAGAATTAATTTTGACTACTTAATACGTTTCCTGGTACGGATGCGATCAGCTCAAAACAGAAGGAAATATCGTAAGATGGAGAAGGCCTGAAGAGCTCGATGGAGCAGTGGTTAATGCACCCGGTTTGCGA
Source organism: Eudonia mercurella (assembly GCA_963082485.1). Classification (NCBI taxonomy): domain Eukaryota; kingdom Metazoa; phylum Arthropoda; class Insecta; order Lepidoptera; family Crambidae; genus Eudonia; species Eudonia mercurella. Next base: position 26,450,779 of record OY720022.1, read on the forward strand.
TCGCTAAAGTTAAGCAACTTTTGCGAAGACCGCTCATCGTATGAATGACCAAAAATTTATTATCTCGAGCTCCTCCGTGCTTCGGAAGGCACTTAAAGCCGATGAGTGCCGTCTGCATAAGCAGTCGTTAACAACTACCAATCCGCACTTTTCCTATCCACCTAATAGGAAGGCTAAAATACAGTGAAAAAATTATTAAATGCCTACCCGACCCAGCCAGGAATTGCACCTGGGTCTTCCACAATCCGGGCGGCTGCACTGACCATTATGTTACCGGGAAGGCTGACGTAAGCACTGACTTTCGAGTCGAGCAGGTTTTAACTCAGCAGAGAAGCAGGCTGCAAGCCAAATGAGTAAATAACATGTTGTTTTTGCAAGGTCTAGACAAAAAATACTGGATTGATAAATAAAGTTACAAAAAATACTGGGATTTATAAATAAATATAGTTGATTTGTTTCTTCAGCCTAGCTGTTTTAATTCATATTAACCTGTTCCCTATCTAAGTTTATTATTATAGACTAGTTTTTTTTTATGTTTAAAGGAGGCAAAGGAGCAGGCGGGTCACCTGATGGAAAGTAATCACCGCCGCCCATGGACACCCGCAAAATCAAACAAGTCCCATACAAACAAATTACTTACGATAATATCGAAAATATTAATATATTTTTTACATGAACATCCCTAAGCAGAAGTTACCGAGGCATACTTCGACGTGACGCGGCCTGCCGGGGCATACCGTGGCATGCCACGGCATCCCTCGGCGGCAAAATACTTTACTATGCTTTGCCATGCATGCCATCCCGGTCGGCGTAGGCTTAAGTCGCTTCAAAAAAGGGAAACATTATGTTAGTAATATAGAAAATTATATTATCATGTAAAAGTATCCTTTTGCCCCTACTGTTTATCAAATAAAACCTGTGTACTGAATAACTCATTGCCCCAATCACAAATATAAAATAGAAAAAGAGCTAGTTAAAATATTAAGATTTTTAAAAGCAGAACACCCACTGCTTGAGATGAAAGGTGATGGATGAACGAGTAGTATGTGGGATGAAAGTACGAGAAGCATAAATGATAGAACTTGAATGAAAGAGAAATAAATTAATAACAAAGGCTCCTGTTGGAGGAAGTAGTCTAAAAAAAAGCACTGACTTTCCTGGATTCTCGGTGAATGAAACTGCATAGCCATCGGTTGCAATAACCGTTGGATAGATGGCGCTGTGCCACTAAAAGCACTCAAAAGTTACAAAGCAGTGTGAAAATTTAGTGCTTTCGTCAGCCTTCCTGGTAGCATAATGGTCAGTGGAAGACCCAATTTCCATTCCTGGCTGGGTCGGGTAGGCATTTAATTTTTTCATTGTATTTTATAAATATTTAATTCAGCTTCAGTGCAGCAATTAGCACTTAAAAATAAAAAGTAAAAAAATTAAATAAAATGAGCTGTTATTGGAGGAGGTCTATGCCCATCTTGGGTGGATACGTTACAATACACATTATTATATGTTTATGTATAAATAATATTTATGCATGTATTATATATTTACTTTCACTTAATTTATTTATTATACAAATAAATTGCACCTGCCAATGTTATCTCTGCACCACCCTATGGTTGACTGGTAGAGAATGCCTCAGGCATTAAGTCCGCCATGTAATAGCTGTGTTGCAAAAGTTTAAATAAAAAAAAATAAAAATAAAATACGTGCTGAAAATGATAATAACAAATACATTTGTTATAAGTAGAAATATACGTTTAACAACCACGCGTGCTTACAAGTAAGGCAGAAAGCCGCACAAATACGGTTCCTTGATTAGGATTCCTGATCAGAAGTTCCGGTTCGGAAACGTGAATGCATGTCGTACATACAAAATGTGTGATAAGGCGCACACATTTGTTTACTTTCCGAAAGAAAAAAACCTGACGTTTGTTCAAAATAATATTAAAAAAGAGAAATAATAAATTGATCCACAAAAAAATAGTAGGCTAGCACCTAAAATGCTAAGTTAGCATCTAAATAGTAGTTTAGTTGCTAACTTTGTATTTTTAGGTGCTAACTTAGTATTTTTGTGGGTTACGTTAGGTTAGTTTGGTGATCGATTAAATACAACCCATTAAAAAATCCATATACAAAATGTCGTATATTTGCGATAAACTCATTCTTAAACAGGAAACCTATTCAGGAAACAGTATTTGTGTGGCTGCCACAAAGTGCTGCGTACATTATAGGTAACATAGAAATACACACGCATACACCTTGTATGTAACAAATGAATAAATATTATTGGTGTATTGAATAAAAACAGAAGAACATCAAACAATGAGCAATCAGGGCCAGAAAGGAAATTCTTATTGAGTTTGCGGCGTGGAGTGCAACTCGATTAGATCACTCGTACTTTTTCTAGTAGATTTATTCAATCTGTACTGAGTGCTTGTTGCAAGTACCTACAGTTCACACATATTGGTATAGTTTTTTTAGTTTTTGATCGTAGCTCTTATAAGGTCACATTTTATCAACTGTAAATATTTTGAGGATAAATTCAACAACATATACATACTATTTTAATGAAAAAAAACCTTAATTTTTTATACGCTAGTTTTCAAGGAAAACGCCAAAAGACGTTTCGATTAAAAAGAAAAATAAAGCACTTTCGGTAGTTTCAGATTCAAGGAGCCGAAACAGAGAGGCCGCAATGCCTTCACCGCTTACATGTGCCCCTGTTTCATTCAAAAGAGCCGACAGAGAGGCCGCTCTTAAAAATATTACAATTTTTGTGTCAGGAAAAGTAAAAAAAAAAAACTAGCCTGAATTTTTTTTAAATGCTAGCGCCTTATTTCTCTGATATAATTAGATGTTTTGTCAAAATATTTGCAGTTGATAAAAAGTGACCTTATATTACTAGCGGCCCGCTCGCGACTTCGTCCGCTTGAGTGAACACCCGTATCCTATAGAACCCTATGGCAGCGCAGCGCCACCTACCGGGTCCAATTGTATGCGTGTTTTATACATTATAAACCTTCCTCTTGAATCACTCTATCTACGAGTATTAATCGTTCCCAAGGGCTCCAAAAGTTGCGTAGTTTTAAAGATCTAAGCATACATACATACATACATACATACATACATACATACATACATACATACATACATACATACATACATACATACATACATACATACATACATACATACATACATACATACATACATATGTACATACATACATAGGGACAGACAGACAGCGGGAAGCGATTTTGTTTTACACTATGTAGTGATTAGACAATATCACATAGATACATTGTTCTGATCCCAAGTAAGTAGCTAAAGCATTCGCATTATGGAAATCAGAATCAACGACGGTACAACAACCACACAGACCCAACACAATATCGAAAAGTTCGTTTTCGACATTGACCCAACTGGGAATCGAACCCGGAACCTCAAAGTTAGCGCCGCCCAAAGGCCGGCGTGCAAGCCACTTGGCTGTGGAGGTCGTCTTATGGATCTCTTGACTTATGGAGTTATACGTAAAATTACGTGATAAAGCTTTCATGATACCATGTAAGCTTAAATGTAACATTTCTTAATAATAGTCCGGCATATTAGAAAGTTGATTTTCAAAGAAAATCGATCTTTATAGTCCTCGCGAAGACAACATAGTAACATGGAACACTTTTACCAGAGACTGTTACTTTGAAAAGTCAGGATAAAAGAAAATGTAAAAACACTTAAAATGCGAGTAAATTCGATAAAAGTGTTTCACACAAAACATAAAATCATAGTTTTGACACAATCAAAAAGAAAGGCACGTAAAAGAATTTGTTCGCAACAATATTTGCGTAAAATTATATGTAAATAATCATAAATATAGTTTGCCTAATTCTTAACTGATTTTTCAATATTTGTAAAAATAATGTTGATGACGTAGTTGTCGACATTGAATAGGGCACCTTTGGCTTACAAAGTAAAAGTAGATAGTGTTGATTAATTTCGGCGAGTTGGATTGAGCCACGATAGCATAGTTGACCCGGCATGTCATGAGGTGGGGGTTTGAATCCCGCTCATGGAATTTTTTCAACACTGTCTTTTTTCAAAATTAAATCTTGTCAAAATATAAAATATCTAGGTAAAAAACGAAACGTAAACAAATTCAAAAAGAGGTTAATTATGTGCACAAATAGTTTAAAAATCTCACCGCTTGCAATTTGGCTGGCGTGACAGGGATGCAAGGCAGCGTTTGCGCTCTTCTGAAAATCCACATTTCTACGACGGCCTTAAACCATGCTATGACGAGCTATAGCTTCACTGCAATGGTTACAAATCACTTTTTATCATTCTAATCAAAATACATCGTTAGTCCATTACATGTGTCAGCGAGCCCTAAGTTATCTAAAGCTGTGGCCATATCAACAGTATGGAGTTACATTCATAAGAGGCAGCGGGGGCGCGGTATAATTTGCGATAAACTATCGTTTCATCATCATCATCATCATCTCAGCCAAAAGACGTCCACTGCTGGGCAAAGGCCTTTAAGATCTCCACACCTTCGAGCGGTTTTGTGCTGCTTACTTCCAGCGGCTACCCGCGACCTTCACCAGATCGTCGGTCCACCTTGTTGGAGACCTGCCCACTGCCATTGGCCTTATCGTCACTTACAGTCAGGTCAGGCGATACTTACAGTCAGAGTATCATGAACAACAAATAATAACCGTACATCATCAAAAAATAACAAACTGTAGCAAAGAAACAGTGCTACGGATTTTCGTAGCAAGCTTGACTACGAACTGTTTGCTCGTAGCTACCGCAGTATATTTTGAATTAAATTGTTGCGGATGCCACTGTCGCTTCAAGATCGGTAATAAGTCTGCGGTGTATGATTTTCGATTGTTTCTAAATATACACATTTGTATGTATGTTTTAAAGTGTCGTTACATTACCAGCATATAAATGTCCTACTGCTGGGATGCATCTTCCCACATGAACGATAGCAGATGGAAAGATCAGGTCGTAAATCATCAATCCTCCAATTATCCTTGTTCAGGGGGTGCCACGCGGAATTTAGAAAATTTACGTGTTTTTAAGTCAGTGGTGCTAGGCGCTGAATAGGTCATATACATTAAAAGGTCTAGTGTAGGTTAGCTTGATCCTTTCACAAGGCCATGGTTGTCTTGGAATTTGAAACAAATACCCAGAAACTGCATAAACAATACGTAAAAGTAATGATATCTAAAAACTTATTTCTTCAGAAACTTTGTAAATATTGCACAAATGAAACAATGATCCGACATCAAAATGTTTGTATTGATATTCCGCAGTCCACTGTTGTCTTATTTTTTAATTAAAAAATATGAATATGAAAATATTAAGACTTTTATTATTTTATACCCAAACGCCTATGATTTTACGAAATAAAGATTGCTTTAATTAAATCACCAGCCTACTCTGTACAGATATTGACATTGATATTGACTGCTATCTAATGAAAACAACTTTTACGGAACTCTCAAACCATAAAATCTGGCCCGGATTTCTAGAATAATTTTCGCTCGTGGATTTTATCTTATCGCATTTAAGTTTAATTTATATTATAATTTACCTTGTATTGCTTTGTCTCCTATTCGTCTCTTGCAAATCGCTTCGCTTATTAACTCGTCCGTTGCTTTATCAACCCACTTATTTAAACTTGATTAGGCAAACGAGAGGACGTAGCTTTCAAGTACGACGACTTGAATCATCCTATAGAATACGGTTGTTACAGCGAATTTAAACTTTATTGCGTAAGCGGTAAATAACAAAATATGCTACCCGTTGAATGTTATGAACGACAAGGACACTGCCCTTCATTTGAATGTAAGGTAATCAAGCATTCTTGATCTGACTGCATATTAACTTTACATCTAACATGTCGCTAAAAAAATAAGGACATTGTGAATTTATGCGCATACCCTCATTTCATATTGTAAACGTGTGTCGTTGTATAATTGTGCTGTGATTTTATCTACATAAAATCAGATATGTTCAAAACCCTTTATTTCAGGAATGTTATTAAAAAGTTTCCACGAGCCAAACCTGAATTAGCAATTTCTAGCTATTCGGGGCAGGGCCTCGAGTCTGCTACTTCAATAACGTCTCTATGGTGTGTCAGTTGACTTTAGGATAATACAAAAAAAACAAAATCAACTCACCGAGACACAATTATTTCATTATTTTCATTTCAAAAATGGCTTGGTTTCACGCAAAAAATATATGGAAATCGGCTATAGTTCGTATATATGTATTGTACTCTGAGTTAACCCTTCCGATTTTTGCCTTCGTAACGTACTTTCAAAAATAAACATAAAAAGTGTTCTTTCATTATCGAAAAAATATAGGTTAAGTATTTGTGAGTGAACTGTCTGTGTAAGTATAGAAGGCCAAATATTAATAATCTATGGCATTCTGTAGGATTTAGACTAATAAGCTGTAATATACTGTAACACAGTAATTTACTAATGTTACAGTACAGTTCTGAAAATACCTAGTTTAGTTTTATTAACATTGGTATACCTAATGTTTTGTTTGTATCAAGAAGAAGAGTGATTGTGTAACCAAATAGTTAAATTGTATATTGTTCTTTAGCATCTTTATCACAATACAGTTTTACGAACCAATTTAATAAAACATTGAAATAAGCTAAATTATTATAATAATAGTGTTGAATGGTGTTGGTAATATACAACGCCTGCCATCTAGTTGCAACAGGCGGAACTAATCGGCAAAGCGTGCTTTCTTAATCACGTAGAACCTTTTGTTTTTTAAAGCACGTGGGGAGTTCTGTTTTGTTTTTATTAGCGCGGAGAAGCTTTTTTCATTCTTTTTAAAGAGGGTTTATCCATTGGGATATGTCACTCTCATAGTACTCTTAACATAGTATGTAAGTTATTGTCGTTCCAAGCGCGGTCCAGCACACAAAAACGGCTGTGGGTACGGCCACCCAAAAATCGGCCAAATGCGAGTCGTAATCAAAATGTTGACATCTGAATTTGGTAAGGTTTTAGCAGTGAATGTGTGCGTGTGTTGTAAGCTGCCCTACGTTCAGAATCACACGCACACGGTTCATTGCTAGTTTTTTTAGGGATTGAATATAACCGCAGACAAAGATAAAGAAACATTTATTGACCTGCACAACTCATAACAATAAAACATACAAAACGGATACATAATACATGCATAAGAATACATTAAAACTCGTCCAGTTTTAAAATACTAATAGCACAAAAATAATATCTTCGATCTCGAATAAGAGCTCGAGCGCGCGAATACCAGACACAATAGAATTTTAATTGTTATCGGTCATCTGGTGGTCGATCGACGCTCAAGGGGCTAAGGTTGTGGGCATGCCCACTGTGCCAACAGCAGTGGATCCGCGCTTCGTTCTAGGCCTTTTCTTACAACATTGTGGGTATAATATCATGGCAGTCCTAGGTATTGGTTCAGAAAGGAAAGTATTGCAAAAAATCTACTTCGCATTTAGAATAATTACGGTATAGAAAGATAGTCTTACAAGCGCTCTGTCAAAAGTGAAGCACTAAAACCGATTCACACTTTCGTGACGATTGCTTGCGCTTGGCGACACGCACGCAGACGTACACTTGTAACTCCGTAGTGCACATTGAAAACTCGGCATTCGGAGCCATATATGGCTCCAAAAAAGGTGCTTCAAAATGAGCGCGCGGACTTACTTTCTATACGTAATTATAATAAGACTTCGCAATTAAATTGAGTTAATAAAATTGAGATCTTACAGACTCATTACGGACGCACTCCATTAATGTGTGATACCCATCTTCAATGACACTACCTACATTCACTGCAGTTTGTTTGTCTATGTCTATGCCGGCATAATCGAACTAAGGGGTTCCGCTCAGATTTGGTTGGATTCTGAGAACCGGCACTGTAGTAGTTGCTTAACTTGCACGATTGTAACTCGAACCATAGATTAAGTAATAGTTCCCGAACAAACACATATGTTCGTTCGGGCGTATGGCGTATAGCGTATGGCGTATGGCGTATGGCGTATGGGCGTATGGCGTATGTACGCCATCATGCTTTTCACACTAGCGTACTGCCTATAGTTTAAAGTATGTAACTTATTAATTTTAACCCTGTCCTGCTACAAAGCTGCCTTAACCGCTACTTTCCTACTTGAGACTACTATTATGTTTATGTCAGTTTATTTATTTAAATTATTAATAATAAATAATAATACACTCTATTCTAGTATGTTTTAATAGTTTCACCTCTGATCTTGCAGTTTATTAGATCTCTCCATCCGACTGGTTGTCTGGAAGCAATCGCTTTAAAGCGATAAGACCGCCAAATTGTAACTTTGTAAGTTATTTTTGTTATTTGTGTTCATGTTTATGTTTCATAGTGTTGCAATTAAAGTATTATCTATCTATCTATCTTATTAAACAATTTTATTTATATAAATAATATATACCATTAGAACAAATCGTTAAGAACTAGATACAACTATTACTTATTTACTTAATTTGACAGATACGTATCTATACCTCTAATAGGTACTATACCTAAAATAGTAAGTTACCAACGTTCTCTTATGACATACCTAAAGTACTAGTAATAGAGCGTTTCGTGACTATCTACACTGACTCAGTGATGACTAGCTTGGTGATGACTAACTTGGTGATGACTAGCTTGGTGTTGCCACCACAGTTGTTACATTGCGAAACAGAATGAGTAATTTCTCAAAATTTTACCATACGTATTAGTAAGTACATGGATTAGGAACTTTATTCGCTATGCATTAAGTTACAAATTGACAAAAAAAGTAGAAATATTAGGTAGTGAAATATTTATCAGCGAATTATCAATGCTGAAATGATGTAGATAGTGTTATCCGCTTTTAATGTCAATTTTATGAAAAGGGGATCAATTACTAGGCTTTCACACCTATTTATGTATACGTACTTCACTATTAAAAATAATAAATCTAACAATAGACAAAAACAGTAAAAAAAGTACCTAATTATTTTGTAAGGGTCCGAATACTTAAATGAAAGGCGGACATTATAACATAGGGTTGGATAGTTTCCGGACAAACAGATTAAAATAAATTTAAGAGGGTCGCGATTGCAGTTAGTGCCGTCCGAAAGCTGAGTGCAAAGAGGAAATTAATATTGGCTGTCGGTCGGGGGTTGACAGCGAGGGGCGCCCGCGGCAACCGGTTCGATGCTCGCCGCGATGATGTCATGCCCTCATCCCTCGCGTCTCCTCCCGTGCGTATGTGGGCATCAACAATTTTTTACTCTTACATTTTTTTCTTTTATGGCTGCGAAACGTGGGTCTTGATGAAAGAAATATTATTATTTAACCGGTTGCAAACTATATGGGATCGCAGAAAAATTTGTATACTGATCTCCAAACTTCAGTATGAAGATGGCAATAAAATGATGATGATACGTCTATGTCAGTCAGTGAGCCAGTGAACCAAGACAACGCCTTTTATTAAAATTGAGGAATAACAATAAGAACCCTACCTACCTATGTAATAACATAGTTAATAAAAAAAAGCAACTTTAAGAAACTTTCGCAAAGGCCGGTCATCGGATGGGTGACCAAAAATGTATCATCTCGAGCTCCTTCGTGCTTCGGAAGGCACGTAAACCCGTTGATCCCGGCTGCATTAGCAGTCGTTAACAACCACCGCACCGCACTGGGCCCGCGAGGTGGTTTACGGCCCGTTCTCCCTATCCATCCGTAGGGAAGGCTCGTGCCCCAGCAGTGGGGACATAAAATGAGCTGATGATGATGATGATGAATAAAAAAATATCTATTGTAGAGTGAAGAGAGTAACAACGAGTAGTGAACAATTTGAAGATATTTCAGTATTTTTTTACTAAGTTTGGGCTAGTGGCTTATTGCTGCTAATTTGATGCCCTATGGGTTTCTAGATAAAATTATGGTAAGTTCTTTGATTATATATACATACATGTCTATAAACAAAGTGTACGTTTTTAACGAAGGGTCGGGTTTCTTGGCGGGAAAGTAAAAAGTCATGAATGCGGTTTTGTTTTATTTTCTAAAATTTGTGTTATGTCAAATATTAATGTGAAATAATGGTGGATTATTAACCGTACAGTGTTCGTAAACGAGCATGAGAAGCTTAAGAAGTCTGAGGGAAGTCTCAGTAAAGCCCCACATCTTTACTGATATTTACTCAAGGGGTTGTATGTAATTTCTCACTTTTCATTTCTATTATCATTCATCATCATCATACAAGAAGGAAATATTGTTTATTTATATGTATAACTTGTAAGAAAAATTACTTTGACACTAGCTAAATGTGCTAATCGCACAAAGCCATCAACTAAAGGTAAAAAAAAAGGTGAAAACTGTTGGCGAGTTGCGTGACGGGAGGTCCTCACCTCCATGAAGCTGTCTCACCTCCCGTCAATCAACACTGCAAAGGCAGTGCTTTATGATAATAAAACTAACAAAGCTGCCGATAGATGGCGCTATCTTGTTAAGGGTGGCGTCCTAGTAACATCATAGCAATTTATTAATAAAACGAATTGTTATTAATATAATTATAACCTATATATATTTTACGCCAATTCTGTTGTGAACAGATGATAATTCGGAAAGTGTTAAAAAACTTCGAAGATTTTTTTAATACTTAAGCGAAAGTCTTTGTGGCTTATTTCTAAAACGATATTAGATTGTCTTTTAAAAAACAACACTATTACTTTACAAATACTAAGCAAATTATACTGGCAATCTTATCGTTTATCCTAATAAAATAAACCTACTTTCATTAAGTGATTAATTTTCTCATAAAATATAAGTATATTTTTTTATCTTAAGTATACTTTACAGGACATTATTGCTCCGGTAAGCTCGTGTCATGACATTAAACTTATTTCTTAGTGAAGCAGGGCAATAAGTACCTACTAACTAGCATAATCAAATTACGGCTTAATTGGTACCGTTGGGTACGCCCTGACCTTGGGCACCTAAGTGCTGGGATTATATTCGTTCACAGTTTTAGGGTACGTACCTTTTGTTAGAAAAGATCAAAATATATCGATGAAAAGGGTGTATTTAGCTGTGTAGGTGCTTTGGATTTTAGACTCTGTGTAGTATGCTCAAGACTTTTACTACAAATATACTGAAAAGTGTTATGAGCATAGATTAATGTTATATGTATGCCACTAGTCTATGACAGGACGGCTTGTAAAAGATGATGTGCTAACGATGGCTTTCTCGGTAATACTAGTGATATAAGATAGTGTACTTACATATAATACAACCAACTCTGAATAAGGCGAAGGGTAAGGCACACTAGCGCCGCTAATGGATTTAATTTGATAACTGCTAAACTGGATTTCTTTCAAACATTGCGGACATTCCGACACTAGGCAAACATCTATTATTTAATTATTGTGCACTACTTTTGGGTTTGTTTTTGTATTCATTCGCTAACACTAAAAGTGGCCATTGTTTGTGAATAAATGCGATAGCCCGTTTTGTGAATAAACCGCGCAACAAAAAGTAGTGCACAATTATTAAATAAATACTATAGATGCTTTCTTTCTTCTTATCGGAAGGTACGCAATGTTTAAAAAAAGATCCGGTCCGTTAGTAATTGTCAAATTATCAATTGGTGGCGCTAGTGTGCCTTACCCTTCGCCTTAAAGCCCCGTGTTATTATTTATTTATATAATACACCGACCAACACATGGTGTCAGAAGTGGGTTCGTAATCAACGTGTCGTGTAGTCGTTGCACCTTGAGTCATTGTGAAATTCTCGTGTGAAAAGTCGGCGTCATGTTTGAAGAAAATCAAAAGCCCAAGAAACTTTCTGGAATGTCCAGTCCGCATCATGGGCTGATGAATGGTAATTTGGCTCAACAATGGAAAAGATGGGTATAGTCATTTAAATTTTATTAACATACGTCTGGCATGGCTGAAGAGAGGGATGGCAGAATAGTAGCTTTATTTCTACATGTCATTGGTGAAAAGGGCGTAGCTGTATTCAATACATTTGGAAAAGACGAGGAGCTTATAGAGTTATTCCAAAATCGTTTCGCCCCAAAAGCTAACCTCACTTATGAATGTCATAATATTTTTACATACACACATGGTGAAAATGAAACCAAAGACGACTTTGCTTGAACATTAAAATTAAGGTCACAAAACTATGAGCTAGGACAGCTGCAGGAACGCCTAATCAAAATAATGTTTATATGTAACATGCATCTATACAACTATATCAGAGAAAAATTATTGCTTGAAGATTCGCTAGATCTTAATAATGATAGCTAGTTCTAGTTAATAAGGCCTTAGAGATGGTTTAGGCCATGCTTGCTTCCATGCATCATACGGATGAATTGACACTGACAGTGACTTGAATTGTCGCTAGTCTATGACAGGAGTCTATGGACTGACTTCTTGGCGGGAAAATAAAGAGTTATGTCTGCGGTTTTCTTTTATTTTCTAAAATTTGTGTTATGTCGAATATTAATGTGAAATAATGGTGGATTATTAACCGTTAAGTGTTCGTAAGTGTGCATGAGTATTGGCAAATGAAACAAAACAGTGCAACGTCACTTTTCAAATTCTCTCAAGAAGTCCGCCCGAGGACATAGTAAAGCCCCACATCTTTACTGAGATACTCGAGGGGTTGGGTGGTATATCATTTCTCATTTCTATTATCATTCATCATCATCATACAGAAAACAAATATTGTTTATTTATGTATTACTTGTTAGAAAAATTACTTTGACACTGGCTAAATGTGCTAATCGCACAAAGCCATCAACAAAATGAAAAAAAAAAAAAGAAAAAAAAGTTCATGACAGGACGGCCTGTAAAAGATGGTGTGCTAACGATGGCTTTCTTGGTAATACTAGTGTACTTACATATTATTATAATAAAAAATATTTGTACTTAATTTTTTTCAATTTTAATTTAATAAACACATAAGTAACGCATTTAGTAAATTTTAATTAAGTTATTCGTTAGGTATAAAATTTATTTTAAAGCAATATAAAAATAAATAGAAAACAGATAAAAAAATTAACGAGCCTTACAGTAGTCGCATATGATGTGTATGCGCAAAGACATACTTGGATTTTTTATCAATGATCTGCACTTTATTGCCTTATCATCATCAGACAAAGACATATCATCAGTAAATTTATATTTATTAATCTATATTACATTATAAAATAGAATAAAGAAATTAACAATGACGTATATTTTATTACAAATCCTTAAGAGAATGCAGTAAATACTTATTAGAAGACATTTTACATATCAAATTGACGACACAATATGTCACTTAAAATATTAATGTCTTGTTTTTATTATCGATTTTAAATGCGCGCTTCCGACTCCGTATATTTTTTTTAAAACATAAAGAGAATACAGTAAATACTCATTAGAAGACATGTCACATTGACACATCCTATCTGCCGCGCATTTTATTTATAAGCAAAGAATATGTGAACAGTTTCGAGCAAAAAGATCGTAATGTCAGCACCTCAAATATCATAATCACAAACACAGTAAGTTGTACTTAATGCGTTCATAAATTGTGCGGCAGTATCATACTGGTACGATCACATTTCTACGAAATCACTCCTACAAATATTACTACCTACAATTAGGGACACGGTATTGAATAGAAAGTATCGATACTGTACTCATGAGTAGTATCGAAAGAAAAGTATCGTACTCATAAAAGTATCGAGACAAAAGTATCGATACTTCAAAGTATCGAGTACTTTTCTTAGGGCCTATGCCTATGCCTATTGAGCATACGTCAGTCAGGAGGAGGACGTCAATGCCAGTCAGCAGCAACTAACATCAACAAAAAAATTACCTTGAAGGATTAAGTTTAAGGTGTTTCTTTAAATGTTTATGCATGTTTGACGTTATTTCCTGAAGTTTTTTTGATTTTGAAACATGTCTTGCATTTAACTTCGTATTGATTAACTTTGACAAAATACTGCCAAAGTTCACTTTTACTAGGCAGCATTCTTCTAATGACTGCAATATTGATAGACAACGCAGAATAATAATGAGTACTTTTAAATTACGATTTATTAAATAAAATAATAGTCAAGCACAATAATGATCAACCGCATAACCGCATTGATATATCAGAAAAACAAAACATGAAAGGAACACGAAGAATAAATAAAGCAATAATATTAAAAAACAAACAACGAACGGCGAACAAGTGAGTGATTGTTAGTGAAATGAATTAAATAAAGGAAAGGAATGATAATTGATGAACTGTTAACGGAACGAAAGATTTCGAACTTAACTAATATTGTAACAACTCATGTATACTTATGGAAAGCAATAAATGATTGAATTGAATTGAATTGAATTAACTTAATGTAATGTTGTAGAAGGTTCATCACAATTGACTAGGGCCGTAGGCCAAGTTTTAAGTGAGTAATTTCTAAGATTAATTATCAAATTAATTACGATACGATACCTGTCAAAAAGTACTCATTGAGTAAAAGTATCGAACACAAAGTATCGAGTACAAAAGTATCGGTATCGAAAACAAAAGTACTCGATACCACAAAGTATCGATACTTTTTTCGTGTCCCTACCTACAATGGACATTGGGCTTAAAGTATCGATCACTGGTGGCTGTTACAGATCACACTGTCACGGTACTTTCGTCCCTTTTCTACGAAATCACTCCCACAAATTGTATATATAGAAGGCAAGCGGAATCTTGATGGTAAAGATGAAGGTGGAAGCGCTCTTTAACTGTCGGATCACAACTAACACTAATGTTATGGCGAAATGTTTCGAGCTTAAAGTGTCAATCACTGGTGGCTGTTAAGGATCACACTGTTACGTACTTCCGTCCCTATTCTACGAAATCACTCCCACAATTTGTATATACATATAGAAGGCGAGCGGAAATATGTTACACATCAAAAATAACGATTATTTATTAAGCGCGAATTCGGGCCGGCGATGGCGGGTCGGCCGAGGCCGTGTGGCCCGTCCGTCCACGTCAATTAATAGGCATAAGTACCTACGTTACAGTCTCGAATGAGACCCCATTTATTTTCCTTTTACAATTGAATTATGAGTTAAGTCTAACGTCTATCGATCACATCTACTAATGTTATAGCTGCATTTTAACTGCAATTAACAGGTAAGTTTTGTGTTTTGAACGCAATCCAAATTCAATCTTACGCTTTACAAAATAAATCTATCACACATAATGAGAAGTTACAACAGTAACTATCTTTCCTTACAAGGTATGACCAAAGACCTAAAATCAAAGGTCATCGACATTTGATGTCATCAACAGCTAAATAGCGTTGTGATAAGTAGGTACTCACTATGTTATGTTGTTGTTAGAGGCGTTATTTTATTATTACCTAAATTAAGTTAAACATAAAGTCAAAGTTAATATCTAAAAATCTGCTCAATTAATCGGTGTAGGTACTTACAAGGTGTTAAAAAGCATTCCAGTTTATTTAATTTGTGTACAGCAAAGGTGATAAGCTTCCCATCACACTTAACAGGCTTTGGACTGACAAAGTAATGTAATAATAACTCAATAAAAATTAAACCTTTGCTATAACTACGTAAATAAATTAAAATTTATTATAGGAGCAAGAGTAACTTTTATGATCGACGCATAATTATTATTACACTAATTCGGCGTGTTTATAAGTTCATCACCTATTTACAAGTCTTATTTACACCTTAAAACTAAAAAAACCATCTACAAAACTGTTGCACACGATCACCTTGTCATTCTATGCACAAGTACGCACGCTTGCGAACGTGTTTCGCCACTTTATTTATGTGTCCCTTCACTAACACGAAAGCGGATTCAATACGACTTTTTACGCACGTGCAACGCGATAGCTCAAGATGTACAAGTAGACTGCGGAAGAAATCAAACTGCAGTGCAGCCGTGTGAAGGTCGAGTGATTAGGGTTGGAACGCACGAGAAGTAATCAAACCATTAAATCACACAAGATATTGACATGTCAAAACTTTTGACTTTTGTTGATTACAAACTCATTTAGGCTATAGTCAATACTTGCATATTAAACAACGTGTAACAGAAAAGTGTGGTCAAAATGAAAAGATCCAAAGTGTATTCGATTTTGTATGAAGCTAATTTACAATATGAAAATTTGACGACCTCCGTGGTCAAGTGGTTAGCACTCCGGTTCTGGCGTCGCCGTCTTAGAGGTCGGTTCATATCCCGGTCGTGTCAATTTTAGAAATAACTGTTTTAAAATTGATGTCGGGTCTGGCTCTTTTACAAGTATGTTTATCCGTTATCTAGTTTAACCATTAAAACAAGTTTCTAGAGGAGCTTAACTTGTGCTAGCTATAACTGGTGTGAAAGTGGAAAAAAAAGTTATTTATACTTAAATCATAATTAAAATCAATAATTTATCTTATTTGTTATTAATTTGATAAACCAAAGAATAGCAATGTCAAGCACTTGTATTGACTACAGTTTTATGGCATTTGTTGGTTTTTCGTCATAAAAATATCAAAAATGTTTGCTCTTTAAAATTTAAAAGGAAGAAAGTAATGACTAGTGAGACTAGTTGTTTTTAGTGAGCATCACGTGATTTCAAAATTATTTATAAATCATTAAAAAAATTTGGTCTTTTATTTGGATATCTCAACTCAAGCAATTAATACATTGTCGCGTCACCGTTCCTTTGAAATAAAACACATTTATGAATTAGAAACAACGTTTATCGTTTACCACGAATTCTTATCTTATAAACTTTCAAGATATTGAAACTTTGAATAAAGTTGACTCTCTCATGTAGAAATTGAACCCACGCCGTCTTCAAGCCGGGCGGCTGCGTTGACCACTCTGTCACACTACGGCTAAATTCGATGAAGAATGTTTGTAAACAAATTATTGACATTTCTTTGTGCAAATATGTAGTGTCACTCGGATTTTTAATTCATTAATTCTTGAGAGAGATTCGCATGATATAAACTAACAATGGTGTCTTTCTTTCAAAGAACAAGATACGAGTAACACTAGATACTTGCTTAAAGAAATGTCAATAATTTGTTTACAAACATTCTTCATCGAATTTGGCCTTATTATTGGTTAGACCTGCCTGTCGACATTCTTCAACGCTTATGACTTCCGTTTCTATAGCAACAGTGTCTTTATATTTAAATTTACATCTTAAGAGATCTAAATTAAATAATTAATATCGTTAATCGTAATAATTCATATCGAAAAAGCGCCGCTCATAGTTAGCGGCAGCTCTAAAGCGGCTAAAGTGTTTGGTTGTCGCACGCGTCTTTGGTCAACTGCCGCCACACAGGCGGCTAGGTGACGTTTCGGACACATTATAATCGGACACTGTTTTCGAATTGACACTTTTTAATTTTGTTATTTTTTTCACTGACGATTCGGACACCAATAAAAATAGCTGCTTTGTACAGTCAGATAAAAACTTCTAATAATTTCAGGCGGGCTGTAAGTAGCACATGTGTTAAGTACCCGTCAATGGTAAGTAGGTAGTCTAGCTAGTCTCACCTCGCGGCGGTGCAAGTTGTGTTGTTATGTGTGGTGCATTTGATCCGCGATTGAACTAATAATAACTAGTACGTATTAGTTAATTAATGTAGTAATAGATTAGTGTTCTAACCTGAGTAAAGTAATAATCAGTGCAGTGACAAATAATGATTTGATTAACAAGTAATGGGCGTAATGTCTTTTATGACTTGTAGGTAAAGTAGGTGATGAACTTGTAAACAAGCTGAATTAGTGTAATAATAATAAAAACGATGCGTCGATATAAGTTATTCTAGCTCCTTTAATGAATTTTAATTTAGTACGTAATTATTATAGCCAAGGTTTGACTTTTGTTTTGTTATTATTACATTAGTTTGACAGTCCAAAGCCTGTTAAGTGTGATGGAAAGCTTATCACCTTTGCTGTACGCGGATGACATAAACTGGAATGCTCTATAACACCATGTAAGTACCTACAGCTATTAATTAAGCAGATTTTTAGGTACATATTAACTTTGCCTTTAATGCGAGACATTTGTTTACTTAATTTAGTGTTATGTTATTAGACTTATTAAGTAAGACTGAATAATAAAATAATGCTTATAACAACAATATAACATAGGTACTTAGAATAATAACGCATAGGTAATAGATACTTACCTACATTTGATCTCTCATTTGTAATTAAAGATAGTAGAAACCTCTTTTAATATGTAAATAATGTGATTGACTTATTTTGCAATACCTACATAGAAGTTCGATCGTTGGTCGTACTTTAGTTACCTACATTTGATATTTCATTTGTAAGGAAAGATAGTTGTAACTTCTTTTAATGTGTGATTGTGTGATTGACTTATTTTGCAATACCTACATGGAAGTTCGGTTGTTGGTCATACATTAGATACCTACCTATATTTGATCTTTAATTTGTAATGAAAGATAGTAGTAATTTCTTTTAATGTGTGAATTGTGTGATTGACTTTATTTTGCAATACCTACACGGAAGTTCGGTCGTTGGTTGTACTTTAGATACCTACATTTGATCTTTCATTTGTAAGCAAAAATAGTTGTAACTTCTATACATGTGTGATAGACTTATTTTGTAATACGTAGGTAAGAATTGGCATTGCGCTCATAACACCCTTATCATAACATAGGTAAATAGATGTTATCGATAGTCGTTAGAGTTAACTGCACCTTAAGCACAAAGTAGTAGATTACTCATGTGCCTTAAGTACGCAGGACACTTCATTTTAATTCAGTTGTAAAGGGAAAATAAATGGGGTCTCACTCATTTCAGACGACGACGGGTCGACGACGACAGCCGCCAGTCCGAGTTCGCGCGTAGTAAATATTAATGGTTATTTAGATTTTTTTGATACCTTAAAATAAATTTGATACCTAACGAATAACTTAAAAAAAAATTTACTAATGTATTATGTATTTTTTAAATGAAAATAGAAAAAAAAATTACACTTCTTTTTTGCGACTTTTATCTTCAAAACCCTTGACTTGACCAACCCTTCTCGTTTGTCTTATATTTCAATTTAATTACCTAACGTGGGCGAAAAAATAATTGAAGAAAAAAGGGTTAATTTTTAGTACCTACCTACTTTGTTGGGTGACCAACATTTTTTTCTCGATTTTCTACTGTAGGTACTTAACCTTTGAACCATAGAGCCTGACTGCCATCATAGTGTAAAAAAAGCCGTGTTTGAGAGCTGAGACTCGACCTCCAGATTCTGCTCTTTTAATCGCGTCTGAGTATCCTGATTTGATATTATGTTAACTAGGAAAAATATCAGTAGAAGGAAGAAATGTCGTTTCAAAAAGCAGAGTAAATGCTCAGCGCGATTTTATTACTGGTAACAAAACAACAACAACACTCACACTATGATAATCAATTCCCACTCATATACGACGACACATAAAACTACGCCTAAAAAAATCAAATGACATGTAGCTACAAACGGCCTCACAATCACAAACTGTCAAATACACACGGCTTCACAACCACAAACTGTCAAATACACACGGCTTCACAACCACAAACTGTCAAATACACACGGCTTCACAACCACAAACTGTCAAATTTCGTCAATAGACTTTGAACTTTACACATATGGCATACGGTTAACATTTATTGTAGAAATGATTGATTGACAGTTTTGGATAGGTTGGTCAGTAAATAAATAAACAAATTGTAACTAAACTCATAACTTGACTTACCCTCAGGATCCTGTAGGGGCTCTCAGCCAACAAGCACACATCTCCAGAATTGACCCTGTCAGGCTGCGGCAGCATGACCTGGAGCTCACCAACATCTCTCTTCTCATGAGACTCCCGGTTTTGCCCAGTGAGGTTCCACATCCATTCCTGTCACAAGAGAATTTCAATTTTATTTCATCATCAGCTCATTTTTAAGTCTCCACTGCTGAGGCACAAGCCTTCACTATGGTTGAATTGGGAGAACGGGCCATAAACCACCACGCAAGCCCATTGCGGATTTGTGGTTGTTAGCGATTGCTAATGCAGTCGGGACCAACGGCTTTACGTGCCTTCCGAAGCACGAAGTAGCTCGAGATAATACATTTTTGGTCACCCATCCGATGACCGGCCTTTGCGAAAGTTGCTTAACCTCAGCACTCGCAGACCGGGTGCGTTAACCACTTGTAACGACAGTGAGCATAGGTTTCCTTTTTTAGTTGTTGGATGATATATAGGCCTGATAAAGTGCGATTCATCCAGAATCCCTATTTTACTGATGAAATGTTTATTTCATCTTTAACTGATGAAATTACGTTATGGCGACAGGTTTAGATAAGATAGTGGTAGCTAGACAGGCGGACTTTAAACAAGTCCTACCAACAACCAACTTCCTTGATGGTAAGTGGGGGTTTATTTTGAATCATAATAGTTTTTAAATGAGAGTGTTTGCTGACTGCCTCTGACTGCATTTTCAGCGGCTTATTCCCGCCCGCTCCAAAATATTGTTCTCAAGCGCTCCAAGAGTAAAATTATATTAATATTATTTTGTAAAATCGTTCCCAAGGGCTCCAAAAGTGTATTGGGGGCGACGAGAAACTTAAAGGGTTCTTCAAGCCGCTTGATCGAAACACCGTCAGAGTTTTTCTAGAGAGAATGGCATCACGCACGCACGCAAACCGAGGGGCTAGGATCTCGGCTCGGTCTCACCACGTCGTGGGGTTGGGTAGAAGCGTCCAGGTCACAGATCATAAAATGAGGTCCTGATAAATGTCTGTACCTGGTTTAAAGCGGTTGTGAACCGGGTACAAGTATAATGTGTCTTGGGCTTATACGAGTTATACGATTATGCGAATGTGCATGTTTAGTGTGTCATGTCAATGTATAGTGGCATTTTAAGGTGCGTGATGAAAATAAAGGTCATTGTAAACATGACGATGAAAAAGAAAGTATAGACTTTTCAACTTCATTGTTCTTGTTTTCTTGAACCAGGAAATCGAACCCGCACCTTCCGACAAACCATCGGATTGTGAATCAAAACCATATAGAGACCCACTCAAATACACACAAAAAAATCTCAAACGCGGTCCAGCCGCTTAGGAGGAGATAATTACCAGATTCATGATAATTACTGAGTATCTAAAAATAAAAACAAATTGTAGTGATTAAAAATAATTTTAACTCATAGTGTTTCAAACGTTTTTTCCCAGTTGGCGCTGCTTTTGTCCCATAAAAAATTGTGAAATCGTTAGTAAAGTGAAAAATAAAACTCATCATACTGAGGTCGTCATCGTTACGTATCAAATACAGCCAGCAACAGAAAACGATAAACACAAGCCAAATCAAATAATTTTACTTGACATTGACAAAGTTCGGATGCTCCGTAAGAATAATAATAATAACATTTATTGCTTCATAAGTGTCCATAGGTGGTGATCTTAAACTAATAGTCGCAACTTATGACCCTGCAAGGGTATTGCAAATCATATTGTATATTATTTACTAAGTATCTTACACTAATAATTAGTCGTACATGTTAATAATATTATGTTAAATTATAAAATTAAATAGTTATTTAACAAAATTAAGATATAATAAGTGATAATTTTTCTTTCTAGTATTTATTGTATCTTACTTAAATTATAGAACTCCTGGATACTATAAAGACACCTTAAAACAAGAAAATCTTTTAGTTTGGCTAAGAATAATGAGTCTTTTTTAATGGTTTTTAAATAGGTAGGCAGTTTATTATAGACTATTATGGATATGTGGTAGACTCCTGATCTTACCAGGTGAAGCTTAGTGTTGGGTAATGCTAATCTATCTTTGTATCTCAAGTTACGGGGTGCTGAATATTGTTTATTTGCTTGGGAGTAAATCATTTTATTCTCTCTAACAAGTTTACATAGACCTAGAATATAAATTGAAGTTAATGTCAGAATTTTTAGTGATGTGAAGTGCTTTCTACAACTTTCAGCTTCAGTTATATTTACCAAGATTCTGACACATTTTTTCTGAAGTATGAACAGGTGATCAAGAAATCTTAACAGTGTAAAATTAGGATTGGAAACGAGTGGGGCTAGAGGTAGCGTTGCCAAATACCAAGGTCATTTTATTCCATGATCCTCGGGGCGGCCCTCCCAGTAATGCTCACATTGATATGTGGCATTAGAGGGTTTGCGTTATACGTTTATACGTTATGTACGGTTGCGTTTATACGGTAACGGTTTGCGTCTTCAACAACAGCTAAGCGATTTCTGTTGCCGACTGTACGTCACCAAGTAACAGAGCCTCGTGTCGCAGCGTGCTCCAGCTAATAATTAACCACATTACGGCTTCTGGAGAAAATTGGTTCTGATTCAGATATTTTGTGCTTGCCTACAGAATAGTTTTACCAATTGTCAAAGAACGTTTGATTCTGCACCACTGAAACGTTCCCAAGATATTGACTCATAAAGTGACACATGCATTGAAACTAATAACAAGAGCTGTGACGTTGAACATGTTCACGTGTAAACCAATAGTACTAGAACGTTACCGACCCACGCTTTACAATTACGAGTAATTTCTACATATGTAGCTATAGTACTCAACATGTACTCACAAAGACGTTATTTAAATACTTTCAAAGACGTTTAACCTTTGGTACACCAAGAACGGTCTCTCAGACCCGTTTACCGACCAGTTTATGATCACGAATCCACATTTGGAAAGCGTGGTGGTAAAACCATAAAGCCATCATAATCAAAAAATTCGATGCAATTAAATCTGTGTTTGATACTCTGTGTTCTTGGCAACATACTTGAAGCACCTAAATAAAGATTCCTGTTCTGTATTCGATAGTAAAACCGGCTAAATGCGAGTTGGACCCGCGCACGAAGGGTTCCGTACTTTATGACGTATTAAAAAAAAACTACTTACTAGATCTCGTTTTATCATTCTCTTATTTTAGAAGTTACAGGGGGGGGGACACATTTTATCACTTTGGAAGTGTCTCTTGCGTAAACTATTCAGTTTACAAAAAAAAATTATATTAGAAACCTCAATATAATTTTTGAAGACCTATCCATAGATACCCCACACGTATGGGTACGACGAAAAAAAAATTTTTGAGTTTCAGTTCTATGTATGGGGAACCCCCAAAATTTATTGTTTTTTTTCTATTTTTGTGTGAAAATCTTAATGCGGTTCACAGAATACATTTACTTACCAAGTTTCAACAGTATAGTTCTTATAGTTTCGGAAAAAAGTGGCTGTGACATACGGACGGACAGACAGAGAGACATGACGAATCCATAAGGGTTCTGTTTTTTGCCATTTGGCTACGGAACCTTAAAAATCCGCCATTGTAGTGAAGACTTAGTCTCAATGATGGAGTCATTTGCCCAGGAGTGGGACGGCTATCGGAGTAGTGGTGTAGTGGTGGAGGCTATTTACTTTTTTTGCAATCACTTTTTAATGTAGCACATTAAAGTAATACATAATAAGAAAAGTAGTTTCATTCAGATATATTTGCTAATCAGTTAAATTAGTTTACTATTGATAGACAAAGTAGACATCTGTGCCTCTACTATGAGCTCTTATAGCAGTATTATTGCAGTTGTGGAAAAGAGACGCGAGTATATTCGCCGCTACACGCGTCTCGCTTTTACAACTGCAATAATACTGCTATAAGAGCTTGTGGTAAGCGTCCTGAACTGATATGCTCTGATAAACTTGACTTATGCAACTAAGTGAATTTGTACTAGAAACCTAATACAATACAATTACGAATCCACGCCACCAAAACACCAAAAGATGATTAAATATATTTCATTATAAGACATAGGTTGAACGGTGTGTACACACGCGATATGTGTACAATCATCCGTAGGCTAGGTAACTACGTTTAATACAAGACGTTAAGCGGCCATATTAGATTGTTATCCACACAAAGGAATTGCACGATGAATTGATAAAAGGGGCTTTTAGCAAACCTCTTTGGCTTAACTAAATAATGCTGCGTCTAACGACTTTAAGCATAAGCAAATCATATCCTGAAAGCTGTTCTAATGTAGTCTAATGTTTTTTTTAAATCATGTTACCTTATGTGTTCTTTGAAATGTTTACCGTTTTAAGAGGGTTCAGATGGGGCCGTATGAAATGCATCAAAATATACGGCAAACTAAGAGGTAGGTAGGTACTACTGATTTTCTAAAACTGGTAAGTTTATATTTTCAAGTGTTTTGCACAGACGCTATCCAAATTTGTCAGATTTCTTCAATACATTTTCAACCATAACATGACTTACACATAAAGTTCAAGGTCTATTGAGGAAATTTGTGGTAGTCTGATGTGCAGACATGTTGCAAATGATTAAAACACTGGCGCAACGACCCAAAGTGAGCTTTGACAAATGATTCAATAGTTTTTTATTACTGATTATGATCTTTAAAAGAAGTGACACTAAATTGGCTGGTGTATCTATCTAACTAATCTATCTTTTATTAATACCTTTAAACGAGCAATTCTTGTATATATATAATACTAGCTGACCCGGCGGACTTCGTACCGCTTTGACAGTTTCCGTCATTGAGTTAAATATATATCAATGGTTGCCATGACAACAAAACAAACAAATCATTTTGAATTGGAAAATTCAATTGTCGTTTTTAGTACATATTTTATTAAATATATTTATTTTAATACTCAGCGCTAATGTAGCATTCTAATGGTGAAAGATTTTTTAAATTAGTCCTGTAGTTTTTGAGTTTATTCGTTGCAAACATACATACATACATACATACAAAAATACAAGGGTTTCCTCTTTATAATATTAGTATAGATATAACCTGAATCTCAGAAACGGCTCCAACGATTTTCATGAAATTTAGTATGCAGGGGTTTCGAGGGCGATAAATCGGTCTAGCTAGGGTTCATTTTTAGAAAATCTAATACCTTTAAACGAGCAATTCTGGTATATATGTATATATAATCTGAATCTCGGAAACGGCTCCAACGACTTTCATGAAGTTTAGTATGCAGGGGGTTTCGGGGGCGATAAATCGATCTAGCTAGGTTTCATTTTTAGAAAACGTCGTTTTATCCGTAAAAAAATACCGAACAAAGCTCGGTCATGCCAGGTACTTAATATAGTATAATAATAATTTCTTCAAATGCCTTATACATAAAGTTCAAAGTCTCTTGAGGATTTCTTTCTTTTCTTATTCTTATGTGCAGGCGTGTACTTATAGGCCCGTCGGATTTTCAATCAACTGGTTCGACTTCCGGATAGAAAATAAACTAAAAAAAATCTATTAGGCGGTGCATTTTAAAATATTTTTTTGCTACTGTTAGTTCAGTCTTTACACACTTATAAAATTCACAATGGATTACTATATCTTATTTAACACGTTGACTCAAAACCAGACACAATAGAAAATTTATTGTTTGTCGGTCACCGGTGACCACCACGGCGATTAAAGACTTAACATGCAGTTAATTAATTTGTGACGCTCACCGCAACTGGTACCACGTCAATTAATGGTAAGAGCCAAGTGTTGCCCACCCCTGGGAACAGCGATATAATCATAATGAAACACCCTTTGAACCATTAGTTATAAGCGCTAACAAAATAATGAAATTAAAACGTAACAATTTCCATCAGCATTCTACCACTGAACTGGCTCTGACTCTGACTGAGGAGCTCGATGGCGCAGTGAGGAGCTCGATGGCGCAGTGGCCAACGCGCCCGGTCTGCGATTGCTAAAGTTAAGCAAACTTCGCATAGGTCAGTCATCGGATGAGTGACCAAAAATTTATCAACTCGATCTCCTCCGTGCTTCGGTAGGCACGTAAAGCCGTTAGTCCCGGCTGTATTAGCAGTCGTTAACAACCACTAATGCGCACTGGGCCCGCGTGGTGGTTTATGGCCCGTTCTCCCTATCCATCCATAGGGAAGGCTCGTGCCCCAGCAGTGGGGACATAAATGAGCTGATGATGATGATGATGATGATGTGCAGTCGTTTGTACGAGCGACTGGAGGTTGTCTCCTCGTAGCAACTAACCAAAACCAGACAGCGTTTCTTTTCGCACGAGTAAGGCTCCATCACATCCCAGCCCTAAAGCTCCACCACGGATTAGTTTTTTTTGACCATGCGGTTTCTTGATGACTCGAGTTTTTATAAAGGTTCAGTTTTACGTCAACAACGGAGACCAACGGCTAACATGCCTTCTGCCTTCAAAATAAGAATGTTTTTAATTTTAATTTTAATATCACTATGATCCTAAGTTGGTCAAATAAAACGCATTTTATTTATTTAATAACCTCGCGTATCATCCTAGGGATAAATCGTTGTTCTCTAGCGAGTATTTGTGGTTTATCAAATCTGATGTAATGGTTAGGCCCATGTCCGCATACTGCAGACTTATTTTCGCGCCTATGCTTGTATGCGAGTAGATCCGTGAAAATTGTTTCATTTTAATGTGTATGTGTTCGCGTAAACTTTAGAAAACAATATTTAAGAATAATGTTCAAAGTCTATTGAGCGCAGTACAGTTTGAGGTAGGTTTATACGCAGGCGTGTGTACCAACCAATCCAAATTGGGTGTGGTGGGTTATAGTACTCCCTCCCCACGTGGGAAGGCCTGTGCCCAGCAGTGGAACATTTACAAGTACTTTAATATCAATCTGAGGAGCTCGATGGCGCAGTGATTAATGCGCCCGGTCTGCGAGAGCTGAGGTTAATCAACTATCGCAAAGGCCGGTCATCGGATAGGTGACCAAAAAGTATCATCTCGAGCTCCTCCTCCTCTGTGCTTCGGAAGGCACGTAAAGCTGGGCTGCATTAGAAGTCGTCAACAACCACCAATCCGCACTGGGTCCGCGTGGAGGTTTATGTCCCGTTCTCCCTTTACATCCATAGAGAAGGCTCGTGCCCCAGCAGTGGGGATATAAAAATGAGCTGATAATGATGATGATGATAATAATATCAATTAAATTTCTAAAGTAGTCGTTTAAAATAAAGGTGGCTTTAATGCGATAACCACTCAACCATTCAGAAGGTTGACTGACGTGGCACTCAGAGAAATAAGTTATTTGCAACTCCCCAGTTTAAGAGTGGGTAATTTTTTTAACTGACACTCCGCGTACGTGCCCCCGGCGACACTAGACAAAGAGGGATGCTAATAAAAAGGTAACGATCTTGAGTAACGGCGTCGGGAGCGCATCCCGAAATTGTTCGTACGTGAAGTGTGTGAGTAAGCGGCTTCGCACACGGCTCGTAGCTTCAGCGTACTTGAACAGCATTCTGCATGTATCATGAACAGCGGAAGAAAGGAAGGAAGCTAATTTACCTACCCCCTTACAAATAAACAGGGAATATGCTGCGAATAGTTATTCCGTGTTTTGTTCATGTCATGTAAACTTCATTTCAGATTAGATTAGTGTAAAAGAGACAAAACACGGCACAAAGCAGTAGCTTCGCTTACTGCTATTATAATTTGTGACGCAAAACTAGTAAAGTGATCTTAAATATAACTTTGAACTGATACTGCACTTTATTCACTAGTCGTTTTGACATTTGGAAGAAGAGGTAATACTAATCTGAAGAGCAGCTTCATGTGTTACTGCTTTCAGTGTCACAATGAATTACTATTACTAACAATAAACGCAGTAACTCCCAATTAATAGTCAAGAGCGCAGCAAGTCCGTCTTTACTGCATTTAAAGTTTGTATACTTAGGTAGTTTTCACCAAAACCATGCTTTTTTAAATTAAAAATAAATGCTGTGTTAGTTTAAGAGATATTTCAGATATTTTTTTATGAAACTATGCATAATATCAAGCTATACAATAACAGTAAAACATTTTTTTTAAACTTTAAAATAACCCTTTAGTCCACGTTCGTAACTGATCTTTGATAACCAGACACGAATATGGAAAATTTTTTATGCTTGATAACCAGTTACGAAAACGGAATTGAATGGTCGTTTTCGTAACCACGTTTCATAACCAGCTACGAAAATGTTTTTTTTCTCTGTTTATAATTGGTTATTAATTAATAATATTTTATCCACTTTCGTAGCAGAGTTTCATAACCTGGAAGTAATACTTGCCCTCGTAATACATATACTAACCATCGACATCAATTAAATACTATATGATAAATACTTACAAAACGCCATAGTGTTTAAAAAATAATAAAATATTTACTCAAAAGTTGTCTAAACTTTTTTTACTGCGTTTTAATTTTTTTTTGTTCTGTGTCTGTGATAGGTTGTCTATGAGTGCGCTGCACGAGCACGTAAGCTTCACACAAGCTTTTTTTCTGCAGTCTTCTTACTTTGTGGTTGTACGGTACACGGAAGCTTTTTGACCGTATGTACACAGTGTACGGCTTCACTTAATTGGTACGGTAAGACAATAGACGATCGTTTATCATAGCACGCCCATATCCGTTGTCGAAGTAGCAATTAAAATGGCATGGCACTTTTGAAATTGAATTATTCGAATTATGAGTCTTTTATAAGACTTAAAAGCTGTTTTGCGGTCTTTTAAGTTAAGCAAGTTGATGCTCACAGCTAGTTTTTTCTTCCAATGTTGCCTATTGCCATAGTTATAGGTGACGACTTATAGGGTTCTGATGAATTGAATTGAATGATGACGTATATAGGGAAGGCTGAGATGATGACAAATATCGGCCTATTTTTTGTCGAATCCCAGATCCCGAAATTAGTTTTACTTCTTAGTATGTGCCTAGTCTGTACAGACATGAAATTACTATACTATATTATTGGCATAATATACAACAACACGTTTTGTATTAATACCAATTCCAGCGACCGCATGTAAAAAAATATATTTTGAATTAAAAACGTATCATCATCATTATCATCATCATCATCATCTCAGCCAAAGACGTCCACTGCTGGACAAGGGCCTCCCCCAAGGATCTCTACAACGACCGGTTTTGTGCTGCTCGCATCTAGCGGCTGTCCGCAACCTTCACCAGATCGTCGGTCCACCTTGAAAACGTACCTATATCCAAGGTAAAATATTCTTAGCCAGAACAAAATCATATTTTTTTATATAGGTATGCGGTTGTTGGAATTGCTACAGAATAATACGAGTACCTAGTTAATATGTGATGTTAAGACTATAGGAATTTATTCGTATTTATTTTTTCTTCATCATCATCATCATCAGCCTACACTAGTTCACTGCTGGACATAGGCCTCTCCAAGTGCACGCCACCGAGCACGATTCGCAGCTACTCTCATCCAGCTCTTGCTAGCCACCTTGCGGAGATCGCCGCTCCACCTAGTCTGAGGGCGTCCTACACTACGTTTGCTGACAAGCTGTCTCCACTCGAGAACTCGTTTACCCCAACGGTTGTCGGTTCTGCGGCTAATATGACCGGCCCACTGCCACTTCAGCTTGCTGATCCGATCCGATTTTTTACTTACAAGTATAATTAGGGAGGATCCGGGATCCGATCTATGAAGTATATGTTGAAGGTACTCACAGCAAGACCTTTCTTCCGCGGCGCAGAGCTGCTGATGCTATAGTTGTGGGTGACGACTTGTATGGTTGGAATGGCGCCGTCAGCTTCGGACAAGATGGCCGGCCCCCTCGGACGCTGTGGCGACTGTCGCACTGTCCCGCCACCGAAGACTCCCATGACGTCACTGCTAACTCTGCAATTAAGAAGAGCTTAAAATTAAGTACTTTTACTTTTGCCACTAAAGATTCCGGTGGAGAGAGAGACAAACATATATTGACACACAAATAAAATAAAAAAAACAAACATAACACACAAGACAATTATTTCAATAAGGACCCCGCTTCAGCTTGTGTTGTTCGATGGGTCGAAATTTTACGAGGATATACAACGTGTCACAGAAAGGTGTGATCTAAATTAAAAGATCCAAAGTGTATCCAATCTAGATTTTGTATGCAGAATTACTAAGACATAATTATTAACATTAATTTGTTATGAATTTTTTTATTTAATATTTTAATTGTGACGTCACATCAAAATAAACAAGCCATAGCCCTAGTGGTTTAGTAACCTCTGTGTACTTGCTTTTATGATCACTGGTGCGTGCTTATGCTCGCCTGATGCTTATAACTTCACTAATATAAATATTTAATTTACAATTACATACATGATAAACTAAAGTTAATATTTATGTCTCAGTAACAACACATACATGATCTAAATCGGAAACGCTTTGGAACTTTTCATTTTGACCACACCTTTTTGTTACACGTTGTATAGGGAAATCTCGACAGGCCTTACTAAGATAAACACAAACAAGTACAGATATGCACGTCAACCTATCCAAAACTGACAAAGGAGAACCGACACTTCCCATAGAAAAAATGCTAAACTTGTATACAATAGAATTTGGTCATAAAGTAAAGCTAATATTATTTCGAGGAGCTCGATGGTGCAGTGGTTAATACGCCCGGTCTGCGAGTGCAGAGGTTAAGTAACTTTCGCAAAGGCTGGTCATCTCGGGCTCCTTCGTGCTTCGGAAGGCACGTAAAGCCGTTGGTCCCGGCTGCATTAGCAGTCGTTAACAACCGCTAATCCGCACTGGGACCGCGTGGTGGTTTATGGGCCGTTCTCCTTATCCATCCATAGGGAAGGCTCGTGCCCCAGCAGTGGGGACATAAAATGAGCTGATGATGATGATGATGATGATGATGATGAATATTATTTGCTACCTAAACCAAGTTTTGACTTATTTTTATCGAATCGCGGATAAGAGTTATTTAATTATTAATATTTTTTAACATGGAAACCCTGAGTCTTCAAAAGGCAGATATGTTACTTTAAAATGTCTAACGTGGCTGCATAAACCATAATTCTTTTGCTTTTAAAAAAGTGAAATGTCAACAATGCTGTTACGTCATTGTCATTTGTTGATAGATATTGCCAGTGTTAATGAATTACAGATAAAAAAATTAAAAAAGTATACAACTTAAGCATAAAACGCCGGGTCTCCTTTCTTCAATAAATGTTCATAGTTTATTGAGGAAATTAAACAGTTTGTAGTACTCTGATGTGCAGGCGTGTATGCCATTAGGATAACAATCTCGAACAGAATTTAAGTTTAAATAACATTGATTGTTATGTGTGAAAAAGAAAGTGTGTATTGTCCATTGAAAAAAATAAATCAAATCAAACGAAATCACGTAAAAATAAAGATCCAAGAAAATCACTATTATTATTATTATTATTATTTCTGGTGGGGACGTCGCTGGCCGAACGGACGATCCGCCCGCGTTGTCTGCGGGCCATTTCGTCCTTTTCCCCGTTCTCCCCTTCGAGGGGTTAAAGGTTTATCCAGCCCTCACGGCGCCCCGTCAAATCTTTTTGTCTTTTTGGTGAATCTTGCTATCTGCTCCACCTTCAGATTCTTCAGGTCCTCTATGTCTAGTGTAAGTAACTTAAGTAAGTAAGTAACTTTTATTTCACACCACAATCATATGCACAGTAATATAATTACAAAAAATAGAGTTATACAACTTACAGATTGTGGCGGGCCGATACCTGAACTAGGAAGTTTCCCGTAAATACAGGTTATCGACCCCCCACCCCAAGCAATGGTCAGAAAAATAGGTTCTTATAATTAATTGTTACAATAGTTTCCTTTTTTCTTTACAAGGGAGACGATAAAGCCACAATAAGTGCTCAAAAGTAAATTAAATATCGGAAAATACATATTTATGCTTATAAATACTATGTTGTGTTGGTGAGTGTAAGCTGGTAAGATCTGCTGAAGTAAGAGAAATCTAATGCAAATCAATAACCGATACATTTTATGAATATTTTAAGTTCTTTTATTTTATTTTATTGGATAGGTGTCAGAAGTTGTTCCGTTGCAAGGTAATCAAGGGGTTTTAATTTATCTTTTAGAGTTATTTTTAGTCTATTTTTATTCATGCTAAGTATTTGGTACTTGTCATTGAAAAGCCGGTAAAGAAATGGCCCGGAGTAGGTTACTTGGCGTCGAGCGAAGGTCGAGTTAAAATTGGGGATAGTTGTGCGAATTCGCCTTTTGTGTGTAGGAAGTAGGGATGGGTCGATTGTCTTGTGGTGTCGAAGGATTGAGTTATATATAAACAATTGTCTAACAGGGAGCAAATTTGCCTCCTCATATAACTTACACGTTGGGTATTTTCTAGGTTTACGTAACATGACTTTGATAACAGCTCTTTGCGCTCTTTCAATCTCCAAGAGATGGGTTTTAGCTGCACCACCCCATACCGGAATGCAATAGGTCAAAAGCGATTGGCAAAGAGCAAAGTAGATTTTAGTCATGAGACTCAAATCAGCTGATTCACGAAGATTTTTAAAAATGTGAAGCAGTTTCCGAACCCTTTTACTAAGGGCAGAAATATGCGGTGCCCAACTTAAATTTTTATCTATTATGATTCCCAGGTATTTGTGGGTATTTGTTTCAATTAGATAGGGGCAGTCACAGGAAGAATCAACACAGTCCAAGGCACACCCAACAGTATGTGCTTTTAGGTTAAAATGAGTGGGAGGTTTCGTAGCATCAGAAATTCTAAAACAAATAAACTTAGTTTTTGGGACATTGATGGTTAGAAGGTTCTCGCTTAGCCAACCCAAAACCTTTTTAAGGCCACGTTCAGCATATTCTTGGACTTGAGGCCATGTTTTGCCACGAAAGATGAGAGCGGTATCGTCAGCAAAAGCAAGCGCACTGCCGTTGTCAATATGGATATTGCAAAGATCATTTACGTAGGCCAGAAATAGGGTGGGTCCAAGTGTACTACCCTGCGGTATCCCATAGGTAATATGGGAACTGGAACTAACCGTAGCGGACACTTTAACAACTTGACTTCTGTTTGTTAAGTAGTCAAGAAACCAATCATGCACAGTCCCTCGTACTCCAAGATGGTCTAGTTTTTGTAAGAGTAGTGGAATAGAAACTGTGTCGAATGCTTTTTTTAGGTCCAGAAAGATGGCTAGACATCTTTCACCCTTGTCTAAGGTCTTTGAAACTACTTCCGAAAGTTTAGCAACAGCATCTTCAGTATTTCTGCCCGAACGAAATCCATACTGGTTGTCGGATAGCAATCGCTTACTTTCCAAGAATTTTGTGAGACGAAAATTTACCACCTTTTCAATGATTTTACTGATTATGCTGAGTAGAGAAATAGGCCGATAGTTCGACACTTCTTCGCTACCACCACCCTTATAGACAGGGACGACCACGGCTTGTTTGAAAATGGCTGGAAATAT
Source organism: Eudonia mercurella (assembly GCA_963082485.1). Lineage (NCBI taxonomy): Eukaryota > Metazoa > Arthropoda > Insecta > Lepidoptera > Crambidae > Eudonia > Eudonia mercurella. The sequence goes on from OY720022.1 coordinate 26,484,086, forward strand.
GCCAGTGGAGAAGCTTAGATTGCACAGATGGGCTATCATAGTGCACAAAACTTTGTGGGAGTTTTTTATGATGATGGTAGGTATGGAGTCTATACCTGGCGCACTGTTAGACTTGAGGCTAAGAATGATCTTGTCAATTTCTAAATAATCTGTTGGGTTCATATACATTGAATGGACATTGAATCTAGGAGTATTAGTTAGCGAATTGGGTTCAATAATGTTTTGATTTTTCAATATGTCTGATGCGAGTTTTTCGCCAATAGATGTAAAATAATTATTAACCAATTCAAGAGAGTCTTTTGGTGATGGTAGCAAAGTCAGTAGTGTAGCGGCTGGAGTCCGGTTGATTTTTATATTGCATAATTCTTTTACTGTGTCCCAAGTTCCTTTATTATTATTATAATTTTCACTAAACTTTTTCATGTAATAATTATGTTTTAACGATTTTACTGTCTTATTGCATGTATTACGATATTGTATATAGTAGTTTTTTAAACCAATATCATTTGGTTTCCTTTTAACAATTATGTGAAGGCGGTTTCTCTTCTGAAAACATTTAATTAAACCAACAGTTATCCACGGTTTTAGTGGTTTTTTCCTTTTAGTGAAGGTAAATGTTTCACTATGACGGACAATTAGATCTTGAAGTGTTTCGATTAGGGTCTTGGCGGCTAGGTTCGGATCGTTAATTGACAGAAAAGGATTCCAATCTTTTGTTTTTATAGCTGTTTCTAATGCTTCGTAATTGATTTTTGTTCTGGTAAATGAGGTAACAACTTCGTAATTTTGTGAGGAGGAAACAGATAGGAATACTGCGGCATGATCCGTGATATCCGTCATTAACACGTATGTTTGGTAGGATCCTACTAGTTTGCACATAACATGGTCAAGACAGGTTTTTCCATGCGTAGGTTTATCTATAGAATTTTGCAAACCATGGGAACCAATAATTTCTAGGTAGTCTCTTACAATATTATTATTAGTGTTTAGGGTATCAATATTTATGTCGCCTGTTAAGATAATGTTACGGGATCTAGTGGTAGTTAGAAGGGTATCAAGGGAGTCAAGGAAGTTAGTTGGATTTTTAAAACAGTGGGGCCGGTAGATGCCAAAAACGGTAGTATTACCTATCTTGGCTGCCAGACAATTAGCATCATTAAGCTCAATTTCTTGGACGGCAGCCACAACACCGTTATTGACGTACATAACAACGCCATCGTTTTGGTTATAGCTCTTTTTGCTAAAATATAAAGTGTAACCGTCGATTAGGGGGGGAACTGAACTTTCGTCACACCAGCATTCTGTTAGGACGATAATGTGTATTTTAGTTTTTATTCTTGTTAAGTATATTAAAAAATTGTCAAGATTTTTGTTTACACTTCTTATATTAAAAGATATTATGTTAAATTTATTTTTATATATAGTGTATCCGACCCCCATAGCTCCCGTCTTATCCGTGAGTATATGGGGCACTCAGCGAGTAGGTGGAGGCTGGTCTCTTCGCTTTCCGTGCACTCCGGGCATATGGGATCGGTTTTCACTCCTATCACTGTCAGATGTCTGTTCAATCGGCAGTGTCCTGTTATGATCTCTATGACTAGCCTCATGTTCTCTCTGGAGAGTCCCATCAGTTTGCTAGTCTTTTTCTTGTCCATTCCTTTGATGAAGATTTTCGACTGTCTCATGCCCGTCGAGGATCTCCATCTTCGGTTGGTTTCTGCTATAATACTATAGCTGATTACTCCCTTGGTGATATTGTGCGCTATTGGCAACCGGAGTTCCGGTCCCACCAAGCTTTCCTCTGCTCCCTTTCTTGCTAGTTCGTCGGCCTGTTCGTTTCCCGTGTTTCCCTCATGTCCTGGGACCCACGCTATCGTCAGGTCCGCTCTTTCGGTCAGCCTTTTCAGTGATTCCTTGCATTCTTTGACGATTGCTGATGTCGTCTCTTCTCTGCCTAGTGCCTTCAGCGCCGCTTGGCTGTCGCTGTAAATGACAATCTTTCCTGTGATATTAAGGTGTTCGGCCATCTCAGCGCTTGCGGTTATTGCGTATATTTCCGCTTGAAAAACACTGGCGAATCTGCCTAACGGTATAGACTTGTTTACCTCCGTCCCATCTGCGCATTTAATATGCACACCGGATCCAGAGAGCTTTGTTGACTCCTTTCTGGAGCCGTCTGTATAGCAAGTAGTGCCTCCAGTTTCTACGCTCCAGTTTTCTCTTGTTCCTATGTGTATTCTGTATTTTTTGTCAAAGATCCTTTCCTTCCGTATTAGATCGTTGTTGGAGAAGACCATTGACAGCTTATCTTCGTAGTTTTTGCTTATACTGGCATGACCCTCGTCCATGAAGTTCCCGGTCCATATGCCAGTGCTTTTTAGCTTGAACCATTGTTCAGTGGCTCTTTTCTTTATTTCTAAGTCCAGGGGATTTAGCCCTAGTAGGATCTCGAGCGCGGCTGTGGGCGATGTTCTCATCGCGCCCGTGGTCACTAAGGCCGCTAGCCTTTGGACTTTGTCTAATTCTGCTTTGTTTTTCCCTACTGTGGCTCTGTGCCACCATACGATGGCTCCGTGTAGGATCCTTGGCAGAATTATTGCCTTGTATATCCATAGTGCCATCGCTGGTTTCATGCCCCAGGTTCTGCCTATTATACTTTTACACTGCATCATGGCCATCTTGGCCTTTAAGCATGTATTACTTATATGGTTATTGAAGGTGAGCTTGCTGTCCAGTGTCACACCTAGATACTTGACTTCCTTGACTGTTTCCAGCTCTTGGTTGTCCAGTTTCACTGGTTCAGCATGTCCTCTCTTTCTTTTCTTTGTGAATAGAACTAGCTTGGTCTTATCAGGGTTTAGGTTCAGACCTTTGCTCCTGCACCACTCTAGGGCTACTTTTAGGCCTTTGTTCATGATTTCACACATGACACTGAGAACTTTGCCTGTCACTAGGAGCACGCCATCATCGGAATACACCTGTGTGTATATGTGCATCCTGTTTATCTTGATTACTAGTTCGTCTATTAGCAGACACCACAGTAGTGGCGACAGACATCCTCCCTGGGGGAATCCTCTTTTCGCCACCACCGCATGTGTTATCCCTGCTAGCTCTGTTCGTATCTGCCGGTGTCTTAGCATGTTTTTCACCCAGTCTGATACGTCGCTGTCTATTCCTTCACGGCTTAGGGTGGCCTCTATTGAATCGGGGGTCGCCCTGTCGAATGCGCCCTCCACGTCGAAGAAGCAGCCCATTGCGTACTCTGTATTGCTTAGTGATCTCTGCACTCTCGTTACCAAGCTATGGAGGGCCGTTTCGGTGGATTTGCCCTCCATGTATGCGTGTTGGTTTTGGTGAAGTGGGAGTTCGCTTTTCTCTATTTGCTCTCTAATTAGTCTGTCTAGGATTTTCTCCAGTGTCTTTAATAGGAATGAAGAAAGGCTGATGCATCTGAAGGCTTTGGCTTCCTGGTAGGATGCCCTGCCTGGTTTTGGGATGAATACTGCCCTCACTTCTCTCCATTTCTTCGGTATGTGCTTGGTTCTGATGCTGCCGTTGTACAGTGCCAGCAAATCCTTGCTTATATACTTGATAGCTATCTGTAGCATTTTTGGGAAGATCTCATCCGGTCCCGCTGCCTTGTAGGGCTGGAAGGATCGGACGCTCCACAATAAATGTTCCTCGGTGATGATTGTCTTTGGCTCCCTGTCCACTGTGGGACCTGGGAGGATTGATGTGTCATCCTCTCTGTATACCTCGCTTTCTGGAAAGTGTGTTTTCAACATAACTTCCATTATCTTTTCCGGGTCGGTTATTAGTTCTTCCCCGTTCTTTATGCTTTCTAGCTTACGCGTATTTGCTTTGGAGAACGTTTTGACTAGTCGCGCCGCTTCAGGGTATTTTTCGACTCCTGCGCAGAATGCCTTCCAGTTGTTCCTGTTCTCCCTCCTACATTCTTTCTTATATGTGTTTCTTTCTTCTCTATATATTTGCCAGCTCTCATCGTCGTTCTTTTTCAGAGCCTTGTGGAGAGCTCGCCGTGTCTTTTTTCTCTGTTTCCCTAGTGCCTTTGTCCACCAGGGTTGTCCTCTGTCTGTTCTTATCTCTCTAAGGGGACATGCCTTGTGATAAGAAAATCACTAAGTATAACAATTATTATACTCTGTTAGTACTAGCTTATGGCCGCGGCTACTCCAGCTTCAAAATGATTTTTAATTTTTTTAAATAGAATTCACTAAAATCGCACTTTAAATTATTAAAAATAAAATGTTTACTCTACCCATTTACGTCGTCTTCTAGCTATAGAGAAGAATAGGCGTAAGAAACTGCACAGCTTTAAGTATTCAAAAGGGAAATTGAAAAACATTATTGTCCTAGGTGAACAGAGGAAAACTTATTTGCTTTGGGATAATTTTTTTTTTTTATTGGCGGCATGAAACGCACGCCCTGATCTTACAGTAATTTTATTGCGACATTCTTTTTAATACCTAATACATAAGTACAACATTGGTGGAAAAAAACCACAGACAAGAAACAAATAAATCCAAGGAGTTTTAACTAAAATTTAATTTGTATGCAACACTAGGCTATTTCACCAAGCCTTATGGCAGTCGGAAGTAATTACCTTCTGTTAGCATACACCTACCATTTCTACGACAACGCAAAGCTGTCTTTTCCATAGGGATTGTAGCCATGATTAATTAATTAACTATCTTAATTAATGGCTTCGCGTTTAGCATTCAGCCAATTTCAAGTATTTTTTATTATTAGTGGTAAGGATACAATTGTACGGTAGATAGAAATTAAAATTGAGTCTTACAACACGTGTTATTACGGGATGAACTCGGTTAAAACTCATAGCCATGATTGTAGGTACACGATTTGACGTTCCATGCCCTTACGAACGGTCAGCACTATGTTGAGTCAATCCCTCAAACAGGTAAGCAGAGGTCAGTCAATCGAGTTTTGCAGGCTGATAAAAATGGCTGATGTAATAGCAGTAGGATTGTTGCATCAGTTCGACAGGAACCAGGTGATCGACATTTTTATTCTATACTTGCTGACCCGGCGAACTTCGTACCGCTTATTTGACAGTTTCTATGACAACAAAAAAAACAAATCGTTAAATAGTTTATGCGAAAGGGTATCACACAAACAAACAAACAAAGAAACTCACTTTCGCATATTAAGTTAGGTTACTATTAGTTAGGATAGTTAGGGTATAAACTCTGATTTAGACACAAATCTGCTTTAACGTACACTACAATTGTAACCCTGTAAAGGCCATCCCAATCCTATCCAAACTACTCGGAGTATCTAGTAGAGTGCGGGAGCACGCTTGGTGATGCCATTCCCTCTAGAAACTTTCTGACGTTGGTTTGATCGTGATCAAGCAGTGTGGTTTGAGGAACCCTTTAAGTTTCTCGCCGTCCCCAAAAAAGTCAGGTGATGCTGAGAAGTCCGTTCACAGATAACAACAAACACTCTTCTAAAAATTTTTGAGCTTTGATAAGCTCAGAAATATTTCAATTTCGCTAATGCGAAATTAATCTTTTTTTATATATTGATTCAACCTTTTTTGAAATGAAATGAAATGAAATGATTATTTATTCACGCAAAACAAAGTACATTTTAGCTGGTGGTAATTTTATAATTTTGAACGTCTGTTTTGCCAAATGCAGTGCATCTGAATGTCAAATTAAGTAAGTACATCAAATTGAAATCAAAATTAAAATAAAATTCAAACCAAATTTAAATTAAATTAAATTAATACAATAATGATTATGTCAAGAAATACAATAAGAATTAGACAAACTGATAAATTGTATGCCATAATTCTTCATTTTATGAAAATGTTTGTATCGAAATATTCTTTATTTATTTATTTATTTATTTATAATTTATGTACACACAAACGAATAAGAAGGGAGAACATAGTAAGAATAGACAAGTACAAGGGCGCTGCTTATTTCATATTGAAATTTCTTCCAGCAGGCCCGTAGAAGGAGAAGACACAAAGAAAGGTAGAGAAAGTGTGCACAAAAGAAACAAACAAAGTATAAAATAGTTACGACACAATTTAAACATATATATACAATAACGATAACATACTCAACCGGAGAGATAGTACTCCTTTACGCGCTTCTTAAAAGAGTAAATCGACGTCGACTCCCGAATACTGGGTGGTAGGTCATTCCATAACCTGACTGCATGAACGGAGAAGGAATAGGAAAAGAAGTCGGTATTATAGGAAGGCATATTGAGATTGTGGAGGAGGTGTGAGCGACAGGGAACATTAGGATTATGGGAAAAGGTAAACCGCTCTTTCAGGTAAGAAGGGTAGGAAGGGTTGAAAAGGATATTAAAAAGAAGGCATAGTTTTCTAGTATTCCTGCGTAAACGGATTGGGAGCCACTTGAATTGTATAAAAACATTTATTTTTTAGCCATATTCTTAATTTTTTTCTAAATATAGGTAAACTAAGCTCCTTTATCAGTAAAGGCAGTAAGTGTACAGCTTGGATAACAATTCCTCTTATAATATCAGCTTACCATGGTGTCTCACTATACTGCAGGTGTTCGTATTTTTAAATTTAAAAATATAAGGGTGCATCTTAACAAAGATACAGCATTCCAATATAAACATAGAAGGAAATGTAAGCAAATGTAGTTTTGGAAATAACTTCCTGCATGATGTCATTGGCGGGACGTCACATATAGTTGTTACTCGTAAACCTGTAAAGCCTACTTAGCTCAGCTCCCACATCTTTACGGAGATACTCGAGGGGTTGGGTATAAAATTTTCTAACTTCTCATTTCTATTATCATTCATTATCATCATACAGGAGAGAAATATTGTTTATTTATGTATTACTTGTAAGAAAAATTACTTTGACACTGGGCTTTAAGTGTCGAACACTGGTGCAACTACGCTACCCTGATTGTGTATGAATGTGTGTGTAATATTATGATGATTTTTGTAGAAGCTGCTTCCTCATTAGTCAAAACAAATTTAACCTCATATGTTAAAATCCACCATGCCGTTTGAGTTATAGGTGGTGCCAAAGAAACAGACGTACATACATACATACATACATACATACATACATACATACATACATACATACATACAAACATACATACATACATACAACATACATACAAACATACATACATAGGTTTAAGAACTGAGTTCCAGAATTGAAACCCTAATCAGTTAACAGTCCGGTGGTACTACGAGTATCAACGCTTCCATCTTCTGTCACGTGACTGCTTGTCACTTTTAATCGAATTCACACCTCGCACATACTACAGCGTGTATAACCTAATTCCGCAATGAAATTAACTACTTAGCAGTTACTCATGCGTGGCGTTCAAACTTTGAATAACGTTAAAAGGTAACGTTACTTATATAATACAAGGTAAACGTTAATAGCAAATGTACCGTTATGCTTGGTAACGTTACCTGCGTGACTCTTTTACCAAAAATCTAACTAACCGCCCAAGTAGCACAAAAGTCATGTAAGAATTATCCTATACAGCATCGAGTCATTTAAAAGTTATATAGTTGCGATTTGGGCAGTACATAGTTGTATAGAGGCACAATATACTGTTAATAATTAGCTTAATTTAATTATATAGCTTTTATATACGCCACTTATATAACTATTGTTCGCTATATAAATGTGCTGTAATTTGATTTAATAATACGTAACAACCATTAAACGGTTTTATTAATAACATTTATGCGACATTTTCAAACAGATCCGAACAGTCAAATAAAAGCATTATTAAATATAATTTATATGCTTGTCTTTTTAAGCGTTTACCTAGTAATTATTATTAATAAATGAATCTGTCCTTATGAGATAAAGTTGTCGCGAGTGTCTCCACCGCTTTCTCGAAAACATTTCACCTTGCCGCACTAAGCGATTTGCATCATCCTTTCTTGTGCAGACAGCGAAGTTGTGGAATGCTCTTCCGGTGTCTGTTCATCATCATCACCATCATCATCATCATCATCAAGGCTGATGATGTATAGGCATACACGTCCACTGCTGAACACTGTTTCCTAACAATGGATTTATTTATTCAAGGTCAGAGTGAATGGGCACCTTTTGGGTGAGCGCGGTCCATCTTAGACCACCTGAACCTGATGGAAGTGTAGATACACTTCCATCAGGTGAAATAGAGATCAAGCGCAAACCCATTTCAATTGAAAAAAAAGGCGCTTTAGGTCACGAAGACAGTCACGCTACTAGTAAAAACTAGATAACGTTACCTTATCGCTACCAGTTTAACTTTATAGAAATTACGTTCCTTATGGATACTTATAGTGTAAATTTGGTTACGTTATCATGTCCTGCCCGTAGCTGAACTAACGTAGAGTTTCCATAACGAGATCCCTGAGGAGTATTAAGCACGTTTATGTTGCCGTGAACGTTACACCTCGATGATGGACGATGTACACAAACCTAGTTTTGGACATTATTAACGATTTACGGATTTTTATTACTCAAAGAAAAAACTTTTTTTTTTCATATACTAATTAAAATTGGTTCACATTGGTTAAAAAATTAAATATCACTTATTTATTTAACTAACAAATATCACCCGCGTCTTAAATACAATATAGGTATATATACATGTAAGTATACGGACAAGATTTAATACATACACAAAATAATTGAGTAATACTCAAGAACTGTGGGATTTAGTGCCATACAAATAAAAAAAGAATAAGGTCCAAATAGTTATCCCGCGTTTTGTTCACAGGAACAAAACACAGAATAACTATTCGGAGCTTATTCATTGTTTATTTGTAAGACCCTTTCCGTATTAAACGTATATTAATCTTCCTAGATCCACCAGTGTGTTCTAGCCGGATCAAAAGTGGAAAATTACTAAGCCGCTCGCATTCACTTACTGGGAGAAAAGTTATCGGTTGCGATATTGTTAATTTTTTACTCTCGCATATACGGTTTTTTTTTTAATATTTTACGGGTAAGCACAGTGCCTTGATCTCACCTGATGTTAAGTGATGATAAGGCCAATGATGGAAGCTCACTTCAGCCGGAATCTTCAACTAGTGGCTATCTTATCTCTAGCTGCCGGGACCGGAACACAACAATGCTATAAATATTGATGTTATAGCGACATATTGTAGATAAGATGGTGGTAGCTAGCCAAGCGGACAAACAGCTATACCACCAATCAAACCAAATACACAAACTGGGAATCGAACCCAGGACCTCTGGGTCTAAACCGGTGGTCTTAGCCACTAGACCACAGAGGCGGTTAAGTTTAAAAAAAACAACGCATACTTTCGCGCACTAACCTTGCTAGATTCACTTTCAGGTTTAAGTGTTTCTAAAGCACTTAGGAATCTATTGAGAGCTCCGGGTACTCGTGTATAATAATATCAAAATGAACGTAAGTGGTTATTCATCTGGCTAGAGTCAAGAGTTTACTTAAAATAAATCTACAAAATACCAGATGCTAGCAATATTTTTATTGTTCCTTAGTTGTGTACCATCGGGGTTGTTAAGCGAAGTCACTTCTCATCACCCATTCAGGAACCTGGTCTGTTCCATAGACATCTCATGTGCTTCGCTACTCTCTTTCTTAACGGTTTCTCTATCTAAATATTTTATTATATTGAATTATGCATTTACAATACTAGATTGAATGTTACCAAAAAATCTTTCTTTTTGATGTGTAACATCTTTCCGCTCGCCTTCTATATACAATTTGTGGGAGTAATTTCATAGAAAAAGGAAAGAAGTAAGTCGTAACAGTGTGATCCGTAACAGCCACTAGTCATCGACACTTTAAGCCCAATATCCTTTGTAGGTAAGTAAAGTAATATTTGTGGGAGTGATTTCGTAGAAATGTGATCGTAACAGTGTGATACTGCCGCACAATTTATGAACGCATTAAGTACAACATACTGTGTTTGTGATTATGATATTTAAGGTACCGACATTACGATCTATTTTCTCGAAACTTTGACATGTCTTCTAATGAGTATTTACTGCATTCTCTTTATGATTTGAAAATAAAATATACGGATTCGGAAGCGCGCATTTAAAATCGATAATAAAAAAAATTGGTTGTCTGTAAAGTCGGTTTACTGACGATAGTTGAACGTGACAACGTCTTAAGAAGGTGTCGGGAGGTGTTGGGGGTGTCGGGGGGTGTTAGGGATTCGTACCGCGGTGGTGATGCCGGCCACGGGCTTGCACAGCAGCCTGCAGCAGCCCGTCGAACAGGTAGGCGGGAGGCGTTGGGGGTGTCGGGAGGTGTTGGGGGTGTCGGGGGGTGTTGTGGGTACGTACCGCGGTGGCGATCACGGCCACGGGCTTGCACAGCAGCCTGCAGCAGCCCGTCGAACAGGTAGGCGGGAGGAGTTGGTGGTGTCGAGAGGTGTTGAGGGTGTCGGGGGGTGTTGGGGGTGTCGGAGGGTGTTGGGGGTACGTACCGCAGTGGCGATGCCGGCCACGGGCTTGCACAGCAGCCTGCAGCAGCCCGTCGAACAGGTAGGCGGGAGGAGTTGGGGGTGTCATGAGGTGTTGGGGGTGTCGGGGGGTGTTGGGGGTACGTACCGCGGTGGCGATGCCGGCCACGGGCTTGCACAGCAGCAGCAGCCCGTCGAACAGGTAGGCGGGAGGAGTTGGTGGTGTCGGGAGGTGTTGGGGGTGTCGGGGGGTGTTGGGGGTAAGTACCGCGGTGGCGATGCCGGACACGGGCTTGCACAGCAGCACGGCTAAATTTCTACTCAGCTGATTGTGCTTCTTTGTCGCTCGTTCCGCGCTCTCGCTTGCACTTCAAGCCTTACATGGAACGCCTCAGAGCGAGGTAACGCCGAACATTTTCGTGCGTGCAGCCGGCTCTATCGAATTATAAGACGTTGTCACGTCAACAAGACATATCTCACCTTAGTAGTAAGCAATTTTAACATTATATTCAGAAAAAAATAGGTCAGGTATTACATAATTTTATAACTATAAAATAAATGCAGTACTTAAATAAATAAATAAATAAATAAATAAATAAATAGATAAATAGATAAAAAGTAAGACAGACAGCCGAATTCGTTAGTTCCATCGACAACTCCCACCCAAGGAGATATGGAAAACGTTTGATGCAACAGTGTACTCTACCCAAGTAGAAAGCACCAGAACACTAAAAGCTCTAATTAAATTTAAAAAAACACACTAAGTTAAAGGACCTATCTATCTATCTAACTATCGCGCAGTGTAATTGATGCTCCTATTAAGCATTATGCTTAATCACTCCAAATAAATGGCCTTGTCGAGAATTGACCACCAAGGTCGAAAGATACATGACTTTGAAGAGTTTGCAATCGCACGTGAAGCGTTTAATCAATTTGTTTAATTTGATGGAGCACTATCAGCCATCGCTCATCCGCGTAATGGGGGCACGCCCTAGCTTTCGAGTGGCAGCTGCACGCTCAAAGGTACTGGAATGTTTCTGGAAGCTGGTGGTAGTTTCAATGTATTTTGTCTGGATTTCTATAAAATCTAAAAGAGCACCACTTGTTCAAATTCATCGGTAATCAGTAACGTAACATACGAAAAAGTAAAACGTATAAGTGCCTTACAAATAAACAAAGAGGAGGTAGTTTTTCCGTGTTTTGTTTCCGTCATTTAATACTTCGTTTTAAGTCAAAGAAACAAAATTACTCTTTGTTTATTTGTAAGACCCTAAACTACGAAAAGCTCGACGGGGGTGGTGATGCGTACCCACTAAAAACCCTGTTATTGTAAAGGCACTAGTATTAGGCACGGTAACTCAGTTTTCAACCCCATTTTTGTCACCGAAAAAATTAACATAGATTTTCATTTATTGATGTGTAAAATCTTTCCGCTCACCTTCTATATATACAATTTGTGGGAGTGATTTCGTAGAAAAGGGACGGACGTACGTAACAGTGTGATCCGTAACAGCCACCAGTGATCGACACTTTAAGCCCAATGTCCGTTGTAGGTAGTAATATTTGTGGGAGTGATTTCGTAAAAATGTGATCGTAACAGTGATACTGCCGCACAAATTATAAATGCATTAAGTACAACTTACTGTGTTTGTGATTATGATATCTGATCTATTTTCTCGAAACTGTTCACATGTTCTTTACTCATAAATTATTTGCGCGGCTGATAGGATGTGTCAGTGTGACATGTCTTCTAATGAGTATTTACTGCATTTTCTTTATGATTTGAAAAAGTTAAACGGAGTCAGAAGCGCGCATTTAAAATCAATAATAAAAACAAGACATATTATTATTTTAAGTGACATATTGTGTCATCATTTTGATACCTATGTCAAATGTCTTCTAATGAGTATTTACTGCATTCTCTTTATGATTTGTAAAAAAATATAAGTAATTGTTTTTTCTATATTCTATTTTCTATTGTAATATTGGTTTCAAAAGGTGAGATGTCAAATGTTACACATCAAATGCGACTACTGTAAGGCTCGTTCGTTTTTCTTAATGACCGCTACGAAGAAGGTGGTCTGGGATGAATGGTAAAAAGTGATCCCTAGTTCCTGTCAAACACTTGTGCCACTATCCGTCCATTTCTTGTGTCCCACAGGGATAACTTGGGACCACAAAGGCTAGCACCACCGAGTTCCACCCCTGCAACAAGCACAAACCTGCTCAACTTGATTCGGTTCAACTTGGCTGGACTCAGTCGCTCTCGAACCAACACGCGAGTTGTGTTCATGACGTGATGTTGCATTAACAACGTTTGTCTATGGTCATTTTGTGAGAACAATGTCCTTCTACTTGTTTCATAGTCTACACTCGGTTACACAAAACAATTTACATCTTACGTATTTAGAGCCCTTGCCCGGTATAATCGGTGACCAATTTTTCAGTCGGTGAAAATGAAACGTATGGAATTCTATGTGGCAACGCACACGTCCTATAAAAAGTTGGTCTCAAATTCGGTACTAAAACTTCGGCGAAAAAATCAGTCCGATTATCGGTCCTAGTCGGTCGTGGGTGGGAGCCGTTAAGGTCGATTCACACATATCAGTGAAGTCACAGATCCGACACAGTACCGGCACAGTGCGAAATATTCTTCATACAAGTGGGTATGCGTTCATAGAGAATGTATTACACTCACCATGAACGCATACCCACGTCAGTGAAGACACAGTGCTCTCAGTGTCAGTGGCAATCACGGACGTATTTGTTGACAACGATATTTTTTGCGGATAACGGACGCCGCGGCATCAAAAACAAAATGGAGGACGAGCGATTGATAGAATCGGTTCGTGAAAACAGGGTTTTGTATGATTTGTCTTTTTCTTCAATCGAGAAATTCTTCAATAACTTACTTCCTAGTTTCTGCAGAAGAATATTGAAACAGCTCTCTGACATTTTAAAATATTCAAATTATGTCCTTTCATCTTTAACTAATTCTTTGTATAATGTCATGAATTCTCCTTCTGTCTCTCTTAATTATTTTTCTTTGATGCTGCTCTTCTTCTTCGTCTAAAGCAATAGCTATCATTGCTAGCTCCGTAGTATTAAACAGAGCCATAGCAAAAATCACGATAGTTGACGACGTACACGTTTTTGCTGAAGCTCCTTGAACTGAGTACTGACAGTGTGAATTGAATCACTGACGCAACACTGTAGCACTGATACTGAACTGAGCGAACACATTGACGGAACTATGACATCACTGAATGTGAATCGACCTTTAGTCTTACAAAAAACAATATGTTACGATATCATAATGAGCATTTGAACTATAGAAACGGTACATTATTAAACTTTATATAATATTTTTAACAATTAAAGCAATTGAAACCAAAGATCACGATTGCTATTTTTCAAAATTGCCACTTTGAAATCAAAAAGGTACTGTATTTTCCGATGAAACAATTTTATGCGACTATCCTGTACACCTGTAATGTAAATGTTGCAAAAGTAATTTCTAACTAACTAAAAGCAGTTAATTTATCTACAAAAACATTTCCATTTAATAACCAACTAACTTTAAAGAGGTGTTGATTAGTTTAATTACGCTTTATTAACTTGTAACAATGCCGCCGCCCGCCCGCCATGACAGTGGCATTTCAAAATGGCTTTTAATTTTCCCGTCTACGTTACAGTTTTGGAGGACTTCAATGCTCACCACGAGTTGTGGTTAAGTTCCTCCAAAACTGATCATACTGGTAGAACTGCCCACGCATTTGCTCTCACGTACGACCTGACTCTACTGGTGAACCAGCCCACCAGAATCCCAGATATAGTCGGTCACGCGCCCTCTTTGCTGGACCTTCTGCTGATGAGTCGCCCAGCTGGTTACCGAGTGGAAGTTTGAGCTCCTTTAGGATCTTCGAATCACTGCTTGGTATCCAGCAAAGTGCCTCTGGCCCCGCTACCGCCTTCAGCGGTATCGGCATGTTTGGCAATACTCATCGGCAGATTGGGATGGTATTCGGGACTATTTTGAATCCGTTCCTTGGAGGCAGCGCTGCTTCAGTGGGAAGGACCTGACAGCTAGGGCGACTGCAATTGCTAATGAGATAGTCTTAGGAATGGAATACTATATTCCGCACTCTTATCTCATCAGCAAAGGCAGGCGCAACCGATGGTTCAACCGCGAGTGTGCCAACGCTGTTGATAACAAACAGACGGCATACCGCGCTTGGATCAGGGGTAAAGCTCTTGGCGATCCCGAAACCCGCTCGCTGAAAGCAGCCTATAATAATGAAAGAGCTTACATTAGAGCGGATGCCCAGCGCGTTGCACGGGTCGACCAAGAACTACTGACGCATCCTACGGGCAGCCGTAGCTACTGGCGTCTGGCCAAAACCGTTGCAATTGAACTTCTACCAACCCACGCTGCCACCATTGAGATGTCCTGACGGAACTTTAGCTCACAAGCCGTAGGAGAAGGTCGATCTCCTGGCCAAACTCTTTGCGGCTAACTCCCGAATCGATGATTGCAATGCACAGCCACCTACAATATCTCACTGTGGCCACACAATGCCCGATTTTAAAATCAGCCAGTGTGATGTCCGCAGCTCCTGCAGTCAACCAATGTCCGAAAAACTAATGGCCCTGATGGCATCCCTCCAATAGTCCTAAAAATGTGTGCAGCGGAGTTGTCCTTCGTGTTAACACCGCAATGTCTCCTCTTTTTAGCCACTTTTCCCACTATGATAAGTTGCAAGAGTTCGTATTTGTCGTGCCTGCACAGTGCACATGGCACAGATATGCAACTTTTCTCTGCTTGACAGTGCGCAAAAGTTTACGTTTCTGTGAGGGCTCTCCCAAAATCCGAACTGGTGGTAGATTTAGTAGTTTAATCTAAACTAAATTTTTACTTATTTTTATGGTTATTTGGTTTTTATAGTATTTACGTCATTAAGTGAATGTGAAGGCTTATGTTGAATAAATGATACTTCCTCATTTGTAAATTTTTGAGTTCAGGATATTGACAGACAGTAGTAATACCGCTAAAGACAAGATAATTTTCTTTTTACGAACAGCCAAATGTAATATCTTAGTACACAGATGTGTACAAACTAGGCTTTGACTGTTGGCTTTATTAAATTAAATTACATCCCGCCATATAACTTCGGCTCCCTTTAGGGGCAGGGTATAAGAAGAATTCACAACGGGCTAAAAAAAGGTTTTATTACATCGGGCAACCAAAGATAATATTGGAACCTACGTACTGTCTTTCTCTGTGCTTCTGACATTGGTCGTTATTTTTTTTAAATTATTTGAATTAAGATGACCAATGGACTTCTTGGAGGGAAACTGAAGTCATGTCTGCGGTTTTGTTTTATTTTCTAAAATTTGTGTTATGTCGAATATTAATGTGAAATAATGGTGGATTATTAACCGTTAAGTGTTCGTGAGTGTGCATGTGTTGGCAAATGAAACAAAACAGTGCAACGTCCCTTTTCAAATTCTCTCATGAAGTCCGCCCGAGGACTTAGTTAAGCCCCACATCTTTACTGAGATACTCGAGAAGTTGGGGAATATAATATCATTTCTCACTTCTCATTTCTATTATCATTCATCATCATCATACAAGGTGGAAATATTGTTTATTTATTTATTACTTGTAAGAAAAATTACTTTGACACTGGCTAAATGTGCTAATCGCACGAAGCCATCAACTAAAGGAAAAAAAAAACGATGACCAATCAAATTGAAGATTCATTTATTACTTTTCTTTTTATAAACCACAGATCAAAACTCATTCATACTAATCGAATTAAAACTTACACTTCTATGAAAATATAAGATCCTTCTTCTTTATGTTTATACGTGTCAATCGCATGTGATACATCAGCCCATCCCCAAATATTAGTTACTCAGCCATATTTTGGGCACGCAACACCTGAAGTATATATTTTAGGAGTTTGCTATCACTTTGGCTGATGTGATCACACACCGTCGAACGCAACTCTAAACACAAAGGAGTAAGAGTCAAAACTCGACAAAAGTGAAAATGCTTGTGACTGTACATTTCATTCTCTCACTTAATTGCTTTATCGGCGGCTTGCTGGTTCGAGTTTTTTAATCCTATGTAAAAGCTAGTCAAATACCACCGAGTTCTCTTGATGGCGATTCAAAATGGGCGGCGCGATGATTATGGGAATGGCTTTAACAACAGTATTAACAAATTGTTTTGCTTTTGTTGTCAGTTTTTTAAATAGATTTATACAAAAAAATTGAGTCTAATTTGTTAATTTTTCGATCGATCTGTCTTGGCAGATTCGTGTGTCATTTATATTATAACCTAAATAGTTTGTAAATACAGAAACTAGAGCCTTTTTAACTTCAACTCCCAACTTTTTTAAATATCTAGATTCTGCAGTGGCAGGCCAAACGGATTAGGAAGTAATAAAGTTCTTCGGATAGTATACTGTGTCCTTGATATTGCTAACTGTAGCAATTGATTTTTATTGTTTTAATTAGCCACTCACTTAAACAAAGCCAACATTTTTTCATTTGATCAGCGTTCGAGAAACCGGCTGTTAGTAAAGGCTACGTACCTACCTACTATGTTTTTATAGATAGGTATGTAAGTCGTTGCATACATATTAATAATTTTATTATGTACTAGTTGCCCGGTGGACTTCATACCGCTTTGACAGTTTCCATGACAACAAAACAAACATATCATTTGTCCGCTTAAGAACACCCGTATCCCATGATGGACCCCTATAGCAGCGAATAGCCTATATATTCTCGAATCCACTTGAACACACACAGAAAATTTCATCCAAATCGGTCCAGCCGTTTAGAAGGAGTTCAATAACATACTCACGCACAGAAGATTTTTAAATACTATAAAGAAGTTGACGAATTTGTCCTCCTATCGTCGGTCGGACGAAGGAGAAAACTGTTAAAGCGTCAAAAATCAATTAATAGGAAATTAATTTTAAAGTTAAACCTTATAACGTTCATTTCTCACCAATTGATGTTTGGCAATTTAGCAGTTTTCCCTTTCCATCGAGGTTATATAATTATGCTATCTATCTACACTATTAGTAATGAGGTAAGTAAGTTTGTGGCTTTGTTTTTTAGAGGAGGGCAACTGGAACTACAGGTCCAATTTCCAATACTTCTATCACTGATAGAATGATACAGTCCTTGGTAATGTTTTATTCAGCCCGTATCAGTCAACTGTTGGGCCTAATCTTCGACTCTTCTCATGTAACTCTCTATTTGCTTTAAAACACAAATAAAAATAGACTTAAACATCTACGAGAGGTTTTTGTATTTAAGTAATACAATAAAAAATACAACTGCAATCGGCATTGGGCCCACGTAGTGGCCTGTTCTCCATATCTATCCATAGGGAAGGCTCGTGCTCCAGCAGTGGGGACATAAAATGAGCTGATGATGATGACGATGAATAAAAATAATGATAATAATAACTTTATTTATTTTAGCCTCCAAGGCCCTTTATTGTTGTTGCTTTGCGTTTTTGCGCTTCTGCCCTCTCTAACTAAAGTGTTCACGCTATCCAATTTACTGACATTATGCTGAGTTTAGTGCAACACTTTACTATAAGATGGAAGATATTCTTCTTTTTCTTCTGTAATAAGAACAAAAGTAAATGGATGGGGTTGTATGGCATTCTGTGTATTGCCAAAAGCATTGCTGAGACAGCTACCTACCCATTGGCCTTGCACAACGTACTTAGTTATTTTTATAATTATTGTTATCATTTTTTTACTCTCTTTTTTTCATGATTGTGTTAGTTGTTTTAAGATGTTCTTACTTTTTTTTGTTATTTTAATTTTTTTTATTTTTATCTAAACAGATGTTTTTTTATTTTTCTCATCTAAACAAATACAAACGTATTTGTTTTTGTGTAGGTCAATAAATGTTTCTTATCTCTTATCTTATCTTAACAAGACATTTAATAAGTGTAGAGGTCTTCCATACGAACAATATTTTAAATGACAGCTTAGCCTTAAGCCGCAACTACAGCAATATTTGATTGTTATTTATTAATATTATTACTTATATAAAATCTAACGTGAAAAACATCTAGTGTTTTTTTCATAATAATAAAATTTCTATCTGCGTCATCAGGCCCTTGTCTGGCGTATCACTAGCGTCATAACTTCAAACGGCTTCCACCATTGATTGAACCGATTCAGTCGACATGGATGATAGAAAAAGGGATGTGACATATAGAATATTAATTTGGACTTCACCACTTTGACCTTCAATAGTATCCTGATAAAAAATATAAAAATGGAGGTTACTTGACCGCGTCTGCGGTTAGTAGTTGAGACCACCGGTTTCAGACCGACCGATCCCTGGTTCGTAGATAAAAAGTTGTTACTACTCGCTTATTTTAATTCCGCCTTCTTATTTTGCGTCTCCTTATTTTGCCTCCTTATTTTCGCCCTTATTTTGCCTTCTTATTTTGCGTCCTTATTTTGCGTCTCCTTATTTTGCGTCTCCTTATTTTGCGTCTCCTTATTTTGCGTCATTATTTTGCATCTCCTTATTTTGCGTCATTATTTTGCGTCTCCTTATTTTGCGTCTCCTTATTTTGCGTCCTTGTTTTTGCCTACTTATTTTGGGTCTCCTTATTTTGCGTGTCTTTATATTGCCACATTATTTTGCGTCCTTTGCGTCTCCTTATTTTGCGTCTCTTTATATTGCCACATTATTTTGCGTCCTTTGCGTCTTCTTATTTTGCGTCATTATTTTGCGTCTCCTTATTTTGCGTCATTATTTTGCGTCTCTTTATTTTGCGTCTCCTTATTTTGCGTCTCCTTATTTTGCGTCTCCTTATTTTACGATTTGGCTACCGAAGACTGCAGAAGGTAAGCTTCATACAAACGCGGCCGGGCAACTAGCAACTCGAGCGCGGTATGTAGGTTTTAAACTTACCTATCGGTGTCTCTTTATTTTGTGGCTAAGTTATCTGACACAAAGCATTACTTTCTTCGCTCCGTATAACATCACTGTAGTACCGACATCTGGTTTAGCGGGCATTTTATTTGGATTCCTCTCGTTTGTCACACTCTTGGAGCTACTAAGGTACCTGTAGAAGTGCAGGCAGATAAGGACGTTGAAACCTGCTACCGTCATATCTGAAACCTTCAGGTTTTCAACCTTCATAGAGATCACTAGATCTCAACCCGACTTTAGGGACAAAGAGAAGTGAAGGTTGAGGTGACAGTAATACATAAGTGCCATGGAGACTCTTCCATGGCATTAAGAAAGGCTTAAGCTCTAAGTCTATTTGTAGCTAAATGTACTTAATATAAATAAATAATAATAATATTCTGTTGAAAAATTACTTAATACTGTTTTTGTAAGATCTTTGTACAATGTGATACAATAAATATCTATGACTATGACTATAAATAAAACTTGCATTAAGCAGTCTACTTAGACTAGGGTACTTACCCATTATACCACATCCAAAGCAGGAACGATATGAGATCTTTATTAGTTTCAACAACGTGTTTCGCCACGTGACTCGTTAAGGGTCTTCGTAAACTAACAAGAGTTTGATGCTAGGTTGAGTGTTAGTTGTTTGAGAGTACCAAAGATTTAATTTACAGATAGCGTTGTTATCAACAGGAAAGACACAACTAACGTAACACTAGTGTTCGTCACAAGAAACTAGATTTCGACACAATTTTTGTAGGTCAAAAAAAACAGAAATTTATTGATTTTTTTTAAATTCTTTATAGTATTTGACCGCGATCTCGCCTGATGGTAAGCGATGATGCGGCCTAGGATGTAGCCTACTTGCACAGATAATGCCTGTTCACCCTTGCCTTGAAAATGTCCAGGTTGTAAGTTTCAGGAAACAGATCCGCAGGAACGGAGTTCCACTCCTTAGCTATCCGTGTTAAAAATGATGACGCAAAGCGCTTTGTGCGTATAGGCGGTATGTTGACAGCATAAGGGTGTGATCTCAGTCCGCGTCTAGTTCCCCGGAGACGAAAAGGAGAAGGTGTTATCAGTTCGTGTAATTCTATCGCACACTTCCCGAAGTGTATCCGATAAGATGCCGAAAGGAAAGGTGAAATTTTACTGGATACTCGTATCAGCTAGGGAAAATCGTCTGTATTCAAATGTAGTTAAAGTCGAAAATTAGTTGCTGACCCCTATTTTAATGATTGGAGGGAAAAGGGGTTGATCACTAGTCTTTATAGATCACACTAGTGCTACTACCCTACTACCACTTTCATTTGTTCATTTTATTTAATCACACTAATGGGAAAGTTTGTGTGTAAGTGTGTACCTATATTTGTTGCTTCTTCACGCTGCAACGGATGGATGGATTTAGATGAAATTCGGCATACAGATAGTTGATAAGCTAAATTAACACATAGCACAGTTTTTATCCCGATATTCCCACGGGAATGAAAGGAAACTGTCAAAGCGGTACGAAGTCCGCGCGGGTCCACTAGTCTTTATATACCTTTATAAATCTTCAGTGCGTGTGTATGTTATTGAACTCCTAGTTTTATCACTCATTTTGTAGGACGCGAGCGTTGCAAATTAGAACTTCACGCGTTTCATTGTCACCGACTAAAAAATCTGTCATCGATATTCGGACGTGGGTGGGGGCACTAAGGAGAAGGCCCATATACAGTAATGGCTGTCTCAAATCACATTGAATTTAGTTTTTATAATAGTTAGGGGAATGCCCAGATACGGTAGTGGATTTCTCATATCACATTGGATGATGAAATAAAGTCAAAACAAAAATCAATCAATTAAAAACATTCAATTTATGGAAATAGAACAATACAAATATTGAGTCATTAGCATAGTAACCACCAGTGACCAGTGCAAACGTATCATTTCACACAAACCTAAAATGGAAACATTTTCCAATTAGGGTCTAGGGTACACATGCGTTGTCTGTTTTGTTTATTAGCAATTATGGCTTCATTAATTAGCAACACGGTGATTTGGTGATTCTGCAAATATTTGGTTCGGCTCATCATCAGCTCATTTATGTCACCACTGCTGGAGCACGAGCCTTCCCTAAGGATGGATAGGGAGAACGAGCCATGAACCATCACGCGGGCCCAGTGCGGATTGGTGCTTGTTAACGACTGCTAATGCAGCCGGGACCAACGGCTTAACGTGCCTTCCGAAGCACGGAGGAGCTCAAGATGATAAATTTTTGGTCACCCATCCAATGACCGGCCTTTGCGAAAATTGCTTAACCTCAGCACTCGCAGACCGGGCGCGTTAACCACTGCGCCATCGAGCTCCGCAATTTGGTTTGGCTACCCATCCAATAATGGGCCGGCATTTCCAAGGTGCTGAACTTGCAAGATCGCAACCCAAACATACAACCAGACAAACTGATAACCGCCGCGCCCACTGCTGTGGCACGAGACTTTCCTATTGATTGATAGAGAGACGACCCATAAACCACTATGCGGTCTTCTGAAGCACCATCGGTCTCCCATCCGATTACCGGCCTTTCCAAAAGTTACTTATAAAGAGGCTTCAGCAGTGTAATTTATTAATCAACTAGCTGACTTGGCAGACTTCGTACCGTACTTTCTTTTTTTATATAGCCTATGTTACTCAGCGCTAATGTAGCATTCTAATGGTGAAAGAATTTAATAAATCGGTCCAGTAGTTTTTGAGTGTATTCCTTACAAACATACATACGAAAATACAAAGCTTTCCTCTTTATAATATTAGTATAGATAAGCTGAGGATAATGATGATGATGATTGAAAATTTCTACTTGTTATTTAAAACAGGCGTTTTGAATAAGTCTTTAATATGCTGAATGGGGGCACAATTTTAGTGCTTTTAATTAAAAGTTTTTTTTCAATATACTTAGAAAGGTTCCACCAGTCGTCATTATAGGCTGATGACGACGATGATGATTGAAAATTTCTCATGTCATTTGAAACAGTTGTTGAAAATGTCTATACTAATATTATAAAGAGGAAGAAAGCTTTGTATTTTTGTATATGTTTGCGACGAATAAACTTAAAAACTACTAGACCGGTTTAAAAAATTATTTCACCATGCTGCATTAGCGTTGTGTAACATAGGCTATATTAAAAAAATATATCTCAAAATGTCTCAAATAAGTAAACGCAGACTTCGTCGGCCAAGCTTGCTTGTTTTACCTAAAGCACGTACTAACTATGCAAAAAAAGTATCACTTTTGAGGGGGCACAACTCTGCAATAATCTTCGTTCTTGTATAAAAGATGTCAGCTCATTTAACAGTTTTAAGTCAAAACTATCCAAATATGTTATTGAAAACTATGCACTATTTAAGACTTAAATTTATTTGTTCAAAAGTACCCACTACAAAATTTTGTCCCAAAACGGTGCCGACGCAGCATTTTGCTAACGTAAATTCGTTTTATTGGTTTTTATGCTATTTAATATATCCCAAGTCGGAGGGCTCACAACGATTACAAAAAAACTCGTTACACAATATTGCGACATAGCTATACTGTCGCTGGACATATTTGCATTTCTCTAGGTCCAAGGTTGGATAGCATGTAATTGATTAGGGAGACGCGGTCAGGGGTGTATTTTGGGCTATATTCTGGTATCATGTTATCATCAATGTAACCATACAGTCAATTGTTATTCCTTTTTTATTTTAAGCTCGGCAAATGACTCCACCTGATGTTAAGAGGAAATGGAGTCCAGTTGCAAAGACAACAGGTGCAGAGGACTCCATTTGCTCTTGGGGTCAAACGAGGCGTGAAGAGGCACCTTGTGGGCCGGCAGGGTGAGGGTGACTGCTGCTGGGTTGTTTTCACGCGGCACCAGTTGTCCTTGCGTCTGGACTCCATTTTCTCTTAACATCAGGTGGAAAACTTAAGAGATTCGTATTGAGAGATAAGGAGAGGGCTACTTCTTGGAGATCTATGAAAGTAACTATTTCCTTTTTACTTAATAATTTATTATCGACTTTTTTTTAATACTGTAATGTTTATAATTCCCTAATGTCAATTAAAGCCCAAAAAATTGTTTACTGTCAATACGTGAAAATTTAAAAAACAATAAAAAAATCTTGCCAACTTCTTATTTAACGTCTGATTATTCATTCAGAGGAGCTTGATGGCGCAGTGGTTAACGCGCCCGGTCTGCGAGTGCTGAGATTAAACAACTTTCGCAAAGGCCGGTCATCGGATGGGTGACTAAAAATTTATCATCTCGAGCCCCTCCGTGCTTAGGAAGGCATGTTAAGCTGTTGGTCCCGGCTGCATTAGCAGTCGTTAACAACCACCAATCCGCACTGGGCCCACGTGGTGGGTCATGGGCCGTTCTCCCTATACATCCATAGGGAAGGTTCGTGCCCCAGCAGTGGGGACATAAATGAGCTGATGATGATGATGATGATGATGATGATGATGATGATGATGATGATGATGATGATGATGATGAATTATTCATTAATTTTTAAATAATATATTTATTGACGATCTTATAAATTGTACACTTACGAACTGCATCGCATCTCGAATAATCGTATTGTACGAAGCGCTTACATCACATTCCATTACTAAGTTTCTAATTGTAGTTTTAGTAGCTTTAATTTAATCTTTAATTACTAATGTAATACACCTATCATATATGTTTACCTTATATTATGTACCATGTTATCCTAATATTGAACTGTAGGTATGTTGCTATTCAGTAAACAGTCTATTACCAATGTTTGTCTTTCAATCATCTCCTAACACCGCACCTTTACATGGCGACCCTTCTAAGTGTAAACATCCACGGCGAACTTCCATTCTAATTAAATAATGGATTGACTTCTTGGCGGGAAAGTGAAGAGTCATGTCTGCGGTTTTGTTTTATTTTCTAAATTGTGTTATGTCGAATATTAATGTGAAATAATGGTGGATTAATAGTAATAGTAATCGTGAGTGTGCATAAGTATTGGCAAATGAAACAAAACAGTGCAACGTCACTTTTCAAATTCTCTCAAGAAGTTCGCCCGAGGACTTAGTAAAGCCCCACACCTTTACTGGGATACTCGAGGGTATATGATTTCTCACTTCTCATTTCTATTATAATTCATCATTATTGTACAAGATGGAAATATTGTTTATTTATATTTGTATTACTTGTAAGAAAAATTACTTTGACACTGGCTAAATGTGCTAATCGCACGAAGCCATTAACTAAAGATAAAAAAGATTACATTATTGAAGCTGCCTGACGTGTTACTATCTTCTGAAGACCAACGCAAACATTTTGCACATTAAAAATGGGCAACTATAAGAGCACCGAAAGGGAGCAAGTGGTGATTGCTTAGACATCAGGTCTGGGGCTAAACGACGCAACTGTGCAGCAGAGTCAGAGGCACGAGACGACCAACGTGCTGCTGATGGTTATTTGAGTGGTGATGGTGTTGGGCATACTGGGCTTGACGTACAAGTTCGCAAAGAGATGTCACGATAAGAAGATTCAGCGACGTCTGGACGATCAAAGGCTCATGAGGTATTCGAACATCCTGCGTCGACATCATTAACTTAGCTAGAAGTAGTAGATAGCCTATGGCTGTCTCACAGCTGAATAGAATTAGAAAACATTATTTTGTAGAAAACATTGTTTGTACAATAGAAAACCGTGTTTTCAGGCAAATAGCCTTAAAACACGGTATTTAGGTCATTACAATATTTAAAACGGTACAGCGTGTTTAAATTCTTATAACATAATAAAAAATTACAAATTACATTCTATTTAAAATACATTAATTATTATATTGCTTTATATGTCAAGAAACTCTTTCATACTACAGAAATTATATTCATTTAGCCATTTATATAATTTTGTTTAAATAATTTTAAATTTAGCATTTTGATGTCATTCATTTATATTCTTACACACATACACAGACAACTCCTGTTGTATTTTTCTGTTTTAGGTAATCTAATACAAGTCTACCGACATCCCGAATAGTTCATAAAGTTTGCTATATTTTATTACTTCTTTATTATATTGCTATATTATTTATTAAAATAAACTATACTAGAATGGCGCAAACCTTAGAGCATTAAACAAACACTACTAATAATAACATACCTTTCATAAAAATAATTGCGTTCGGATTTCTGAACTTAACTGTATTTATGTCTTAAACAGAAACTGTCCTAAACAGAATCTGTCTTAAGCCGAACAACTCAACTTTAAGAAAATATTGAGGATTTTGTTTCACAAAGACACAAGCTTCATATATGTATAAACATGGTAGTGGTCTCGAACCAAGTTCTTTAAATAATGGTTTACATGAGTCACGCGGCATATTGCCTGTTGGGCAAAGTCCTCCGTCATTGAAATGAAGTCATCACTACAATTGATGGGTGATGGCTTAATCACCACGCTTGCCAAATACGGGTCGTTGATCATAAACCCGGGCTTTGCATCGAAAATCGACGCAATCGACTGTCTTTCCATCTACACCATCTTAATGGATGGCGGTCTACTACTGTGCGTTTCTCACGTAATTGTTTACCACGAACTACAGTGCTGTGAAACTAGATCTCAGCGGCGGTATTTCCAGACCATTACGACTTAGGGATCTTCAAGAAACGAGCCTATTCCTTTCTTAAAGGCCGGCAACGCATCTGCGATTCCCCTGGTCTTGCACCGGGTGTCTATGGGCGGCGGTGATTGCTTCCCATCAGGTGACCCGCCTGCTCGTTTGCCTCCTTCTAATATAAAAAAAACCGAAATCACATTGCCTGACCTGGGAATTGAAACCGGGACCTAGGGTATCGGACCTAGCGCTTTGTCTCTTTGCCACAGAGGTAGAGGAGGTTTAGAACACAACAAAATAGAATTGTGTAGGTCTTGTACTAATATACTTATACCTAATAGTACTAACTTATAAACGTCTCTGTGTGTGTAAAAGTCACAACAGCTCATTTTCTAATTTTACAGGAGAGGACTTTTAAGATTTTTTCGCATAAATTTTCTTATTACTGGATCATTCATTACATGGAGTTAAAATCTTTATAAAATGTATTATTTATTGTTTTTTCTTCTCTTTCTTCTGTTTCCCCAAATAAAAACAGGGTTTGCAGGGTTTGCATTTCAATGTAACAAAGTCACATGATGATGGCCATCTGTGACTTTGTTGCAACGAAAGTGCGAATTATTGGAAATTGTAACGTAATTCAGAGTTTTAAAAATAACAACAAATTTCTCCTCATCAAAACATTTGCTTTATTAAAATTACTATTACTAATCAACCAAAAAACCAATAAAGATTACTCAACGCTCCACGTTATTTTATACTGTCCATATTATTCTTTAAAAATGACTAAACATTTTTTAAAGGTACTGTGAAATGCGCTTCAAGGTTGACATAGATTTCATAAAAAGTATCATCATCATCATCATCAGCATACACACGTCCACTGCTGGACATAGCACGATACGCGGCTACTCTTATCCAGCTCTTGCCAGCCACCTTGCGAAGATCGTCGTTCCACCTACTGAGGGCGTCCTACACTACGTTTGCCGATACGCGGTCTCCACTCAAGAACTCGTTTACCCCATCGGTTATCGGGTCTGCGGCTAATATGGCCAGCCCACTGCCACTTCAGCTTGCTAACCATGTGGGGCTATATCAACGACTTTGATTCTCTAAAAATAAAAAGAATACAACATACTAAGCCAAGTACAATATAAGTTATATTAAACTATGTTTGCAACAATGTTATTGGTTATGGTGGCGCGGGCGATGCTGTAATTTATAGTGAACTGTATTGTTTTTATTGGCGTTATACTAGGCGAGGTTTCGAACTGCGAGGAATGGCGACATGAGCAATGGGTAAACAGTTCGATAGAAAAAAAAGGAGGGAAAACCTTGATCGGCAAGCGGCAGTAGGCACCACGTGTGCGGCAGGCGGGCGAGCAGTCTGAACCGGCACGAGGTTGGTGGCCGGTGGATGAACTTGGCTGGAACACGGACCTGGACCACCAGCGCGTAGTATCTCACAGTTTTAACACTCGTAACGCGGTCTTCAATTGCCAAGCGATTGCCAAGTCAATCTATTTTTTTTAAACATAAAAGATTTTTAATATTGAGAACTTGGTATTACATGGATCTCACAACTTTTTACGGTAGAAGAACTGAGCTGCAAGACCTGGGGGTCAACCGCCTAACTCTCTCGCTTTCGATCGCTTTGAAAGCGAGGCGAGGAGGAGGCGTCATCTTGTCATTTCGAAAGCAATATGAAAGCAATATTGAAAGCTATAGGCTATAGCTTTCGATATTATTCGATATTATATTAG
Organism: Eudonia mercurella; assembly: GCA_963082485.1. NCBI lineage: Eukaryota > Metazoa > Arthropoda > Insecta > Lepidoptera > Crambidae > Eudonia > Eudonia mercurella. The sequence goes on from OY720022.1 coordinate 26,511,889, forward strand.
AAAGCGAGGCGAGGGCCTCGCCTTCAAAGCGATCGAAAGCGAGAGTGTTAGGCGGTTGGGGGGCTGGTTTTTTTACAAGTTTGTTTTGATGGTATCTCATTTATTTTTGTAGATAGTCCAACTTTCTTTCCTTTACAGTACCATCTATCTACCTACACCTATTATTCTATTATATTATACATACAGTTACACTGATTCATTCACTGCAAATGTAACTTTGTAAACCTATCCATTTATATGGGATTACAAAGTTATTTATGCAGTTGATATATTTAGAAAACTGGACCGAAATTGCAAAATATTTTAGTTTTTCCTTAATTTATTCACTAAACACTCATTGTATTCTAAATTTGAAGCTTTTATGTCTGCTAGAAGTGCCTTAGAGTTTTGATGATCGGTCAGTGAGTGAGGACAAAATTAATTTGACTAGTTATAATTCTTAAACTACTAGTTCAAATAGAATGAAATTTGAAATATACTGTATTTATACAATACCTTTTTGGTTACTGAAAATTCAGGTTTTTAGTTTTATCCACAACAAAGTTATAGGATAGGGGGTCGAAAATGGCCTGAACTGTTCCGAGAAAAGGATGGTACGGCCGTGCCGCTTTTTTGCTTGACTTGGCGGGGGCACTGCCGTGCCCCCAGATTAGAAAAACGCTGTTATTTTATCTTTTAATATAACATCTACATTTTATTAAAGATCGACAGAGAGCGCTGTTTGATGGCTATCAGCGCCTTAACAATTTAAATACAGGTACGCATTGACATACAACACTCGCGTGCACATAAACAATACGTGATACTGTTAAACAAATACTCTATCCTGAGCTATAAACATATAAGTACTAGTATATAACATAGAATTAGCCCCCAGTGAATCGCGGCCTGCTATCATATCTTATGTTTACGGTAGATAAGATATAATGACGGCCCCATGCTTTACAAGCTATAAAAAGCAATTCATTACCGTCCAATTTTACTAACACGGTAGAAGGATTTTCCAAAATAGTTACGCATCATGAGTAACTAAGCTGATAATTATGATTATGAAATATATTTTAAGTACCTTTTCACGACAGTTGGCAAGATGGATGTATATTCCATCTGACAAGATGGATGTATATTCCCACTAAATTTTGAACTTTATGTCATTGTGATAAGAATGAAAACCAATGAAATATTTAAGCGTGTTCTGTGTGTCTGGGTTAACACATAGGTGGGCCAAGGTGTAAACTTTGATGCTTTGTCTAACCTTTTTTGGAAGAAGACGTAAGAGTATATATTATTATATTATTACCTAACTAAATTCTGGTAAAATTACCGATTTAATTGGTAATGATAATGAAGGAAAAGGAAAAGGTTCGGAGTCATTTTCTAAATACACCTTAGCTATGTTTATTTATTTTATGATTTATATTGCATAAACTATGTTAAATATATTTATTTCCCTTTTCTATGTTTTTTATTTGATATTATTATTATAATTTAGTTTATTTTTACTTGCACCCATTTTTATTTTTTCTTATTTTTATTAGTTTTCGCCTAAGGTTGCCTGGAAGAGATTGCTTGTTAGCAATAAGGCCGCCTATTTTGTACTATATGTTTTTATCAATTTGTCAGTATCTTTTTTTTTTGTGTGCAAATAAAGTTTATTAAGGAAAAATCTTAGTAAAATATCAAATATAGTATCTCATGTAAAGAAACTATGCTACATAATAAAGACGACAACTTTGGCAATATTTGTCTACCCAACGTCTAAGATAAGACGGCAATAAATACTTCGGCTCCTAAATGAGTTACAATAAGTACAAGGTGAGACGTTACGTAAAACTCATCTACTAGGTGTACGTGATTGTATTGACCAGGTGTCATAAAAATATTTTGGTATCCTTTTGTAACAAGAATTTATATTAACGAAAAAGATTATAGTTTCATGAAATGTGAAATGAAAAAAAAAGTGAGAGTCGTAATTTTGATCTTGCAAGTTAAGCTACTTTGACAATGTTAGGTCATCGGATGGGTGACCATTTTAAAATACCCAAAATACCACGAGCTTCGCCATGCTTCAGCAAGCGCGTAAAGCCATTGATTCCAGTAACAGTTTTTGTTGTAATATTGCATTCGTTATAACCCCAATCACCGTGGTGGATCTCCCCACGGTGGAGATATTGTGTGCGTGAAATGTGGGAAATCCTGTGCCCAGCAGTGGGACGTTTGTTGACTGATGATGATGTCGATGACAACTCTAACTCTTACAACGATAAGAGCGTAGCTCAAAAGTTATTAAGTAAAATTAAAATTGATACTTTAAAAGCCAACCGTAGCGGAGAAAATTCGGTATCCGGTTTCAATTAGTCGTCAAGGTCGTGGCTTGGTTTCACGCTTTAAAGGAGATGAAAGCAAAGATGTTGAGGTCATGAAAATAATGGATCGCAATAAAGGAACATTATGTAGAGCAATATCCTTAAGCAAACATGGTAAATAATGTATTTAAAGTAATCTTTTTGAAAGACAAAAATGATATAATATTACACTTTAAAATAAATAGTACCTACTATAACATGCTACATTTAAATCCTTTTGTATATTTTTTTTTAATTACTATACATATTCATAAAGAGCCTCATAAGGTAAATTCTTTACAAAATAATATATTTAAGCAGTTTTTAATTAGAAGCAGCAAAATTAACATAAACTGCTATGTACACAGGCCTCATTATTGTGAAATAGAAAATAGTTTACAACATTGAACAATCAAATAGTCCAAAAGGCTTGAATGTATAATATTTCAGTTCACGTAACCCGGCATTAGCATCTCTTTGGCAATGAAGTACTTTTGAACTAAATCAATTTAAACTTTTGGTTTTTACAAAATAGTTTACAACACTTAACAACACCACAATCAAATAGTCCAAAAGGCTTGAATGTATAATATTTTAGTTCACGTAACCCGGCATCAGCATCTCTTTGGCAATGAAGTACTTTTGAAATAAATCAATTTAAACTTTTGGTTTTTACACACCGCCAAGATGAAGAGAATAGCGAACGCTGGCTCCAGCCTGTGGAACATGAGCATCACTTCACCGCACACCATACGTTTTCCAAGAATATATGTTTCGTAAATGAGAAAACAGAATACTCCCACCGCCGAGGGTATGGTAAGGATGATGGAGAAGTAAAAGGGAATTCGACCTTGCGAATAAATATAAAAAAAGAAAACAATTCTTCAAAATCCCAATCCAATTCCAAAAACACTCCAAGCGAAGAAAACTCTACGACTCCATCTGTCATCTCTAAATTTGTTTAAACTTCATTCGCTAAACGTCAGTGAAAAAAAAATAAAAAAGAACTTTTATGCGGAAATAAAAAGAGGTCGAATGCGGCAAACGCTACACTACGAAATAACCTAAAATCAACAAACAATTTAAATACATTGTATATTATACCTACTTCGCCATGCAAAACAATAAAAAATAGAAGATAATAAATATTGCATTAAAACATTTAAAAACCCTATAAAAAGAAAAAATAACCTTGAAAATATGACCCTACGTAAGTACCTACGTATGAAACTTTTTGATTAAATTTTGTCGCGTCGGGGGACCGCTCTCTTTTCTTTAAACGTTTTGTTAAAGTAAATACGTACCATATGAAGTTTTTTCTAAGTCCTCAATCCATGTTGTAATTTTAATATCATTTTATTTAGTTAGGTTTTTATAGGTAAAGAGCGGTCCACCGAACGTCTTTCATTTGATACTCATATTGAGCAAGTTGTGAAAAAAAAAATGTAATTCGCCATTTTGTGGTGGCGGCCATCTTGGATTTGAAATTTGTCATAGTGTACATAGTATTCTACTAATCAAGCTCTTTCATTTGATACTCATATTGAGGGAGTTGTGGGAAAATATGTAATCCGCCATTTTGTGGCGGCAGGCATCTTAAACCGATTTCCATCAAACAACGCTTAGAACACTCCCGACTAATTCACCTTTCAAACAAAAAACAAAATCAAAATCGGTTCATCCGTTCGGGAGCTACGATGCCACACACACACACACACACACACACACACACACACACACACACACACACACACACACACACACACACAGACATGTCAAACTTATAACACCCCGTCGTCTTTGCGTCGGGGGTTAAAACTAATGAACATAACAGTCATAAATGGAGTTATTTAGGTTCATATCGTCTAGAAATAAAAACAACATTAATCAAATAAAGTTATTAGATAACTTAATATATAACACACATCATAATATCAACTCTTATTAAATTAAAAATAACTTTTTAATTTAACACAATTAGGATAATAATTAAATTAATTTCATTTCATTTTTTATACCTTGTGATTTTTCAAAAAAGCCGTAGAGAAATACATATAAAGAAAAGATAGGCTTATAGTTTTATGCCAAAATTCATTTTGAAAGGAACGAGTCGAGATTCACATTTAAAAAACGGTCACAAACGCATAACGTTTAATAGTTATTTGTTATACAAGAGTGCAAAGTTGCTTTTTAACCGCGTGCTCAATTTTGATGACCGAGCAAGCGAAGGATTCTAAAATTAAAGACTTTCCAAAAATTAGAATCCTGAGCGTTAGCGAGGGAATCAAAAGAGCACAAGGTGGAAAATCTTTGCACTCGAGTGCAACACGTAACTTTTCATCCCACCTCAGCGAGGAAATTACTAAATGCAAAAATAAATATTTACAATCACAAGATACTTTTATTTCAGTTTAGGTATTAACTACTACATTACGATAGGTAAGTATTACAGAATAATCTTTAAATTATAACAAATAATACTTAGGTATAATTAAGAAAAATTTAAAGTAACGTTGCTACAGTTACTTAAGTTGAGTGTAATATTTTTGTTAGGTACTGTAATGTTGGTGTTAGTGACTTGTGTACTGATAAATTCGGCACCATGGAGGTAGAAGTAAATAGGTTTAATAATGTTTTGAATTCACAAACTTAGTGCACACGATGTTCTAAATTCAATTTACTTTATCCTCTAGCGGATAAAAACGGCTTTTGCACTCAGATATCGAAGAGCAAAAATACTCTTTCCGAGATGGGGGGATGAAAAAATTATTACTTTGTAACTGTCAATCCAATCCAATGTTTTAGCACATTTGTTGTTATTTATTCTATTACTTATCTTAGTGGGACTTGCCGAGGATTCCTTCTCACAGTAGCTCTTCGGTCCGTTTCTTTTGTGCAAGCAGTTCCTTTGCTCAGTTCATTTCAAAAGAATCATTTACTAGCCCGGCTACGACATTCTTTTCCTTTTTAGACCAGGGAAAATCAAAAACTTTACTATTTCTCACCAAGTTTTCAGCATCGTCAAACGTCTGCGGCATATCTTTTCTAACTGTTTCTGGTAGCACAAATCCTAGAAAACAGCATAATGCTGCTGTGAACCCAACTACGACAAACGGTAGCCAGTAGGCCACAACGTCCAAGTACGCAATGAATGGTGAAATAACAGTTGCCACATAACCGCATATGTGTACGAAAGCTAACCCAGATCCTCGTACAGGCGTCGGCAGCAATTCTGCACACCACTGCATCGCCGTATTTGAAGCCATATTTACAGTGAACCTTGTCATTATAGCGCATATGACTGAACCCAAACCGTTAGTAACAAATGCTGTTAAGAAACTAAATAAAGCACAAACACTCATCACTATGATTGTCAACATTTTACGACCTGTCAAATCTAAAATAAATGACACAATTAATAGAGACGGGAATTCGGTTAGGGATACCAAAGTAAAAGATAGGAAGAAATCAAACTTCAGCTGGCCTATAGTCCGCGCCGATACGTCGAAAACAATCATGCAGCACATGTACTCCACGCATACGATAAAGAATAGCTTTCTCAATATAGGTCTCTTCAGCAGCTCTAGTAAGCTAGAACTCTCGTCCGTATTCTGTGCCGCTGACAATTTAAATTGTGAAATAATTTTCGTGGGTATCTCTTTTTTATTCACACGAGCTATGGTCATAACTTTTTCAACAGATTCATCCACTCTACCTTTTGACAAGAGCCATCTTGGACTTTCTGGTAGCAAAACTGGGGCTAACAGTGCCAAAGCTAATGGAACGCTTGTTGCCAATGCCAAAGCTTTCCAATTATCACATGCAAGCGCTATCCAAGGCAGTATTGTGATGCCAATTGTAAAAAACACTGCAAATGGGAGATTCGCCATCATCGTTCGGTATTTCGGAGCACTGTACTCCAAACTGAGGAGATAGGTCATCATCATGCAGTTGTCGTAAGCCATGCCGACAAAGAAGCGGCAGACAGCAAATTCAATAAAGTTCCTGGAGTAAATGCTTGCAACACCAGCTACACATCCAATTACGTTGCTGCAGGTTGCGGCTGGCAGTCTTCCGTATTTGTCAGCAACCCAGCCAACAAGGAATCCACCGACAATGGATCCAACGAAGAAAACGGACTGCGCCGTAGCTTGGTAGCTATCTCTATCGCAAACCCATCCCATTTCACTGGCAATGGTTGGATAGGGGATTTCGGTCTTGTTGAACTCCCACCCGTTTTGACATGGAGCTGTTGGCCATGACAAGTCTGGCTTCAAGCTATTCTGTAAAACATCACTCCAGTTGGCACTGTATGCTTTACATTGTGAGTAGCCGAAGCGGGAATTGGCATCGGCCGGTATCGCCAACTGTCTACGTTGGATATCTGTCATATTCACCAGCTCCGGTATCCAACACCAATGGTTCGGCGATGTCTCAGTCATGAACAGTTGAGCGAAGTATGTGAAAGCCCCAAAAATGTAAAAGGGACAAGTTGAGAAGAACATGATCCATTGGAAAATGCCGAACTCCCCGGCAGCAGATAGAATGCTGTCATAATCAACTTTAGATGTTCCCTCATCTTCTTCGTTGATACGTTCAATGGCGAGCTTCGGTTTAGTTGTCATTGTTCCGACCATGATTACGGTGTTCAGAAGATTTGTTGTGAGACGTTTTCCGAGTTACATCGTTGTTAAAATACTGTGAATTAAGGAATGATGTGACGAAAGATAACATTGTTTATTGTATTTGCTTTATTATAACTACTTCGGGTTTTTCAGTTGACGTGTATTAATGTGCCTAATACTTGTTGGTATACTAAAATTACGGAGAGCCCAAGTATGTAATTAGTGTATTTGGATACTCCTGTTTTATTTTAATAGGTGCCAATTTTCGGTAACACTATTTTGTGAAGATACAGCGATTTGGCGTCGCTTCGTTTAGATAACTGATTATGACAATGTAGGAATATTGAAGTTAATAAGTACCTAAGCAAACTATAATTATGTATTAAGATAAATGTTGATGCTGATGTAGATGCTGTAAGTAAGACAGCACTTAGATTAAGAGTCCTTTATGTTTATTTTTAAATTAACTGGTATATGTTATGTTGGTTGTCCTAATAAATATGATAAAATAAAATAATAAAAAAATAAAATGTTTGTAGGTATAAGTACCCAGGTCATAGACTTAGCATGAGATAACGAAAATGCCAAACAACTCAAGTAGGTACTCTAAACATTCTCAAACTAGTTTGTTGTTTTGAAAACAGACTTTTGTGACACTGCCACCAGTTGAAACGTTTGTCAGTAGCAGAACATGCTCCGGTTTAATACGGGAAATCGTGGTTCCCTATCTTATTTAAACCCCTATATCTTCGTAGGTATGATGTGGACCCATTCCTAACACAAAACACAAAATGTAGAGATCAGATTGATGGAAGGCAGCGAGTATGGAGACGCAAAGGAGAGCGTTATATCCAGTCTAATTATGAAAATACAGTAGCATATGGCGGCAATTATGGTCTGGGGAGGATATGTTTAGGAGCTCCCACAGCTTTGGTGGTAGTCGACGGCGGGAATCTGACTGCTGATCGGTATATCAGCGAGATTTAAGAATAACATGTTGTGCCATTTGCCCCCTTTATTGGCAACGACTTCATTCTAATGCAGGATAATGTTCGGGCTCACAATGCTCGCACAGTACAGGCATACCTAAACCATGTTGGTGCAACGGAGATATAGTGGCCAGCATGATCCCCGGATATGAATCCAATTGAACACGTTAGGCACTTGCTGAAGAGGAGTGTCAAATCAAGAATGCCACCTCCCAACAATCTGGGCGGAGTTGCGATACGAAACTTCAAGAATGACAGAGGTTGCCCCAAGAAATCATTGACAGCATCATGAATCCAAGGCAGTATTGTGATGCCATTTGTAATGCCATGCCATGCTGCGGATAAATATTCATTTAATTAATTGTAAACCGTCACAATCTTACATTTTCAACTGTTTCTTTGTCATTACGAAATATAAGAAAAATGCATTTTGTTTATAGTATATTTTTTTTCACTAAACTTTTAAGTATGGTGTTGCAATGCAAACTAATGTCAAAACATGTTAATTTTATTGTTGTTTCATGTTTAATTATTATTTGTTTATAAATAAAATTAACTATTTTATTTTCTCCCTTTTTTATGTTCCGCTAATTCTGCCGGTGTGTGTATTGGGTACCTACCTACCTACCTACCTATGAAATATAAAATTGATGTAAGAGCCTAGATAGCTCGGCCAGCTAGTTTTCTATTTAAAATACCTGCAGCTATATCTTAAGTCACTTAGTATCATCACAATAATATATTATATAAGTTTCTTTATTTTATATACCTACGTTTAATTATAAGTACCTATTATTATTGTAGCTTTACGACAACATATTCTATAATCATATTAATAAATCAAAATAATGGTTTAAAACATAAATAAGGATATTTCTATTTTAAAAAGGCAATGAACCAAAGATAATATTTAAAATGCATCACGTTATAAAGACGGTAATATGATTGCTATCACCGCAAAGCATTTATAAAAAATAATATTACACAAATATTCAGAGCCCTATTTATGAATACGGAATAAAACCCACTTCGTAGTCCATTACTTTGCAAATAAATCTAAATCGCAAAATAACTATGTAAACATTAAGGTTGATGATATAACAAATACTATCAAAATAGGTTTAACGTAATCCAAACTTATTTTACCGGAACAAGGAGAAAAAAAACTTAATTCAAAAAAGGAACTCTACGCATGGATAACCTTGCATCTTCATAGCCACAAACAATTTCAATGTCCAACTCTTTTTAACACGTCATTATTTTCAAAATAAGAACACTTACCGGTAGGATTCGGCTCATTTAAATCCAGACACGAAAAATGAAACTTCACTCGCTGCTGACCACTCGTTCGGATTTGCGGAGCGCGCACTTGTTATGGTCATCTCTCGGTACTAGCTTGTAATGTGCGCTTACAGACGCTCAGTTGTGCAGGCATGCGTGTTACGTTCGCAACGCTGGACATACACACATTTTACATTGTAATTGTCGATTTACATGGCGATATTTTCTTTTTTCTTTTTCTGTAGTGTTATTTATTTTGTTTTCAGCTTTATTTATAAGGTGAAACTGTGATTTTCTATAGTCTTACCTTAACCGATAGTATTCGTAAATGTGGTTGTATGTATTAGACAACTAGGTTTTTAAAAGAATCTAAAGATATTTAAATATAGTATTCGCAATCAAATGTTTTATGCAATATTTTGGTTTTTGGTTAGGTACAAGAAACCTAACAATTTTAAAAATAATATTTGCGAAGCCGCCATCATCTTTTTAAGTGTTAATATAGCGAAAATAAAAAAGTTATTTATTGACTTCTCGGTGGTTCTTTGTAGCAAGCCAGTAGGCAGGTAAAATCTCAACACATACAGATATGTAAAAAGTATATTATTATCTAATATTGAGAAAAAATTTGCTCTTTTATTCTGTATGCTTGAGATGTTCAGATTCCAAAGGTTTTAAAAGATGATGTTGTTTGGTTGGTTAGTAATATGCTTTTTTTTTCAAAATAAAATGCGTTCATTACATTTAAACATTCAGCGTTCAATAAAACAATTTGTTTTGTTTTATCTGTGAACAACGCCATCTCTTAGAAAGTATCAAAACATTTTGCTACTCGTTACAAAAAGCTCTAGCCTCAAACTTTCATGGGGAGCATAGGGAAAGCACACATTCCATAAAGAGAAATTCAACTTATCGAAGCTAGGTGTCGCTGTTTTCCAGGGGTAGGGTGCCCAATCTCCTTTTGTTAAAGCTTTAATAAAGCTACAGGCGCAGGCCGGCAACTTTGTTCCTTACGATATAAAGGTCATAATGGTATAAACCTATCGCGTAATATACGGCAATTCATGTGCATTTTATTACCGTATCAAGAAGTAACAGCAATTCTGTTTTACACGACGAACAAAACGCTTTTTAATCAGTCGAATATATTTAAAAAAAACGAATAGATAAATGCTAAAACTAGTACTCCAAAGCAGCTATTCATAAAGAGATTTATTAATTTTGTAAATATTATTATTTAATACAACATAATTAAACAAACATAACAAACGCTTAAATGGAAATTACAAATTAAATACTAACAACACTTTGTATACAAATCTAAATAATTCAATACATATTAATTATAGGTAGATATACTGGATGCGAGCAGCACAAAACCGGTCGTTGTGGAGATCCTTGGGGGAGGCCTTTGTCCAGCAGTGGACGTCTTTTGGCTGAGATGGTGATGATGATGATACTTAAAAGTACACAGTTCACTCCACAGGATACAGACTTCTGCGAGTCATCCTCTTTTTGGCTGTATCATCACTGTAATAAAACATATTTTATGTTACAAAAAAGCAATAATTGTATTTGTTTTAATATTTTCTGAACATAAATAAAAATGAACAATATTCTTAATATAAATTATATCTGAGGAAAAATACCTTTTTTTTTTACAGATATCTCGTCGCCTGATTACCACCGCGCCCGGGGAGGCACGGATGGTTATGTGGAGTTCTCCCCTCCAGCTCCCACCTCCCTGAACAGACCCGAGGGTCTCGACAGGGATTCGGGAGAAGGAGGGGCCTACCCACTAAAAACCACTGTAGGTACATCCCATTCACGTGCCGCTAGGTTGACTGGGATCACCGGTGTGGCAGTCACCAGTTGAGTGTTCATCCTAGCGGCGGCCCGCCAGATGGAGCATGCCCGAGGATGTTTGAGCGTGCACCAAACATCCTGAGGCTAGTTATCGGAAGAGTTCGATGGCGTAGTGGTGTGAAAATGTATCATCTCTAGCTCCTCCGTGCTTCAGAAGGCACGTAAAGCAGTTGGTCCCGGCTGCATTAGCAATCGTTAACAACAACCAATCCGCACTGGGCCCGCGTGGTGGTTTATGGCCCACTTTCCCTATCTACCCATAGAAAAAGCTCGTGCCCCAGCAGTGGGGACATAAAATATGGAATAAATACTGATAGTAAATAAAACTCCCATTAGGCACCCTGATGCTAATCGGTTATCGTAACCTATCGACGTTTGTAGTAACACCAGCCGTTGGTAACACAAACGCGTTGCTGACCCTATAAAAACGTTTTCACGTCTTTAAAAATCCCCTAGGGCGTCCGTATAGCAAAAGGTAGCTTTATACTCTGATGATACATATCCTCATAACATACAACAAAAAACAAATTATTTAGGATGAAAATAACAGTATAGTCAGGCCTATCTTAGTTTAGTTACCAAGCAACCGCTGTTATTTTCCGATAATTAACAGAAATTACTAAGCAACAAATCTTTTGTAGGCCTATCTCTTGCTGAGGATATGTTATTAATTTCGGCCGTTAATAATATCAATCCTATCCCAATTTATGAATTTAATAAATAAAATAAATATTGGTAATAATAATCAATTTTAATTATTTTAATTAACAACATCACATACCTACATTTCTCTGACTCCAAAGGCAGTAGCTTAAGCACTGGCGTTATGGAAATTAGAAACAACGACCGTACCACAACCACCTAGAGCCGAGAAAATATATAAAGGAATCGTTTTGCTACATTGAGCCGACCGGGAATCGAACACGGGACCTCGGAGATAGCAACACCAGAAACCGGCGGGCGAGTCACTCGACTACGGATGCCGTCAACACTAAACAAATCGATCGTCAACGAATTAGCACTAACCTTATCCAAACAGTAGGTTCCAAGGGCGAGAACATGTCCAAATATATCGCAACAATACTTATGATTAACAATAACGTTATTACAACGTACAGTACGAAGAAACGATTCCGGCATACATCTTCTCTTTTCTGCTTCAGAAAACCATGCATGTAAACCGCCCGTCTGCAAAAATACAAAAAAAAGTTACTTGCAGGCTATTGGTCTACTATGCCCTAGATTTTATAACAAAAGGTCCACATAGTGTATATAGATGGAGAGTAACCTATATTGGACCAACTTTTATTGTAAGTTAGAGAGACCCAATCTGACTTAGGTGATAACTTGGTATTCCTTGGATTCTTATCAAGTTAAAACTATTTAAAAATATTAATCTACTGATGGTTATCCTTCGGTCCAATTTACGGAACTAGTATCCTAAATTGTACCACGGGATGCCTAAATTGTACAAAAGAAAACCCATTGTATAAAATTTAGGTAGCAATCTGAAATAAAACGAAATTTATATAATCATAATTATTTATTTATTATTTTTGGTTATGATAAAGATCATTCTTGGCATAATAGGAACTAGACATCGTAAATCTTACCTCAGATTAAAATATAATTATAGGCTTATACTTAAACATTAATATGAATTAAAAATTTAAGTTTAAGCATTAACAAAAATAGAATCAAGTATTATAATACGTTTTCAGAGCAGTCTCCATCTAAAGCAATACAATAACCTGAATATTTTTTCTCATTTAAAGTAGATGCATAAATTGTACGGGTCCAATTTTGGAACCTCGAAGAGGTCCAATATTATAGGGTACACGGTAGTTCGATAGCAAACTTAAAAAAAAACAACATCATAACCTTAAACAACTGATTTATACTCGCGATGTTTAAAAACAGTAGGAATCGTGCTTTCTTATAGAATAGAGTGTTAAATGATTACTAACCTTTTTGTTGAGCTACTTTTTTTAGACATTAGACGAAGAAATTACCTACATCAAATCTCAAAAAAAACGTTTTTTACTCTCACTCTCGTCTCATCTGTCATAAGAAGAAACAAAATGGCCCCAAAAAAGTTCGTGATGGCCGTTTACAGATAACAACAAACTCTCTCTTGAAAATTTTTAGCTTATCAGGGAAATCTATCTTTTTTTATCTATCGATTCAACCTTTTTTGAATAAAATCGGATTGAGTTTTCAATCATGTGTCAAAATAAAATGTAATTTATATCAAAAGCACTAAGAAGTATGATATCAACTTCGAAGCAAATCACCGCCAAAAGAACTTTCTACCCCTTTTTTACCCCGTTAGGGGATGAATTTCAATAAAATACGAAACACTTCTTCCATCAATTCTGTTAAAAAAGGTTTATGCAAAACAAACTTTACCCCCCCCCTTTTTCACCCCCTTAGGGGTAGAATTTTGGAAAATTCTTTCTTATCGGATGCCTATGTCATAAAAAGAAAACACCCTCCATGTCTTAGGTCTCTACGATCAGCGGTTTAGGCTGTGCGTTGTTCCTTCAGTCGGTCATTAAGGACAAGCATTTATATGTACCTATAGATTTTCTTTTTACGACAACCAACTGACACTTTTAAACTTTTTTTATTTCTAAAACAGAATTGTTTTGTATTCCAATAAAACAGACCAAAGAGATCGGACCTCATACTACAGTAGAGCTGTTATGAAACAAAAAAAAATCTGAACTCACCTATAAATATTTGACAATCAAGTGACAAAAGACATCAAATGTTTCACAGCTAGGAACATTTTGTTGACCCGGTGGACTTCGTGTTTCCATGACAAAACAAACAAATAATTTTGTATCGGAAAATTAAATTGTCGATTTTAGTATTTTCCGTTACTTATTATTTATGTTTCTCACCGCTTAAACCTTCCCTGAATTTCCACTAATATTTTAAAATCAAAATTAGCCAAATCGGTCCAGCCATTCTCGAGTTTTAGCGAGACTAACGAACAGCAATTGATTTTTATATAATTATATACATAGATTAAGGGTGCGCCGACCAAAAAAAGACAAACGTGTAGTCACGGTTAAGTTGATTTATAATGAAAAAACTATCGTTTTACATAAACAAAATATATATTTAGTATAAGGGAACGTGTTTACAATTATTCCGACCCATAAATTAACATATACTATAGTTTTATCAACAATATCATTTAAAATTGGGCAAAATCATGAAAACGAGTGGCGGCGTTTAGTTGATATCTTATAGTTTATCTAAGTTATTGTACCTCTGATTTTGTCTTAACAATCACCAATATCTAAACTCTCACAGTTCGTCTCACATTTTCGATTTATTGAACGGTTTTTTAAATTAATAATTTTCAAATTAACACGTTAAATTCTCCATACAAAAATAGAATGGCCGCGCGGCATCAAATAAACATGGACAAAGACATTTCAAATAAAATATATGACACTTGTCACTTACGGACGGCGCACCCTTAATAAGAAGGTAAAGGTTTCTTTGTTTGTTTGCGGAGGGTAATCACTAGAACGGCTGGTCCAACTCCAAAAATTTTTTTACTGATAGAATGCTACATTCTTTGCAGGTAAAATGTATATATTTAATTTTTTTTAAAAAATTAAAGTCGAAGTCAAACGAAGACGCGGGTAAAGTGTCAGTGTTAGTGTCAGTTCCCTTTTTCTAGAGAAAATAAGAAAATTGGACGTCTTTTCGCTGAAGTGATGATGATGATGATGATGATGGCAAAGTCTGCACTTACTGTGGTTCTGGTAATGCGTTAGGAGAGCTCCTCCCTAAACCCACGGGCAGAAGTATAGCTTTTTCTTTTGGAAGCAAATTCATCTCTATATCTATGACACCCTGTGAACCAACAAAAATCAAAATCAAACTAACAAAATTAATATTTTTCTGTTAAAAATATTTTAAATAAATAATCTAAAGATTTCTCTATATTGCTGCTGTAATTAAAACTACCGGTCTGAAATCCAAAGTCTCGGGTTCGATATCCAGCGTGAAACAATATTACTACGTCAATGTCGGTATCATAGCCCTCGGGCTAGATGTCGGTCTATTTCGGTTACATTTTAGACCACAAGCAAAATGACAACTTGACGTTCTAAAATGGTCGGGCGGTGAATTTGTATTAAGGCGCACGGAGATCGGCGCTTATGACCTCAGCCAAGAGTACTAGCATCTTGCGACACGGAAAGCGCATTTCTTGTTCATTGCTTTGCTCGTTACACTACCGAAGTATTAGGGCGTCCGCTACGTTAAGTGGGAGCACGGCCTAGGCGCCCACCGCGGGGAACCTCGCGGTGCTCCATCGCGGGCAAATATAATAATAATTAATACATAAATAAATTTTTATTCAGAACTTTTACAGGGTACAATACAATGAGTGTACGATAACAGCCACAATGGTTTCTCAACTGTGTCGCAGCTGTTAGCGCCCACCTCCAAAAATTTTAGAGGTATCAGAGCGTTCCGAATGTAACAAAGCAACCCGCCTTACGCAGCGTTGCTCTATGAGTTTACGTGAAGCAGGACGCGGGTGTCAGCGTCAGCGCCTTGCGCCCGCTTGACGCAGCGGATGGCCTTAGGCAACAGTCATAGAAACAACGCAGTTAACAAAGGAATAAAGCCTTGTCGGAAAAGTGAAGTCATGCGGTGTTTTATTTTCTAAATATTGGATATAGAACAATAATGTAAAATATAGGTGGTTTATTAACCGTTAAGTGTTCGTGAGCGTGAATAACTGTAGACAAATGAAAAAAACAGTGCAACGTCATTTTTAAAACTCTCTCAAGAAGTCCGCGTGAAGTCTTAGTAGAACCCCACATCTTTACTGAGATACTCAAGGGGTTGGGCGATATATTATTTCTCACATAAGTGATTTGACTGACTTCTTGGCGGGAAAGTGAAGAGTCATGTCTGCGGTTTTGTTTTATTTTCTAAAATTTGTGTTATGTCGAATATTAATGTGAAGTAATGGTGGATTATTAACCGTTAAGTGTTCGTGAGTGTGCATGATTGTTGGCAAATGAAACAAAACAGTGCAACGTCACTTTTCAAATTCTCTCAAGAAGTCCGCCCGAGGACTTAGTAAAGCTCCACATCTTTACTAAGATACTCGAGGGGTTGGGGGGTATATCATTTCTCACTTCTCATTTCTATTATCATTCATCATCATTCAGATCATACAAGATGGAAATATTGTTTATTTATTTATAACTTGTAAGAAAAATTACTTTGACACTGGCTAAATGTGCTAACCGCACGAAGCCATCAACTAAAGGAAAAAAAAAAAAGTGATTTGACTTTGAAAGATATAATTATATCATTCATCGTCATCATATACAGGAAGGAAATATTGTTTATTTATTAATCGCACGAAGCCATTAGCTAAAAGAAAACAAACAAAGCCATAACACGCCGCACAGTATACAAAAGTGGTTGAGCGATAAGAGAACAAGCAATAGTCGCTGTTCCGCTCATGTCACCGCTGCCGCTGTCACTGTCATCCGGCGTATGGTCTAAGGCGCTCCGCAGACAAAGCAACTTTGATCTCCGTATTGCGGCAACAGGTAACTCAGCTGTAGTTGTATGTAGCTGTAGTGTTAGCTGTCACAATATAACCTAAAGATCCTGCGCAGACATAGCAACTCTAGTTGCGAGTTTCGATCGACAACAGTTTTTAGTTGCTGCACTCGATAGTTAAATCAGTTTTAAATTGCCGCAATTAGTCAAATGTGTACTAGTTATGTCAAGTTGGTTATCCCAGCTGGCAATCACTGACTTTAGACTATGGATTTTAAAAAGTTTATTTAGAATTGCGGCAATTTTAAACTGTTGCTGCGACTGACAACTATTAACGAAAACTTTTAAAAAGTTGATAGTTTCTGTAACTAAATTTGCTATCTGCGAAGTTGCGCCTATCTGTCAAGCGTCGCCTTAAACCCTAAGCCAGGCAGAGTAGGTTGTACTTCTTTATTGATTTTTAATATAATCAAGAGGAGCTCGATGGCGCAGTGGTTAACGCGCACGGTCTGCGATTGCTAAGGTTAAGCAACTTTCGCAAAGGCCGGTCATCGGATGGGTGACCAAAACTTTGTCATCTCGAGCTCATTCGTACTTCGAAAAGCACGTAAAGCCGTTGGTCCCGGCTGCTTTAGCAGTCGTTCCCAGCAGTGGGGACATACAATGAGGTAATGATGATGGGAAGTAAAGATTTGTGTTCCACTAAAAATCAGAGTCAGCATAGTTACTTACCGCCATGACTTTTTGTACATTGTTGGAGTCTACTGTCCATAGAGGCCAAAATGCACGAATGGACCTCATTGTGAACAAATTCACTTGTTTAGCTTGTTTCATTGCCTCCAAGGTACAGAGACCGGCCATTTTCTCACCACGTGCAAGAGAGTTTAATTTCAACGTGAGAGTACCTGAATTAAAATTCAAATTAAAGATTATTATTTATTTTACAAACTAAATAAAGATAGATACGAGCGACTAACTACAACCTGCATGTAACGCGAGGTACGACACTTTTGCCATGTTCCACGGAGATGGTGTTGATAATGTGAAACACTAAAGGTGACAAAATATTGAAGCAAAGACCTAGAATCCAGAGAGACTCCTCCCTCCCCCCTTCCCTTCTTCAAAGACCTTGCCCCCAAACGTTGGTTGTAAACATGTAACAGATCTCCGAACATCGGGAGATATCTATCAGCGTTACACTCCACAAGTAAAGCGCCAGTGAAGGAGTTAGCTAGATGAAATGGACACAACCCTCAGCAGTTCAAGAACGATTTAAAAGAGAAGAAAATTGAGTGTAAACCACAGCATGTGACTGCAAACATGCTTATCCGAACATATTATGATAGATTTTGACAAAGCTTTCAGTGTCGCGATGGTCAGCTTTTACTAATATAAATGTTTACCCAGAAACTCGCCGGCTTGCGCAGAGTCGGCGTCCATGACTTGGACAACAAGATATGGTGAAACCCTCTCTTCGTACTCCGTGAATGGGCCACTTTCTTTAATGACTATCTACAATGTTGATAAACTAGCAATGTTATTAATTAGAAAAAAAATACATATAATATTGTTTAAACAATAGCTTTTCTTTGTTAACAGAAGTCAATTAAAGAAAGGGACAGTGTCGATATCTAGCGATATAATTGTGGTCGATACCCTTTGAGGGCACTATAATATGAAAAAGTAATAAATAAATGTTTTAAGCAAGGTACTTTATGTAATTCATTATTATACACTCAGTTATGTTTATTATTAAAGGAAACACTCAAAGAAATTTGATAGAGTTTAGTAATAATATATGTCAAGCTCCTCCGGAATTTGGAAGGCTCGTAAAGCCGTTGGTCACGGCTGCATTAGCAGTCGTTAACAACCACTAATCTGCACTGGGCCTACGTGATGGTTTAAGGCTTGTTCTCCCTATCCATCCATAGAGAAGTTTCGTGTTCCAGCAGTGTGGACATAAAAATGAGCTGGTCTGTGTTGTACAACACACACTATCTTCGATATTTTTCTTTAGTTGAGCTTGAGCCATATTGATAGCAAAAATCATAACCAAATTACTTTTTTTTCAACATGCTGATACTGGAAGTCAAAAATCATTCGCCAATTGAAATTAATTTCACCATTACAAACATTATTGTAAAGATCTGTATCTTGAGCTTGGCTGGCTGCACCAACCCATCTACAAAATAAAATTCAAGCTTAAACAAAGGCAATTACAGCAGGATCTGGAACAGTAACTGCCAAATGAGTTACGTACCCAAGATATATTCTTATTTGTTTTTGTTGCATTGTTCCAAAAACAGTGCCTATTCTTAAATCATCGGTGTCAGTTGCACGGTTCCCGGGTTCGATATTTAGCTAGTTAGCATGTTTATAGGTAGTGCTTGCTTTTAGACCTACAGTCTTATCTAAGCTGACATTACAAACAGGAGTAGTAGCATTGTAACAAACTATAGCAACCACTAAAAGAAATTAATGCTCTTCCAGCACACGTATTCGTTCTTCCTTCAATATGGGGTCCTTTAAACGAAGTGTGACGAAACAACATGCGGGTCGGCAAAGTAAAGACGACTCATGAGGCACAATCTTGTTCTACCAACTATCCTCGCATCTAAACTCTGCATGTGCATAACATCAGTTAGAGCAGAGACAGTTGCAATCTATATAACTGACAGAAATAAATTTGCCGGCATCTCAGTAATTGAGGATTTTAGATTGTTTAAGCTTTATTGTCACTTGTTATTAGTTAGGATAAAAGCAAAGCGCATATTCGTTGTAGAATAGAAGTAATAAAGTTTCAAAAACTCGTTTTAAAACATACGCTCTCACAAAGATATCCGAACATTTCTTGGTGGCTGCGGTATGGTCCAGCTTTAACTGGTGTACGCCCCAAATGATCAGCCTCAGCTCGTAATCTTCGGCATTCCTAGGAGTTATGTCAACCGGCGGTGGGATATACTGATCAGTTTCTAGGGGAAATATGTCTACCCACATCTGGATTTTACCCTGCAGAATAAAATATTTATGATACATACAAACACTTAGATTTATAATGCTAACAGAGATGATTGGACAAGATTGATCAGGATCATCATAGCGCAGACGTCTTCAGTTGTATATCCTGTTCAGCTGACATCTTCTAATTAAATCATTTCCTATTCTCTTTTGTCATTTTATTCAATTTGACAGCATGTTTTTATTTTGTATTTTCAACAAAAAATGCTGTAGTCTAGAGGAGTAATCAAGCTGTAAACACTTTATCAATTTTAAAAACAGTAGATGTATACTTAATTTGGAAATAAAAACTTGAACTTGACATAAATATAATGGAGGTTTTTCATTATGTTCTTCTTCAAGGCAATCGTGAATTCCTCTATAGCTAGACCGCGTAACTGAGTTCTCGCCTGCGGTTGGTACGCGGGGCGAAGGGCGGTAAGGTGGCAGACACGTGATAATTTTAACAAGATTCATTTGAAAATATGCATTTATAAATATAGGTACAGGGAATATTTAAAACTATTATTACATGATCTGGGTTTTAAATTTAAGAAATGCGGATCTAAAAGGAAACTCCTTATCGAACAGCCAAATATAACATCGTGGAAATGGCAATACCTAAATACTATTAAAAAATATCGTATTATAACAATTTTATGAATTTCGTGGATTTCAGTAAATGGATAAATGTAAAACTCATGCCTAATATAACACCAAATTCGGTCATAGTAATGGATAATGCAGCTTATCATTTGGTTCGAGAAGAGAAAAAGCAGACTATGGCTTCTACCAAGCCAGCTATGCAAGTTTGGCTACGACAGCATGAACTGCCTTTTGATGAAAAACTTAGAAAGGATGACTTGTTCAAATTAATGAAAAACCATTTCACAGAAGATATTTACAAAATTGACCGGTTTTTTAAAAGAAACGGACATGAAGAAGTGTTGCGTTTGCCTCCATACCACCCAGACCTGAACCCAATTGCGTTTGTCTGGGGTGATATTAAAGGACAGTTAACACAAAAAATTATCGACTCTAATCTGGACCAAAAAAATATGTTAGAGAAATTATTTGCTGGATATTTTGTAAAAAAGTGGGAACATTGTATTAATCATATAATTACAGTCGAGGACGAATACTGCAAACATGACAGCGTTATACATGATGTTGTTGATTTTATTATTGTGCAGGACAATTCAGATGACTCTGATGATGGCTGCTTCGAAAGTGAAGAATCAAGTTTCAGTGATATTGATATGGATACAAGTGATTGATTTGTTATTTTGATAAAGTTTGCCTAATAAATAGTACACAAGTTCATTACCGTTGTATTTATCAAATCTTCTATAATAAATAACGGCAGTAAAGTAAAAAAAAAAGTTTTTTTTTTACTTTTCTCAAAACAAATTTACTTAAATGGTAGGCAGGCACCTTTATTTATAATTGCTTATCTTCAGTTGAATCTTGTAAAAGTTATCACGTGTTTACCACCGCTCGACCACGACTACTGACGTCTTGCGACGCGGCAAACGGTTTTCTAGTTCATTGCGTTTTTTCTATCACTGCTGACTGTGACTGCCGTAGTATAACGCGCAATGAACTAGAAATCCGTTCGCCGCGTCGCAAAACGCTCGTAATAAAGGCGTACCTCCCTCCCTACGTACCTACCGCAGGCGAGGACTGAGTTAAGCGGTCTAGCTATACATAGTTTAAGTGTAGTGCTAGGTTATGTCAAATAAAAATTGACAAACAGAACACGTCAAGTCTGCGTTAGCATCGCCACGAGCGTGGCGGGTCCCTACGGCTTACCAGAGCAAATTGACCGCTACTTAACATGAATGAATGATTGAATAATTGAATGATTTCGAATAAATGTATAATTCTTGTCAATGTCCCCGTTTTCACGTACCTGCACATCCCCAGGCTTCTCAAGATTCCACAACGTTCTAGTTTCAACATGTTCAGGCACCAAATGATAGCCACAAATTGGCAAGGTATGCCATTTGTGTAACAGGTTCAAGCAAATGCTTTCCTTGCGCTCTGATATTGATTTTTTACTTATATCTGCCTCAAAAAATTATTAAATTCAAATAGTAAACATTTTAGTGTATTGAGGAGAATTATAAGGAACTTATTAATTAAACTACCTTAATGGAGATATTAAATATAAGGGGCTCGATGGCGCAGTGGCTAGTGCTTTTCAAGTTAGGCATCTTTCGCAAAACCGAGTTACCAGAGTGGTGCTTAAATATTTGATTCGTGTTCCAACAGAAGGCTCTTTATCAAAGATATGGAGGCCTCGCATAAGGTCTTTGATCACGGTTGTTGTCGTAAGATGGCAGTTGTAAACGCCTATCAACTGGTTTTGGAACAGCGTGGTGGTTATATATCATATCCTGATCTCCTCATGTGCATGTGAGGAGGCCTGACCCCAGCAGTAGAACGTTTGTTAGCTGATGATGATGACGTTAAAAGAAAAACAGTATTAAAATCAACCAATCCACGTCCTCTCCTTTGCCCTCTATAAAAATGGAACCTAAATCTTGAATATTGTGGCCCTGCCTGCCACTGACAATTACACTGAACGTAAAGTACTGCTTTGGAAAAACTATTATCATGCAGTTCCAATTTCAATTACTTAAATCACCCTACCTTTTTCGTTTAATTTATATTCTACGCCGTTAACCTTTACAGAGGCAGATTCAGTATAATCTGGTTGAGGCAAGTGGTTCCTACTACACAATTCTTCTAGAATTTCAGAAGGCATGCTACAATCTCGCCATTTGTATGGACCAGATCTGAAATTAAAAGTTATGTATCAATATTGTTTTTTTTAAATCTATGGGTAATTTTTAAGTCTAATTTTCGACTGTTTTAAGACATATAAAGCATTTTCAATGCAACATTTTACAATTTTATGTTAAGGTTTAAGATTTAAGGTTCATAATAAGCTGAAATTGTTGATGCTTTTGCAACTTTTTTTCAATTTGTTTTGATTTTTAAAATTATGTAATTTGAAATATAAATGTATAGGTATGAGCAAAAATGGTCACTTTCAGGGATTTGTTAGATGAATTTCGCGAACGCATTATTCAGTTGCAGCGAATTTTAGAATCGCATATTTTAGCAAATCAATTTTTCATGTTAGATATATTTTGCGAACGCCTTAATTAGTTGCAGTGGATTTCAATATCGTATTTTTTAGCGAATCAATATTTAATGTTGGATATATTTTGCGAACACCTTATTAAGTTGCAGCGCTCCCCCCTTCCGTGACTGCCCTTCCGTCGCTGCGCTTCGCTCGGGAAAAAAAAATTAAACTTAACCTAACCAACGGTAAGGATTTCTTAAGTTGCCCGATTGAAGTGAAGTAATATGGCGTTACTCTGAAATTTACTGCAACTAAAAAAGGAGATCGCGAAATTCATCTAATAATAAATTATAGAAACATAAATAAAGCTTTCGCTAAAAAATGCGACCCTAAAATTAGCGCCTACTGAATAATGCGTTCGCGAAATTCATCTAACAAAACCTTTCAGGATGTATATTTGTACCGTATCCTTTATCTCGTGATGTTATTGAAGTTAGTAGTAATTATATTATTTACAAAGTGTATTCCATTGGGAGACCAACGCGTGCCCGGTGTTTCGTATAAATACGGTCTTCCATGTCGATGGAAGTTGAGCCGATGAGCTCGTCTGGTTGGGTCGAGTCATGGTCATATAACGACACCGTCAACACATAGTCATCGGGCATAGTGCTGCGGAACTCGTACATTCTGAAACCAAATACAAAAAAAAATTTTTGGAAGAATATATATTTTTATTTATAGATAGCACGGCAAATGACTCCATCCCACCTGATGTAAAGTGGTAATGGAGTCCAGACGCGAATATAACTGGTGCAGCGTGAAAACAAACGTAGCATCGTATTCGTAAATTAATACTTCCTGGGTTCATATAGTACGCAAATTATTATTTCTTTAAATGTGCAAAATTAATGTCAGTTTTATAGAGTATTCAAATGTATAAATTGTTTACTGCTAGTGCCTTTCTCGAAATGGATTAGTTGAAAAGAAAATATGTTCATCACAATTGTATGACTAGACGAACTCTTTTGCATCGGGGCTCGTATACACGTTCACATGCGTAGCTACTTTGCAATGTAAATAAATAATTTAAGCATTAACAAATTCCTTTTTCCCACTAACCTCCCAAAAATTGGATTCACATTATTTCGGACAAACGAGTTCCGATCCCCCAAAATCTTTTTGCCACACTTTATCAGGGCGTAGGGATCCGATTTGCCCGTAAACTCTTTCTTCTTCAACTCAATTCCCTTCACCAGGTACACTCGCACCAAAAACTGTGCAGGATCGTTGTCCGGAAGGTCCGTAAAGTATCTAAAACAATATTGAATATCATAATTCTAACTCAATTTCATATACCAGCAGATGTGTCGATTTGCAAAATGGCCTCCGCCAATCACGAGGTTTTGAAAAATAAGCATTATACAAAATGTTTATTATAGGAAGTGTATTTATACCAGATAAAAATTACACCAAATGAACGTTAGGTATGTATTGTAAAATTAGTTCATGTTAAATTATTGGAAACGAAGCGCAACCTATTTTGTCTTTATCTCTATCTCTAAAATAATTCGACTTCTGTTTTTGTTGGATCATGAGGTTGACGACCAACAATATAGGTATCAGCTGGACTTAGAGTTGTCACTTTACAATTTTACTTAGTAACAAACAACCTCCATGTCACGGCCTTAAAGTGCTTTTCAGATAGGTCCCTAATTTTTCAATGTTTTAAGTACAGTGCTTAATTTTTTTTTGATACGTAGCTCGGATAATGACTCCAATTCACCTGATGTTAAGTGAATATGGAATCCAGATGCGACGACAACTGGTGCAGCGTGAAAATAACGCAGCATCAGTTATCCTCACTCTGCCGGCCCACAAGATGCCTCTTCACGCCTCGTTTGAAGGACCCCATATCATTGGAAAGAGGAAAAACGTGTGCTGGCAAACTATTCCATGTTTTGGAAGTGCGACAAAAAAAACGAGTCACTAAATTTCTTAGTGCGCGATGGAATATTTGAGACAGTAAAGCGGTGACTCCGGAGAGCAGCACGTGTACTCCTATGAAGGAAGGGAGAAGGTGTCTGCCATATTCGGAATTATACAGGTACCAAACACCTTTTATTGTGTACCTACCTAATAGGGAAAATACCTTTTTTTTTTCTTTTTTTTTTTCCCAGGGGAAGTCATTACGACTACCGGAGCCTTAAAGAGGCACCCGGTTATGTGGGACTCACCCGTCCGCCTTTCCGCACCCACTGACGAGGCGAGAAGCCTCAAGTCAGCTGCCAGGAAGAAGTCCCGGCTAGGAGGGCGAGACGGAGGGGGATACCCACTAAACCCCTGGGGGACGGCAATCCGAGTACTAAATAAGGCGACAACCACGTTATACGTCCCGAAGGGATTAAGACCGCGGCTGCCACCCTGCGCCCGTGTACCAACCTACGGCCATCTCCGCACACTTCCTCCCTCGAAAGGGAAACATGTGCTTTGACGGCCGCGCGCCAGCATACGGGCACGTACTGATAACACAGCATGTGAATTTAATTACAACTGTTGGCACAAAGTGCACCACTAAAACGCCCCATCTGCCACTGCCAAATGTTTGGTGTGTGGCTGATGATGCGCCTTCACCCTTCTCCGCGACTCCCATTCGGCTCCGTGGAGAGCTCATCATCGCAGACTAAGGCTGTGCCCTAGCCACGACGCCGCTCTCTACACACTCTCCTGAGACATCCCCTTTAGCCTTGCGAGGATATCTGACTCTTCGGGGCAAAGTAGGAGAGGGCGCAACCACCTCGTCGCACTCAACCTCCTCCTTGTCCTCCCTCAGACTTTCCCGCTCTCTCACCACCTCTGCCACCCTCACGCCCGGGACCCTCCCTGCACCCTTTGCAGAGGAAGAGGTGTTTGGGGGGATATCAGTACCAGGGGGATGCGAGGAGGGAGGTTTCGGGAGTGAAGCCTCAACTCTCGGTGGTGACTCCTCGGTCGCCTCCATCACCTCTAGCGCCGCAATAGCAGGCCTCCTCTCCCTCCCTTCCGGGACCCTCATCTTGATAACAGGGGGGTGACACCCCCCGCTGCCCATAACGTGCCCATTGGGCAATGACGCCTCCGCGCACACCAAGCAATGCGGCGGCTTGGTGCAGGTTTCCGCCTTGTGGCCGAGCATGCCACAGCGGAAACAGCACCCCGTCCTATCCGTAACGGAGGGACACATTGGCCGCGTATGGCCCATCCCCATGCACCTAAAGCAGCGCATGGGTCTGGGTCCGATAGCCTCAACTCTGGCTAGGTTCCAGAGAAGCTGGAGCCTTTCCATACCGGCGAGCTTCCTCGCCACCATCAAGGGGCACTCGACCAGCACCGATGAAAAGCCACTGGGGGCCGACCGGATGTTCCCGACTCTTACCCTTTCTTGCGGGCAATCCCCTTGTGCCGACACTGCGGCGGCCACATTCTCCGGCTTTACGTAATCGTCAAAGTCGGAGAGGCGGATGTGTGCCCGCTTCTCCGGCCGGACGACCATTGCCACGTCTGACACGATGACCTCAATTTTTTCCGCCAGCTTATCAGCGGCCTCTCCGCTGTCGGCACCTGGCACCTCTATGAGTTTGGCCCCGGACTGAGCCGTCTTTATCCTAACGCCAGGGATACCAAGCTCCCCTAAGGAAATGGCCTCCCTGGCTCTAGCGATGGTGTCCTCATACGTTACCCCTCGGGCAATAGCCTCCGGCCTGAGCTGGAGGATTATGGCCGTCGACCTGGGCTGCCTTAGGGTAACCTTTCCCTTTGGCCCACCCGGTGGCGTTGGCCCAGTATTGGGCACTGTCTGTGCACCAATGCTCGACTGGGTAGAGCCTCTAGGTCTCTTCCTCCCTCGTCTGCGGGCGCCGGCAGTCCGTACTTCAGCAGGGGCAGAAGTCACTGGGGCCAGAGCAGGCTGAGCTCTCGGCTGCATCCCTCCTCGTCGGGGCACAGTGTTTGCGGAGAGTGCGGGAAACTCCTCCGCACCGCTGCACGCAGCCACCGAACTGTACCTCGTCCGTTCCTGCATTGAGAGCTTGGCCTCCAGCTCATCCAGCCGCTTGTTAATTCCCTCGATGGAGGAATTTAGGGTGCGCTGCATAACCGCCAACGCAGCCATCACGCTCCCATTCAACTCCGTGGCAGGAGAAGGAGTGACCTTTGCTTCTGCAAGGCGCTTCCCCTCCTCAGCAGCCTGTCTGGCCTCATTGGCCTCTAAGGCCTCCTTCTTACGGTTCCTCAGCTGGATCCTGAGATACTCGACCCGGTCACTAAGAGCTTTGTTGGCCTCAGCAAGAAGTCGATTCTCCTCTCTGAGATCCTCCGAATCGGATCCAGAACTCTCCTCCAGTTCCCCACTCGCAAGCCTTGCTTGCCTTTCCTCCTCCATTCTCGTCCCCTCTCTAATAGGGAAAATACCTAACTCATCCTAATATTAATTGGAAATGGAGTCCAGACGCGAAGACAACTAATGCAGCGTGAAAAAATCGCAGCATCAGTCATCCTCACTCCGGCCTACAAGGTGCCTCTTCACGCCTCGTTTGAAGGAAGAAGGGAAAACCTGTGCTGTATGTTTATTTACTTGGAAATGTTTCAAATCTCTCACCCCTTCCTTAAATCAGCTCCACTGCAACTCACAACTCTAGCATCCTTAGGTGGAGGCCACCTATAGATGGCGATGCCGACTTTCAGAATCCCACAAAAGAGTTGTACATCCTTCTCGGGTAGCCCCGACTTCTTTCCATTATATAGTTTGAGTGCCTTGCACCAGTCCTTGAATTTAGAGAACTCCAGCTGACTCTCCAATTCCGATTCGTAGATCTTAAAAGTCATCGAAAATCACAACTTTAAAATGTTTGCAGAATACAAATTAGTACTAAGAAAATTTTTATCACACTATTATAAAAAATTAAAAATCCTTAATGAACTTACCGTAATTGTACTGAGTTCAGATGGCTCCTCTTCGTTACTGTAATCCTGAAAAGTTATTTTAACGAAAATCATCATCATCATCATCAGCTCATTTTATGTCCCCACTGCTGGGGCACGAGCCTTCCCTATGGACGGATAGGGAGAACGGGCCATACCACGCGGGCCCAGTGCGGATTGGTGGTTGTTTACGACTGCAAATGCAGCCGGGACCAACGGCTTTACGTGCCTTCTGAAGCACGGAGGAGCTCGAGATGATAAATTTTTGGTCACCCATCCGATGACCGGCCTTTGCAAAAGTTGCTTAACCTCAACAATCGCAGACCGGACGCGTTAACCACTGCGCCATCGAGCTCCTCATTCTCCTCATCCTCCTTTGACGAAAATATAATAATTTATTTATTTATTCATTTGCTAACATTGTAAAGCAGTTATATAATATATATCTATACTAATATTATAAAGAGGGAACCTTTGTATTTTTATATGTATGTATGTATGTATGTATGTTTGTTACGAATAAACTCAAAAACTACTGGACCGATTTAAAAAATTCTTTCACTATTAGAATGCTACATTAGTGCTGAGTAATAAGGGCTGGAACACATAAACACGATACGAGCCCCATTTTGGTACGACGCGACAACGCGACGTCGCGTCGTGGAAATCTAAGACAATTAGTATCGTAAAACTTTACGACGCGACATCGTAACGTGCCACAATGCACGGCACGACGTCGTCGCGTCGTAGATACTCACGCTTCATACCTGCATCGGTGCCACAGTTGTTATTCAAAATTCAAAGATGACGGATGATATTGAGGACTGATGTTTTGTCCCATAATACGGGACGCTCCTCGACTAGGTATATTAAATGATCGACCTCAATATCGTCCGTCATCTTTGAATATTGAATAACAACAGTGGCACCGATGCAGGAATGCATCGTGACGTTTACCGCCGGCGCTGACAGTAGGCGTGACCTGTCAGCTGTCAGCGGTCAGCGTGAGAGGAAAACCAGTTTAGTGTCGCGCTGATCACCGTAAAGTACAGACGCAAACAATGTCTATGATGGTAGTGAAAATTGTTGCCGGGAGGAATAGAGGGGAATAGAGGAAAGAAAAAACGTCTGCAACAGAAAAAACTACACGTTCATCCATTGATCGAGCAGCGAATCTTCGCAGGAAAATTTTATACAATATACAGCCAGTTGAGAGAGGACGAAAATAAGTTTTTCAACTATTGACGTAAAGTGCAACGACGACGAGGTCATCCCAGGCTTTGTTACGCGCATCTTTGTTTCGATACAATGGGTCCGAAGCGTCCCATAAATATTTCACGATTGTCCATGACTGTATTCGTCGGCACGTACCTTCAGCGCGACACGAAAAAGCTCACTGACGCGCCTTGCGCGTCGGCGCCATGTTGGTCAGCAGCGCGCGCACGGCCGCGTATCAACGGCCGTCAGCGCTGAGCGGTCGGCGCGTCTCAAAAACGCTACCTATAACTACATACATATTGACCTATCAGCGCCGACCGTCAGCGTGCGGTCAGCGTGAGAGGAAAACCCGCCTAATACTTCACCCACGTATTCATCCGCGTGGATTTGAGCTTTTGGTAATTGAACCAGTAGGTAGTTCCAGAGATTACCCTCCTCAAACAAATAAACAAACAAAGCCACTAACTTTATCATTATAGTACCTATAGATATAGATTATAAACAGAACAACTCACTTTCATAGAACCAAAGTATTTCATCCACCAATCCTTTTGAATGTCTGCATTAGCCGTCTGCTTCATAAAACGATTGCGCTGACTTTTAGTATCAACTATCGGTAATAGCGCGTATTCTTCTTCAGTAGGTTCTTTTACTATATTAAGTAGTTTGGCCCATGTAGACTTTTTTGCCACACATGCCGTCTTGTTGCCTTTTACTGACATGTTACTATTAGTGTTGAATTCGCCATCATTACCAAAGCATCGGTTTTTCTTAAAATACGCAACGATATTTTCTGCAAGAGTTAGCTTTGTGTAAAATAAAAACATTAAAGAATATTGTCTCTAAGGTTATCAAATATATTAGAGAGGCCTAGGTCATAAAATAAGGAGACCCCATATGATAATCTCGCAACAGTTCGCAACAGTCCGAGCGCAGCAGTTTCAAGACTCCGTGTGACAAGGACTGGGCGAATGATACACCTGTAACTTACTCGTATTAAAGGTACATTTATTGTGTTCAACAACCTTGCACCCGTAAAAGAGAGTGAGTGAACTGGCGCTGTCTACGGTAAATACGGAAACTACAGTGCAATCATCGAGTCTAGCGCCATCTATGTATAAATCTATGAGACACGAATTAGTGAAACATTTGTGCAGATTGCATTCATAGATAGGTCCCCTTGTTTGTGCCAGATGGCGCTAAATACACTCCGTGTCCGTGAAAGGTTGTTTATGAATGCGTTGCTCGGGAGCTTTTGTACGAAGCTTACCTTCTACGGTCTCATTATTTTGTGCCTAATTCCAGCTTTGGACTAATCGAAGGTGATGATGATTATCAAATATATTAATATATCGTCAGTGGTGGCAATGTCATTAGTGGGGTATGAAATTTAAAGATTTTATAATTTTATTGGCGTTTCAGCAGTTTTCCCTTTCCACAGACGATATTAATGATTAACCTTTGCTTTGTCAGTTATTGTCTAACATAAAATTCGTGGTTCAATATTTTATTTTGCAAAATTATCAAAAGTAACATTTACCTTGACTATAATCCGGAGTTATTAAAGAAGCTGACTTTAAGGACTCTTCTCTCTCGTTCAGCGATAGACAGTTAACGATGTATTTGTTTGGGTGTTTCACTACATTAGTGCCGAGAAAGAGGGTTCTACCAAAAGTGCCACTGTCGTAAAGTCTGATACTTAATGGGGAACTATAGGCTTCATTGAGAGGAGCTTCGAAAGTATGACTAGATCTTCCATTTGGGAAATTGCAGTTGGCTTTCTTATCGCTGATGATGTCGGATTTGATTATCAGCTCGTCGATTTCTAGTACCACACAGGGCTTCCTCGTAACTTTGACGTCGCGCAAACCCCACCAGTAGACGTCAACTCTAGCACAATAATTATAGTTTAAAAAAAATTGTTAAAAATATCTTGGCATTTAAGGAAAGTGGTTTAAATTTCTCACCGCCCCCAAAAAAGCCCGATAAAGCTGAAAATGCCGTTTGAGGCAATCCGCAATCGCTCTCCAAAAATAAAAACAGCTATCGCAAGGTTTTATTTTACAAAAACACTTCAAGCTTACGGAAATTACTAATTTTAATAAAAAACTAAGGATACATTTACTATAATACCTAGGATGTTCGGATCAACTAAACGCTGACAAGTTCACCCTCGTGGTTTCCGTTCCCGTGGGAATATCAGGATAAAAACTATCCTATATGTTAATCCAGGTTATAAACTACCTGATTGCCGAATTTCATCCAAACCCATCCATCCGTTGCAGCGTGAAGAAGCAACAAATATACACACATACACACAAACTTTCGCATTTATAATATTAGTGTGATAATACTTGTAAGTTGTAGACTGTGGTATCAAATTTTCCGGTAGAGTCTCCACATCTTCAGTAGATACTTCATAATCGTTTGCGTCTGATGTCCGGAAGGTTCCTTGTACTGGTGAATAAATGGTCGTATTCATCAATTTCTCCGGAATCTGTGAATAGCACACAGTAGCTCATTTTATGTCGCCACTAATTTGGCACGAGACCAGTGTGGATAACGACGTGTTAACGACTGATAATGCAGCTAGAACCAACGGCTTTACGTGCCTTCCAAAGCATGGAGGAGTTCGAGATGAAAAACTTTTACACCCATCAAACGATTGGTCATTGCGAAAGTTACCTTAATCTTAGCAATCGCAGACCAAGCGCGTTAACCATTGTGCAATCTAGCCTCTCAATGTTAATAGCAAGTTCTAGGAAGGTAATGGTACACTCCATGGTGAAGGATCACAAAAAAAATACGACTACTAGCGCCAAAGTCAACATAGGTTTTTAAAATAACACTTGGTAGCAAACAGTTTAACCTAACTCCCACAGATGGCGCCGCTAGTCAGTAACAGTAATAGTAACATTGAGACTGAAGCGTACCTTCAGCAGTCTCCTTATTTTTGAAGAAAGCCAGTGCATGAAATATAAATATATATATAAATATATATATATATCTGTCCTGTCTGTACTGTCATGTATATCTCAGTCAGTAGTTCGTTTGCGAGTTTGCTAGCGAAATAAATAAAAAAATACGGTCGAATTGAGAAACCTCCTTCTTTTTTGAAGTCGGTTAAAAAAAGAAAAAAAAGGGAAAAAGAGAGAAAAAAGGGGAAAAAAAGAAAAAAGAAAAGAAAATTTACGTCATTGTTAGTTCTATATTCTATTTTCTATTGGATATAATTTAAACGCTCACCAGAAATATTTTTTAGACCCTAAGCCTAAGTACCAAATAAATGAAATGACTCCAAAAAAAATAAAATGCCTTTATAAAAATATACTATATTATGGTCCAAAATAAATAAACACACATTTAAATGAAACAACTTTAACGGTTCTACTCGCGTTTATTTTACTTTATACATTATTTAATGTTTATCCTGACGTTTCGAATCTTTTGCAGGGTCCGTAATCACAGGGAGACTGAGGTGTTGATTATCTCATAATTAGTTAGTAGCTTGTATACCCTCGTTTAAATTTAATCGGGTGCGTTCCGTTTTACGCAGAAAGAGCTTACAGTATCTTTTGGTCTGGCAGTATGGTGTTGGGGCTGGGATTTAATATTTTGTATGATGGGGTCTCAGGCTGGTGGTAGACTCCAACCATCTTCTCTATTAAAATTAGGATGTTTTTTAATTTCAATAGCCTGGCGTATCATCCTAGGGATGGATCGTTGTTCTCTAGCGAGCACTTGCGGTTTATCAAATCTGATGTAATGTTTGGGCCCCTCTAGGGAATGTTCGCATACTGAAGACTTATTTTCGTGCCTATGCTTGACGTCGGCTATGTGTTCTTTAACGCGGGTTCCTATACACACACATCACAATAATTGCATATATTGTACAAATATTATACAACAGTAAGCAAAAATTGCCAAATTGAAACTCGAGGCATAAAATATTGGTTTTATCTATTTGGTGACAAAATAACATAGGTATTTGGTCTGAAATGTAGTTAGAAGGTATTCATATATTTTAAAGGCATTTAAGAAAAATATAAATTATATCCATTTTATAATATTTTAGGAAACACAATTTGGTGATCATTTATCCGTTTTGGTAAGCGTTTCGAAATTTTATTGCCAGTGAAATTTATACATTTTTGGCAGGCGTTTAAACACAAGCCTTTTCTATTGTAATCAAAAGGTGAGATGTCAAATGTTACACATCATATGCGACTAATGTAAGGCTCGTTAATTTTTTTTTATTTGATCATCATCAGCATTATCATCATCCCCTCTCGATCTAATGCTGGGCATAGGCCTCTCTTTGCTTATGCCATTCGCCTTGATCCTTTTATTTATTTTCAAAAAAATAATCTTATTTTTCTAGACAACTTTTGTCTGCGCGATTGACCCAACTTTTTCACCCTACTGCCCCCATTTGCTCTAGCAAAAATGTTTTTTCTAGTTGTATATTGTGAAAGAACTAGGAAAAGCATTTGCTAGAGCAGCGATATGTGAGTAGACAGGTTTGTGGCACCCGGGGTTCTGCGAATCATTTGTTTCTCACTCTTGTTTTATATTTCAATTTTGATATAGGGTTTCATAAAACAAAGGGTATTTATCGAGTGTTACGCAACCTACACAGTTAAAGAACTACTGTAACAGAGAATAAATACCTAAGTACGTTATTCAGCAGACTATTTGTGTCGACTTCAACTATTTTTTTTTTGTTTTTTATAATTAGCTTAGCTCAAAAATAATGGGTAATGACTCCATTTCACCTGATGTTATGTGAAAATGGAGTCCAAACGCGAAGACAACAGCTGGTGCAGCGTGAAAACAACGCAACATCAGTTACAAACAATTATAAGTTACAAATACAAACTCTGCCGGCCCACAAGGTGCTTCTTCACGCCTCGTTTGAAGGACCCCATATCATAGGAAGGAGAGAAAACATGTGCTGGCAGACTATTCCATGTTTTAGAAGTGCGACAAAGAAACGAGTCACCAAATTTCTTTGTGCCCGATGAAATATTTGAAACAGTGAAGCGGTGACTCCGGAGAGCAGCATGTATACTCCTATGGAGAAAGGGAGAAGCTGGGATGAGCTCAAAGCGCTCTTCAGAACACTCGCCATGGTATAAGCGGTAAAATACGCTGAGTAACGCAATAGGGTATTTGACTACGATGAAAATATAGATCAAACTGTTGTTAACTTAACAGTAAAAAATTTTTAAACCAATTTATCCAGCACATAATTTTAAAATAAGTATAATTTTTATAAAAAACACAAAAAAAAAAAATTAAATTGTGACATCTACATTGTTGTGTTTGTTTATCTTACCTTTAGTAACTGCGCGGACATCAACACCTGGCCCAAGTACTCGGACCCTTTGCGCAGCTCATACCACTGCAGCTTGGGTGCGTTTTCAAGCTCTGGCTGATCATTCAGCACCGGTAGAACTTCCACTCGTCCAACCAGACACATCTTATCCTAAAGTCAACACAATACAAAATACCATTGAGCTTATAGAACATATTAACAAAGAGCTCGATGGCGCAGTGGTTAATGTGCCCGGTCTTTTTTATGTCCTTTGGGTAAGCACAGTGCCTTCAACTCACCTGATGTTAAGTGACGATAAGGCCAATGGTGGAAGCGTAATCTACAAAATCACACTATATCTAGCTGCCGGAACACAACAATGCAACAAAAGACCAACGAACCCTACCACCAACCAGACCGAGTACACAAACATGTACCTCCCTCTGGGAATCGCGGCACTTGTGGGTCTGAGACCGTTCGTCTTAACCAATAGACCACAGAGGAGGTTAAAATAAAAAATCTGAGACTGCTGAGCTTCAGCAACCTTCGCAAAGGTCGGTCATAATATGGCTTTGACTTAGTTGAAGAAACAACTTTTTCAAAGTTTTCGTTATAGGTTGCCATTTGCTGCAATCTCGCAGTCCCGCATCCCGCAAAATGCGTGATCCCGATTTCCCGCGCATGTTTTGCGGGATTGCATTTACGGGACTAATAGGCATGCGGGATCCGGCTGAACATAAATCAAAATTACTTCCGCCGGCTCCGGTTACATCTATACTAATATTATAAAGAGGAAACCTTTGTATTTTTGTATGTATTTATGTATGTATGTATGTATGTATGTATGTATGTATGTATGTATGTATGTACATATGTATGTATGTATGTATGTATGTATTTATGTATGTATGTTTGCAACGAATAAACTCAAAAATTACTGGACTGGTTTACAAAATTCTTTCACCATTAGACAATACTTTCAGAAACAGAGGGGAACATAAATTTATGCTTATATGTATATGTATAGGTACAAATAGACATAGATGTCATTGAATGGTTTTGTTTTTAGTTGTTTAATTTGTAAGTATCCAAAAGTTCCTAAATTTTTTTGTTCAAATAAAAGCTCTAGTAACGACTTTAACTGATGCTTTTACTCATTCTCTACTTTTTTGGCCAGTACCGTAGTCCCACAGGAATGCTGGATTGCAGTACCTAGCTGCAACAGTTTAAGATTGCCAAAATTCTAAATAAACTTTCAAGTTCATAGTTAACAGCCAGTGTTTGCCAGTTGGCAACCAACTAACAACTTGACACAAAAACATAAATGTTGAAAAAATTTCCACGAGCAGGATTTGTACCTGCACCCTTCTGACATACCGAGTCAGGTGCTCTTCCAATTGAGCGATCGTGGTTCTAACCAGCCCGCCGAAATTATTCAACACTTTTTACTTTTTTTCGTTTGACGACCTCCTTGGTCGAGTGGCTTGCACACCGGTTTTCATGGTGTCGCTATCTCTGAGGTCCCGGGTTCGATCCCCGGTCGGATCAATTTAGAAATACCTGTTTTTCTATATTGTTTCGGGTCTGGGTGTTTCCTATGTATAATAAGTATGTATTTAAGTATATTAAGTATGTTTATCCGTTGTCTAGTTAACCATATAACGAGTTTCTTAAGGAAGCTTTTCTTGGGGCTAGATAATTGGTGTGAGTGTGGGAAACATTTATTTATTTATTTATTTATTTATTATTACTTTGAAAGCCAAAGGCGCAAAAACTTGACATAACTTAGTGCACAGTTGCTAGTTGCAGCAACAAAAAACTGTTCGATCATCGAAACTCGCAACTAGAGTTGCTAATCTGCGCAGTTTTGCCATATGAATTTAGTTATAAGAAACAGGCGCGAGTTGCTTGTTGCCGCAACACGGCAAACCTCTCATCTGCGGCGAGCACTGCTCAGTGCCCTATACAATTAAAATTCTTTTGTGTCTGTTTTCACGGCAGACGACAGGGTGCCTACTGCAAGTTTCATTCGCCATTCGAACACGTTAATGAAAACGAGAATTTGTTTGGCAAAATATTAACACTTCTTGTATGTCGCCAGGAGGCGCTGCACAGTGGTCCCGCCATAGGTCATAGGGCTGAAATGTCGATGGTTGAATTATGATGTCATTTATCGTTACAGGATACATTAATAACCATTCTACCCCCAGGTATAAAAGAAATTACAATAACATAAATGGAACATTTAATTTTGTGCACCCGAAGCGGTAACACTTCGTTCGTGCTCATTAGCGTCACCTTCTCGCCAAAATTTCTAATGTTTTTGATGTTGTTTTTCTTCGGAAATTGATTGTTCGTGATATTGTTGTGCCATGGACATTCAAAAAGAAGGTATGTACGACATTTTTAATCCTATTATGTTTACTTTAACCCTGTCATTATCGGTGACGAGCATCGTCAAAACGTGACTTTCGATTTCTTTGTTTTTTGCCGCTTTCACATTAACGTAATCGAATGAATACGGAGAGTAAACAAAACTCACACTAGGCACTCTGGTCGATGTTCATAGCGTTACCGTATAATCGCGTTCGTAAACTTCAACCAGCATGACTGGTGGACTGCTGGTCAATCGTTCGGGCGTCGTACACACTATCTTCTGTATCCTCAGAACTTGGTTCCATAGCGGAGTGGCACACTTTGGTATCGACTGTAAGTTTAATAAACTTGACCCATAAAGTAAAGAAACAAAAAGTAAAGATTAGTTCGATTACAAAAGTTGTTTGTTCTTGTCTGAGTGGTAGAGCCACGGTGCGTTGCAGCACTAAATGGGCAGGCTCGCTCGGCGTAATATCACCCTCTCACAGAATATCGGCATGAGTACCGGAGGCCCATCTCTCAGCCTCCCCCCTCCCAATTCCTACTCCTTCCTCAAGATCCAACTCCTCCTCTAAGGCCGGCAACGCATATGCGATTACTTTAGTTTTGGGGGTGTCCATGGGCGGCGGTAATTACTTATTCCATCAGGTGACCCGTCTGCTCGTATGCCTCCTTTTAACATTAAAAAAAATACAAAAGTTATCGTCTTTTTATTTATTTCACAACGAAAATTGATGGCGTTCACCTCGTGGTAAGTGGCGAAAGGCGATCATAGATTACATTCCCACTTCACCTGGAACCTTAAAGTACTACGAAACTGGAAATATCTGGCTATGTACTATAATCCAACATCAGTAAGCCTAGCACGAACGTCTATTGAATTTGAGTCGCTTCTTAAAAAAGGAATGTTGTATGAAAATTGGTACAGCGCAGCGCCGCAATATCTTTATATTGAATTAAAAAACTATTGACAGCCTTCATATCGTAGATATTCTTTGGAGAGAGTTTTCTGATTGCCTCAAACGGCATTTTCAGCATCATCGGACCTTTTTGGGGGTGATGAGAACCCTTAAGAACCTCAAGCCGTGTGAACGAAGCACCGTCAGAGGATTTCTAGAGGGAATAGCATCACGGACTAGTGCAGGTCCCCGTTTCCTACTACCTAGATTCTCCGTGAGGTTCAGATAGGATCGAGTGCGGAACAACCCGAGGGCGCCTCTAAAGGCTAGGACCTAGACTCGGATTTACCGGATCGTGGGAGTGTTTTGAATTTGAATTGGAAAATGAAAAGTCAACTTTGTAGAAACAGAACTACGAGTATGTATAAAAGGGTAGGTGGACTTCTTGGCGGGAAAGTGAAGAGTCATGTCTGCGGTTTTGTTTTATTTTCTAAAATTTGTGTTATGTCGAATATGAATGTGAAATAATGGTGGATTATTAACCGTTAAGTGTTCGTGAGTGTGCATGAGTGTTGGCAAATGAAACCAAACAGTGCAACGTCACTTTTCAAATTCTCTCAAGAAGTCCGTCCAAGGACTTAGTAAAGCCCCACTTCTTTACTGAGATACTCGAAGGGTTGGGGGTATATCATTTCACACTTCTCATTTAATTTTTTCATTGGCTAAATGCTTGTGCAAAGCCATAAAAAAAAGAAAAAAAAGGATAGGTGCAGGTCACCTATCTTTTTATTTTAGTCAACAGAGAAACTTTTTAGCAACTGTCAGACAGATTCTTTCAATAGAAATTGTATGGGAATGAGTTTCCATATGGGTTTTTTATGACGTCACTATTTTTTCCGTCAATTGAGTGATTATTAATAACGTTTTAGGTTATAGAAATTAAGGCTTAAGTCAAATCAAAAATAGATAAATGTTTAAAAGAACTGTTACGCGATTACATTTATACGTTTAATTTTCCCGAATTAATTATTGTTGTTATCAACACCCCTATTATTGAGAAGGGGGTGGTAAAACTATTTTTTTTTTAATACAAGGCTTGGCAAAGCAGTCGCTCAAACATAGCTACAGTAAACGTACACGAGAGGCTTTTAAGCCTCTCGTGAACGAGGTCAGTGCTCTTGGTGGAGCCCACTACAGCGCAGCGGGCTGGCGTGCCGAAAATGTTTATTCAAAATATGAACTTGCTTTTAGATAGCACCTTTTCTATGCAAAAACAGTTATGTATTACTAAAATAAAGGTCGCTACTGTGGACTACTCTGGAGCGGAGTGAAAAGTATAGTGAGGTTTATGTCCAAGAACAATGTACCAGCTGGATTTTTAATTGACACTTTGAAATTTTACTTAGTATAAAACAACCATAATGGTGCTTTTCAGGTATGTTCTTAATTTCCCGGGGTTCTACGCACGATGCCCTATTTGCCATATTTGGGATTTCACAGACTAATGTATACCAGCTCACCCACGACCGACTTTTTGTAGGACCGATAATCGGACCGATTTTTTCTCCGGTTTTAGTACCGATTTTTTCTCCGGTTTTAGTACCGATTTTGTAACCGACTTTTTGTGGGACGTGTGCGTTGCAACATAGACTTCCATACGTTTCAGTTTCACCAACTAAAAAATTGGTCACCGATCATCGGACGTGGGCCAGCACTAAGGTTATACAGATTGTGGGAGTTCCATGAATGTAAAATGACATCTTACTTTTGTATCCTTCATCGAATTTAATATGTTGACTCTGACAAGCAAACAAGAGTTTGTAGAACCGAGATCGACCAGATTAATGAATTTCGCTCTGTATATAAAAATACGACACTCCATCATCTGTAAATAAAATTATTTAATCAAGCGACACGAAGCATGACACGCTTTAAAACACAGGATATTTTTTTGAAATGTGCACATAATAATTTGCATTTAATAAAAATATATTTCTTTATTTATTTGTCTTTTCCGACACGATAAAATATAATTCGTGGACACCGGGCGAACGAAAGGTCGGTGTCGATGTATGCGCATCCTGGCCGACCGGGGCGGCGGCCGGCGTCGCCGTCGCGTGGGGGGGTAACCTTGAATATCAGTATTTTGGTGGATATGTTGGATCAATTTTAATTTCCTTATTTAAATAAGGATTTAATTTAATTTAATTTAATTTAATTAAGGATTTTTTTAAAGTATTAATACTTTAAAAAAAATCCTTAATTCTAAGTCAAGTTACTGATCCATTTAAAAAATTATGCGCACATTTAAAAATCCTGTATGCCATTGAATTGCGATATCAGTGATAGTTTTTTAAAAGTTTGGATTCAGAAAAAGTCTATTATAGTTGTATATAGTACCAAGTAACGTTCTCTATTAAATCTACATTTGACCGTTAGGACTATAAGTGATTATACGTGGTCCCATTAAGAGCTATTAACTAGTAGCTGGGAGCCATTTTGTAGTTCAAGAAGAGCTTAACTGCAATTTGATTGAACTTCTCAAAAGAGTAGTAGCAGCTTTATTTCTACTTCCAAGTCGATTGGGAGTGAAAAAGAAATCCGACAACAACCGAAACACCGAAAATAGAAGCACTACACAGCAAATGCTTGTAAAAAATAAGTGTGGCATACTCACTAATTCGTTCGCTTTCACCGTCATCTCTTTCCCCTGCGTCTTCAGTGTCATCCCTGGCGGCAGATGGTTCTCAAACAGAAATGTCTTCTTGTACAAGCCCATCCACATACTCAGTTCCATTTTGCCGGCAAAACAGTAACAATTATTATCCAGAGTGTTAACGTGTTTCGGGCATTTCAGTGGCTGGCAACAGACAAAAGAAAAGAGGTAAATGTGCTTCTAAAATTACCTTTAGAAGTATACAATAAATGCGATAGTGTTTTGTTTGTTCTTCATTTGAATAGAGCAACGGAACTTGCTAACTTGCTAACTTTATAACCTAACGGTTGGCGTAACGGCTAACTTGCTAACTTTATAACCTAAGGGGCTGTCAGGATAAACTTTAAAGTCGCGTGGAACTGGGCTGTTCTTCATTAACGTTTGAATAGAGCAATGGAACGATGTGTATTTTTGAAAATAGATAGAGGACATCAGTGCCAAATCTTTGGGAACTTTCGACCAAATTTCATTAGAGAGAGCTTTTAGAGAGAGCTGCAGAAGAAAAATAACACAGGGATGAGCAGCTTAGACTGCAATATAATATCAAAAAATAATTATCATCAGCTCATTTGTATGTCCCCACTGGATAGATAGATAGAGTGATTCCCTACGGTAGTTAATGACTGTTAATGCATCTATGGTTTTATGTGCCTTCCGGAGCACGGAAAAGCTCTAGATGATAAATTTTTGGTCACCTATCCCATGACTGGCCTTTGCGAAAGTTGCTTAACCTCAGCACTCGCAGACCAGGGACCTATTTCTCGAAAGGTACAAGTTCACAAGTTCACAAGCTTCGATATGTAACAAGGACTTGTAAATTCTGTTTCACGAAGTAAATACTTAACAAGTGTTTTTTTTACGGTAACATAATAGATGTCACTGACGTTACACTCGTAATTAAGTGAATGATATCTTCTAACAGGAATTTGTATTAGTTCAATTTATATAATAAACATGTCTAAAATGGATAATAAAATTTCTGTGCTAACTAAAATTCGTGAATCAAAAGACATTATTATTGGAAAATTTTCTTAAAGAAAAAAAGGTGGAACAATGGAAACACATATGCGAATTTTGTATTCCAGTTTAGATGCTGTCAGTCGGAACATTTCATTGTACTCATATGACATTTCCATATGCGTATAATTAACTATCTCCTTAAATACTTTAGGTCTTCTAATCACTAACTTCTTCATCTTCGTCAGAATCGCTAGACCACAATGACTAATCCAAGAAAAGTATATAGGTCAATGTTTTATGTTTTTAAAATTTCCGATGGTCTCTCAGAAACAGCAATTGACAACTATGAAAAACTTGTGATTTTGATGTTTTACAAGATTAAAATACAAGTGTTTGTAAAATATGTTTCACAAAAAAATTATAAGCCTTGTAAATAACTATAATAAGATGCCATTTTACAAGTTCTATTGGACGATTTTGAAGGACGGCAACGCATCTGCGATTCCTCTGGTTTTGCGGGTGGGTGTCCACGGGCGGTGGTGATTGCTTCCCATTGCGTGACCCGCCTTCTCTAATATTATATTTTCTAATCTATACAAATCTATATCTTCTATTATAAAAAAAAACGATCTCTCTGAAAAACTGACGACGATAACTTTTCACAGAGATGATTGAAATCGTTGAAAGTCTCAAACAGAATAACATAAAACATCACGAGTGTGATACAGGCACCATTTTATTATTTTCCTTTTTATTTTAATAAAATTAATGGACAATGTTTGACAAACGAACGTATTAAGATTTTGACTCGTTAGTTTATTTTCAGTTTTATTATACTTATAATTAGCGATACATAGAACATACGAGTCTCACGACACTGCTAGAATAATTTCTGAAAGTCACTAGTTACAAGTGTCAACGCAATTTTTTTTAAACATAATTAGTTTTACACGTGTAAATTACTTGTGAGGTGATCACTTGATGGAGATTTTATTCTACATACGTGTTAAGTACAGTTTCGTGAAACGCTACGCTTGTAAGTTCGGTGTGTCACAAGTGTTACTATGGTAACACACTTGTATTACAAGACTTGTAACCTTTCGAGAAACAGGCCCCAGGCAGTCAAATATAATGGTAGCTTAAAAAAAACATTGTTTGATTGTTTTTTATTCATATTCGTTTACGTCTAATGTATTAAAAATGCAAGAGAATTTAGCAGGTCTGATGTTGTAAGAGTAATATTCAAGTTATTATTAACAACCTACCTTAACGTAAATGGTTTGTATTTTACCACAGTTCTTGCCACACTGCTCTTCAATCATTGAATGAAGTACTTCCGCAGCTGGTATTCTTGCGTAGGCCACCCTGGATCCGCCGCACAGTAGCCACACAACAATGTCTGGCCAACCTTCTGAAAACTATAAAACAGCTTTAAGTGATATAAACGACTTTAGGATGGTAATACCACTAATACTTACTAATATTATAAATGCGAAAGTAACTCTGTGTGTCTGTTTTTCTGTTGGTCTGAAAAGCCGCTAGCAAAAGCTAATTTAATCATACAACTACTGTTATTGCGTGGCATCGCTCCGAGCAGTGATTTCCAAACATTCCAAAATGATTCTCTGATTTGGAGTAATTAAGGGGTGCGAATGGAGTGCCCATGAATAGAGCCTTAAGATGAGGCCAACAATAAAATAAAAGAAGTGTGTTCGTGTCGCGAGCGAAGTAATCCGCAATTGGGCACGCTCGTGAACTATGCCTCACTGGCCAATAACATTGGCGACGACATGTTCGTTGAAAACTGTGGAGTGCATGCATAGCAAGCGTGTTGCATATGAGAACGCGTCCGCGTTGGAACAGTTGCAGGAACTCGGAGCGCGAGAATAGAATATTTCATTTTGCGTATGAACAGGGTACTTGGGGAGATGTTATAACATTGTTACGCTCATACTGTTTCGCTAACTATGGTAGCATGCAAAATTAAGAGAGGTTCGCGAACATAGTAGGTACGGTACCAACCTTTCATCAACAGTGATCGGAATAGGTAAAGCAATTTTTTTTATTTGTCATATGTTGTATTAATATGGACATTCCCGAAATATTGTCGATAAACAATTTGAATGCTGTAGAAGGAGACAAAAACAAGTGCGTTCTTCTAGCGGCGGAGCCCGCTATTGTATTCTTTTGTTTCCAAAAGCCGGGTTGCGCGGCAAAATCGTGCGCAATGGAAATTGGAACGCGTCGCTAATGTAAG
The DNA here is from genome assembly GCA_963082485.1 of Eudonia mercurella. Classification (NCBI taxonomy): domain Eukaryota; kingdom Metazoa; phylum Arthropoda; class Insecta; order Lepidoptera; family Crambidae; genus Eudonia; species Eudonia mercurella. Next base: position 26,555,338 of record OY720022.1, read on the forward strand.
TTTGACAACGTCGTCGTGGCGCCCACTGCTAATACTTAAGACAAGCCTTCTTTTATCATGTTTATAAAAAAAAGTTTCAGTTAGAAACTCGCGTAATGTCCATATTAACATCAACGTTTACGGTCAATAAACCAAAATAACTCTACCTATTCCGATCACTGATCATCAAGCAGCTGGAGTGTAAAGCATTTCTACTAAGTTAACCTGCTTAATGACGATTTTTATACAACACCTTAAAAATATATTTCTTCATGTTTTGTGACATTAGTTTCATTTCTGCAATAAGTAATTTTACTCCTTTCTTTGTGTCGTTTATAACATCACCGATTTTTATGACCATGTGTATCAGATTCAATGTGTCTCCTCTAGGTCGTTTTGTTAGCTGTTCGTATATCCTTACCTGCAAATTAGTAAAATATGTCAACTTAATTCTTTGTTACTTTAAAAAATATATAAATATTTTTAATAAATATTTGTAGTCTTTCATTTCGTATAGCTATGCTCATGCTGGTCTGGAACGTGCAAAGAATGTACTAGCTGCATAACTTCCCGTGCATGTCGTAAAAGCTGACTAAGGGACTAGGGTTCCAAGATACTCGCACATCAGGAGATCGGCTAGCAACCCATCACTGATGGTATCTACTCCACCAAAAAATCTCGCATCACCACGTCACGCAGATGACGTCGCGGACCGTTACTTAAAAAGAATAACTTTAAACAACAAGTGCATGTTTACCATCTCTTCCTTTTGCAGCGACATTTGCTTTTGATCCAATTTTGTCATATTATATTGCATTTCATCAGGGTTTTTATCGTTTGAGTACTGAATGATTTCCAGAAATCTGAGAATGTTACTAGCAACAGCATCTAAAGCGTTGTTCAGATCATCTATTAGATCATGGTGCGTTAAAAATTCACCTGTTCTAAGTCGGCGCTCCACATCAGCTACAGAGGATTCCTTAAAACGAAATTCAAAACCATACCATTTGGATTACTGTTAATCATGTTCATTTTTCTAGAGGCTTTTTTAGAACTAGTCAACCTTAGATTATATACACGTCTAGATAGATCATTTCAACTAAAGAACACGCAAAAAGCGGGCTGAATTTCACGCAATGTGTGCATTGACAGCGTGTACGCATTGTTAGATTCCCTCAGTAATAGGTTGTCAGTTAGCAACACCACCGGTTAATCCGTCAAATTATTAATCGTATTTACATAAAAAGTCATAAGATAATTTTAAAACTTACCTAGGCATAACAAAGCAATGATTAATTAAAATTAAATCTAACGACTAATATTTGCTTTTCTTACACGGTTTTGGTATAATTGAACAGCACATCTGGGCATTTTTTTAAACCACAACAATACGTAGTGATTCAAATGATGATGATGATGATGATGATGAAATGACAGTAACCCCGCGTGCGGCTAACGCGGTAACTAGACGTGCATATAATCTAAGTTGCCAACATACTATAAACGTTGTTTTTAAAATACAATAATTAATTACCATTTTACTACAAAACAGTGTTTATAGTTAAACAATGGCTAAATACGTGTTTAAAATAGTCTCTGCCTAATAATGTATGGTTGGGTGTAACAAATTGGTAGTAAGAAGAGACTTTGGCACTTGTATTATATTTATTTCAATTGTTGCGTGGTAATATTTTAAATCCGGAATTGCTAAAAGGGGTGATGTTGCAGGCACCTGACAATTATGTGGGGAGGAGGCGACAGCCACGGCTGCTGGTGGTACCACGAGGCAGGACTAATTTGCTAAGTAAAGACCCGATCATACGCGCTTTGCACACACTCAACGAAATTTCCCAAATTATTGATATGTTTTTCATGTTCTTTGAGTGAATTCGCCAAAGTATCATTGTATATTATATGTTATAAGCAGTAGGGACCACTTTATCGGATTGGGATATGTCCTGTCATAATATTGTGTTTGTGTTAATAAATAAATAAATAATATTAGCTAAAAAGAGTACAATGTCTAACTTTAGCCACAATTTTGTAGTAAAGCAGTTACTGTTTCATTTTAGCTTTGTACAACTTACCAGACCAGTAACAATCCATTGCACCAAGTTGTTGATATACATACGAAATCGAAAATCAGGCAAACGTGTGGCAAGCTGCAGAACTGGATACCCATTATGGAAGTTGAGATGGCCATAAGCCCTGGACCTTTTCACATCAAGGGAACCGGTGTAATGGAGCTTACGAGCTTCTACAAAGGTAAAATTAACATAGAAAACCATATGTAGTGCACACGCTTGCACATAAGACTGACAAATTTTCTCAATAGACTTTAAACTTTACGTAAATGGCAATTACTGTTGAAAATTCATTGACATAATTCGACAGTTTTGGATAGGGTCTGTACATGCTATTTATTTTTGGGTTGTATTTAATCGATCACCAAACTAACCTAACCTAACTCACAAAAATACTAAGTTAGCACCTAAAAATACAAAGTTAGCACCTAAACTACTATTTAGATGCTAACTTACCATTTTAGGTGCTAGCCTACTATTTTGTTGTGGATCAATTTATTATTTCTCTTTATTTTTGCTCAGTATTCTACGAGCTATTTGTTATAAGTCTTACTTAAATCAGCCCTCGCCACTGCAAAACCTGGAAGAGAAAGGTATCTTTGAAGGCCGGTTAATTGACTACCAACTTCTATAGAATTTTCTTCTTATCATGAACAAAGTGATTGGTCTAATGGTCCCATTCACGCCACTCCAGCTGCACTCCAAATTAGATATGGATTTTGGAATGTTTGGAAATGCAACCTTCGGAGCGACGTCACGCAATCCAAGCAGTTAGATGATAAAACTAGCAGAGCCTTGCGGTTTCACCCGCTAACTTTTTTTTAGATCTTTTAAAGGGGAACAATTTCGTCATACATAATTTTTGCGTAACTTTCACCGTTTACGCAGCGCACGCTAGGAAAGCTCTCAAAAAAATATTTTCCCGTTTTTGCAACATTTTTCATTGCTGCTCTACTCCTATTAGTTATAGCGTGATGTGATTATAGCCTTCTTCAATAAATGACTATTCAACACAGAAATATTTTTTCAATTCCAACCAGTAGTTCCTGTGATTAGCGCTTTCAACCAAACAAACATTGTCACTAAAGCTTTATAATATTAATATAGATGTAGATTAATATACACTAGGTGGAGCGACGATCTTCGCAAGTTGGCTGGCAAGAGCTGGATGAGAGAAGCCGCGGATCGTGCTCGGTGGCGTGCACTTGGAGACGCCTATGTTCAGCAGTGGACTAGTACTATGAGCTGATGATGATGATGATGATGACATGATAAACTTTGGAGTAATGGAGTGGAATGCCCGTGAATGGGGGCCAAAATAAAGGTTAAGTTTACCATCATCTATGGTGTCGTCTGTGTTTATTTCTCCAATTGTTAGAGCTACTCCACTAAACTTCCCGGTCATCTTGCGATCAAGCATCGAAACTTCTAGAATGGGGCAGTAGACACAAAAGTCTTCCACAGGCCATAAATTTTGCTGTAATATATCGATGCAGGTATAGAATAGTACATTGTTCACCGAGAGGAGAAAGTGACCGATTACCGTCGAGGGTGTCGTTTGAAGCCCGAGCCGTAGGCGAGGGCTTTAAAACACCCGAGATCGGGAATCGCAGTTTCTCTCGAGTGATACATAGTGCTTTATACTACACCTGCTTGGAAAGTACCTTGATACTTTATCAAATTTACGGTAGACAAATATGCGGGGAGAAAACGCATCTGAGCGGGAGAGAAAAGTGTATGAAAATCCATTTCTTACGTGGTTTTGCAATGACGTACTTTCTACCGTAAATTTGATAAAGTAACAAGGTACTTTCCAAGCAGGTGTAGTATAAAAGATATTATATTTAAGTAAGGTACAAAAGGCATAACTTGATTTCTAATTCATAAACAAAATGTAAGTAATGCCGTACATATTTAGCATACATTTTAGTTCTCGTGACGATTATCAAAATTATCAACGGATTAATTTTAAATTGAAAGATAAACTCTTATTTCCTAAATATTTGGATGACATAATCATTATTATATCAGTGTGGTCCAACCAGGTGGACCGACTGTCTGGTGAAGGTCGCGGGAAGCAGCAAGATACGAGCAGCACAAAACTGGTCGTTGTGGAGTTTATTACCCATATCTTACTGGTAATCACAGTGCCTTCATCTCACCTGATATTAAGTGATGATAAGGCCAATGTAGGAAGCGCACTTTACCCGGGATCCTCAACTACTGGGTATCTTATCTCTAGCTGTCGGAACACAATAATAAATAAAAATAAATAAACTTTCCTAAAAATAAATAAATAAATGTCTTTTATTCTTCTTCCTCTTCTTTATTCTTCTTCCTACACTCACACCAATTATCTAGCTTTGTTGTGAAACTCGTTAAATGGTTACTTACATTGATGTTATGGCGACATATTTAGTTAAAATGGTGGTAGCTAGCCAGGTGGAAAAACAAGTCCTACCAACCTACTACTATACACACTAGGAATCGAACCCGGATCCTCTGGGTCTGAGACTGGTGGTCTTTTACCACTAGACCACAGAGGTGGTTGAAAAGTTGAGATCCTTGGAGAAAGCTTATGTCCGGCAGTGAACGCCTTTTAGCTGAGAATCATGTTTTACCAAACTAGTTATACCAAATTAGTGGCAGAAACTAGCTGCTTACCGGTTTGATTTGCGTGACAGGCTCTACACTTGTGCTCCTGAAGCTTTGTTCGTAGTAAGGCACAATAGTCTTCAGGGATACGAGCAGTGCACCGCGATGGTACGGGCCGTCCTCGCCAGTGGACCCTAAAGTGTTGAGTCCCGTGGTTCCATACATATGCAGCAGTGATGGGCCAAATGTCGGCAGGAACCCTAAAAGTAAAGATTGGCATTATCTGCCACTAATATTGTAACGTGGTGGGAAACGTTTTGTTCTTAAATAAGCGCTAATCATCTATTTTATTGTATACCCTAACATAAATTACACAGCTTAAGTTGATTTGGATAGTTTAATAGTTCAAATAGAAACCAAAACCTGTATCTAAGCAATTAGATATTAAACTTCTTCGGCAAATATCAGTAATATTGACAAAAAGGAAATTTGCTTATTTACAGTTATTGGCTACGGGAGGAGCTCGATAGCGTAGTAACCACTGCGTGTCAACCGACACTCCCGATCTGTGATCAATAAAGTTAAGCAACTTTCGTAAAGGCTGGTCATCGGATGGGTGACCGAAAATTTATCATCTCGAGCTCGTTCTGCCGTTGGTTTCGGCTGCATTAGCATTCGTTAACAGTTATGAGTATGACCCGTTTTCCCTTTCATTCATAAGGATAATTCGTGCCCCAGTGAGGACATAAAATGAGCTGATGATGATGATGCTAGTTATTGAAGTGCCCACCTATGCTAACTACCAAACTTAGAACACCCTATAAACAGGAACCCTAAGTTTAATGCTTGTTTGTAGAAACATGTGCAATTAAGAGTGCGCCGTCCGTAAGTGACAAGACGTGTCATATATTGTATTTGAAATGTCTTCGTCCATATTTATTGTATGCCGTGCGGCCATACTAATTTAGTATGGTGAATTTAACGGGTTAATTTGAAAAATAATAATTTAAATAACCGCTTGATAAATCGAAAATGAGAGACGGACGATTTGTAGTTTAGACATTAGTGATTGTTTAGACAAAATCAGAGGTACAATAATTTAGATAAACTATAAGATATCAACTAAACGCCGTCACTCGTTTTTATGATTTTTGCCCAACTTTAAATGATATTGTAGAAAAAACTATAGCGTGTTATGAAATTATGGATCGGACTAATCGTATACACGTTCCTTTTGATACTAAATATATATTTTGTTTATGTAATACGATAGTATTTTCAATTATATCAACTTTACCGTGACTGCACTTTTGGCATTTTTTGGTCGGAGCACCCTTAATAAACAAATAAAATAAATACAGTTTATCAAAATCGAGCAGATTACCATTGTCTCCATCGTGCGAGATCAATCCAAGCTTCAGATGTGTGCTGGCCATGACCCGGTTGAAGCATCCATCTGCTGAGCACACGTCCAGCCGAATAATCTGGCATATATTCGGGAACAGCTCCACAATTGATATCTGCTCACAGTACATAGGCCGGTTGTTCTTGTGATGAACGGCTGTTTTTGCCTTTAAACATAAATTGCAAATGACGTAGAAATGTTACATTACAATCAGTGGTTAAACTTAAACAATGACTAAATAGGTATGTATCTAAGATATTGTGTCTCTGTATAATAATATTAGATAAAAGGTGACAGCATCTGCTTTGAGCATTGTTTAACTTTAAGGTGCTATTCTGAACCGAGCTGCCAACTACAACTGCCAACAGCACTTGCAGCGACTGCATGAAGTCGGCCGCAGCTGCACTACTGGTTTGTATGTATTTATATGAAATGGCTTCCAGGCGCTGCGGCAGCAGCAAGTGCAGCCGACGGCGACGGCACATGCTGCTGCAGACGCACGGCGCCGCCGACGGCATACCAGAAATGCAGCGACCGCCAAACAATACGGACGTGTAAATTACAAAAAAAAAATATCTCAAAAATTTAAGAGGACCAATAGTTGATCTGCATTTTAATAAAGGACGCGTGGCTTGTCTTCTCTGCATAATGTGTAATAACATCAGGTCATCGTCATCTTCTTCCTCTTCTAATTACAGATATAAGAGCAAGTTCTCTTCACCAATATTCCACACGTCCGACATCGTAAACATATTCAAAATGACTGGCCGCCTCCTAGTGTCGGTTGTGCAGTCGCTGCATGAATGCCACTTTCAGAATTATTCCGGCTGCATGCTGCAACTGCATGCAGCCGCTGCACGTGCTGCAGTTGCAGTAGGCAGGTCGTTTCGGAATACCACCTTTAGACATCGTTTTGTGGTAAAACCGTCACTGCCCCAATGTGATTTGTGATCGCATTACCATAAATCCAAATGTATAACATGTAATACGTTTAAGTTCTACTATACCGACTGTTTGCGCCAGAAACGCGACGGTCTCATTCGCTGTCCACTCATTCAAATAAAAGATACGCCGCACAAGCCGACGGGCGGCGGAGCGAATGTGTTGATTGGACCGCGCGACCTTCATATAGTGTCGTTCAAAAATGTTGAAAAACTGTATTTTCAATAAGGAAAGCGAACGAGTTGCGTGACAATGATACTATGTGTAATGTTTTGTTACATTACAGGCGAATGCAGGTTATGTCAGGGAGGCAGTATTGTAATGTAATACTACAACATAAGGAAATTGCAGAAGGTTGCGCTTCATACAAATGCGCTCGAGCAACGAACAGGTACATAAACAACCACTCACGGACATATTAGGTCCTTCCTTACTTATGAAATTGACGTTTTTTTCTCACTTATTCTTACTTCTATCTACTTACCTCTAAAATATAGGACTTCTAGGACTATGTTACTTAGGCATCAGTAATAACAATGATTATTCATTTGCGTCTTTATGGCCGATTTTTTTTTAATTGACTCCTTGTTTGTTTCGCGGAATTTACTTTTTGTTTCATTGTAGCTTTGAAGGGACTTGATTTTTTTTCTTTTTAATGTCTGATATATTTAGCTAGTGAAACCAACTACTACCCTTAAAATATTTATAGTGTTAACATAAATAGATGCTAAGAAAATTTTAAAAAAACGTTAATATGAAAAATATAATTTTATAAAAAATCTTCATACAAAACGTCAATGTCATAGGTAGGTAAGGACCTATGATTATTTTTCAAATTGTAATGTGGTCGCAACAATATTTGCGTAAAATTATATGTAAATAATCAATTATGAAAACATAATGTAATTATTAAACACACAGAAATGACGTCTCCGTCGCGATTTTTTAAAACATATAGAAAAGACGAGGCACGGACGTGACGCTGGGCGTCGGCGTCGCGAGAGATGAAGGTTTTTCCGATCGAAACATCGATAAAAAATAACTAATATTGGAATTCGTATCAAAATCGATATTTTTTTATTTATTAACATCTCATCGCGATCTAACTAAATTCGCTAGAATTTAAAGCCGTATTTTTTTTAAATTATTGTTTTGTTGTGCTGAATTCCATTAATCTAATCTGTGGTAGTGAGTGCGTAACTGTCACTGTCAGTGCGTTGCTTCAATCAAGTCATGTCGTGTGCATGTGTGCTGCGTAAGTATACGCAACGGCCATTTGGTACTTTGATCTAAAAAAAGTTACTTATTTCTTTCTTTCAGAGTAAGAGTGTTGTGTGTGGTGTGTTTGCGAGATCGTCAATTGTTTTGTTTGCTTTTTTTTATTTGGGATTCGTGCTTCTCGAATCGCGACTTTAAAAAACAGGAGGTTCTCCTTTTTTTAAGAAAACAAATATTTACAACTATAACACACATACGGTTAAATTTTTCACGGCCAATAAAGTTGTTATTTTTCATCGCTTTTCAATGTTATTACAAAATTCAAAATTCTATCACTACAAATTAGCTTTTAAGAATGTCATTACGCCATGGTTTCATAAGTTTACACAGGGCGGGAGACCTAGTACTGAGAAGAACCGGCAAGAAATTCAATAAGGGTATTTTCTTTTCTCCCTTACAGCGTCATAATATTGGAAAATGCCCTATCATACAAGGACACTTTCCATTACAATAAAACCTATTACAAGTGTATAAGGTTCAATATTTGGCTGCCATTGCTTACGAAATTAAGGGGGTGCCGCGCGGAATTTCGAAAATTTACGTGTTTTTAAGTCACTGGTGCGCTTAGCACCAGTGACTTATAATATATAATAGGTCATATAGGTACATTAAAAGGACAAGTGTAGGTTAGCTTGATCCCTTCACAAGGCCATGGTTGTCTTGGAATTTGAAACAAACACCCAGAAATTGCATGAACATTACGTAAAAGTTATATCTAAAAACTTATTTTTTCAGAAACTGTAAATATAACACATGAAACAATAATCCGACATCAACATGATATTCCGCAGGCCAGTGATGTCTAATTTTTCATTTCAAAAATATGAATATGAAAATATCAAGACTTTTATTGTTTTTTACCCAAACGCCTATGATATTACGAAAGTAAACATTGCTCCAATTAAATCACCAGCCTACTCTGTACAGTTGTTAGTGTGCGTGCGTATTCATGTCGTGCGCCGTTGCCACACCACTGCTATAATATGTATATAATATAATAATATATAAATATAATATATATAAGAGGGTAGTTTAGGTATATTATGCCTAAACTACCCTCTTAAGTAGTTTATCTCACCATTAGTCCACAAAACGTCACTTTGACGTAGGTGCTCGGTGGTTTACCGTACTTCTTGTCTCCATAGCATTGGGACCCACAGGGGAGACCGAAGGCCCCGTAAATAGTGATCAGGTAATTAGCACGTTGCTGTTCCGAACCGGGAGCTAACAGGATATTGCTACAAAAATAATAAATTTTCTAATACTTTTTCTAATACACTTTACATCCATTTGTGGTTTAAACAGCGCTTCAAAGTTGTTTAACAAAAGCAATGACAATTTAAATCAATCTGGTTGGTTACTCTTGGAACACAATAGCAATAATCAATTTCCAATCCCAAATCTAAAAAATTCAAATGGCACTCTTAAAAGCGATAATAGCGCTACATTGGAATTAAATTGCGTGGAAATTAAGTGAACAAATTACTATCGAGATGGGGCGTTCCGAAATTGCCAAACTTATCCCAATATTGATACATAATAATCGCATTGGAATTGTATTGAGATTGAGTTTGCGTCAAGAGTAGCCTACCTGTTGGTATTGTAATACTTACTTCAAAGTTTTATAACCAAAAAGGTATAGTATAGGTAACTTAGGCATATCTATATAATCCATATAATATACTAAGTAGTTTGCGTACCTCTATATCCCCGCTAAAAAAGTTTGATTAAAATGGAATGCGAAAATTTAAAAGTGTGTACGTTACCGTTATCTACAAAGCATTTAGGTAATTCAGTCTTTGTATAGAATACCTAGTCATTCTATTAAATGACGAGCTCATCTAAGCATTGTATAAAATATTTTATCTATCATTTATAATAGCAACCGCGTATTCAACACACCAAGAATCAGTAGGACGCGGAGCATGGCTATGTAAAGTATGGCAATTTGCCTGAAAGTTCTTCCTTCTATAGAATTGAACAGATTGAGGATAACATTATAAAACAATGCATGTTTTTAGAATGTAGGTATAAGGCCAGTAAGTTCCTTCTTAATTATTATTAAGATCATAGTAACTCAGTCGACATGTAAACTTCAATATTTATATTAATGTATTATGGCGCAGTGGTTAACGCGCCCGGTCTACGATTGCTAAGGTTAAGCAACTGTTGCATGGCCGGTCATCGGATGGGTGACCAAAAATGTATCATCTCGAGCTCCTCCGTGCTTCGGAAATCACATAAAGCCGTTGGTCCCGGATGCATTAGCAGTCGTTAACAACCATCAGTCCGCACTTGGCCAACATGGTGGTTTTGGCCCGTTCTCCCTACCCACCCATGGCCTTGTGCCCCAGCTTTTGGGACATAAAATGAGCTAGTGATGATGATGAATTAATATTTGTTCTTACTTTTCAGCAGGATCTGGGACTACAAAAGCCGGCATAATTTGTGTATCTCCACGAAATATGATTGAGATGTCCACTTTCAAGAAGCCTACGGGCCTGGTCAATGGGTCTCTTGGTAGTATCAACTGCGCCCATTTGTGAAAAGCTTGGTGTCCTGTCAGTGAACAAAAGCATTAAGTCGTCTGTCATACATATAGAAAGAAAGAAATAAATACATTTATTGGCGATTACTATGTACTTACAACAAAAAATAATTACATTACAATGTTGAAAAAACAAAACAAACATTCATATAAAAATTAAAATATACTAAAACAGAAGACAAATTTGTGGCCAACTGGGCCCTAGCCTCAGCACATGCTACAGCGATACATGAGGCCGCTGCAACGCTAAACCTTTGTGTTATTGTCGCTGCAGAAGCATCGGTAAGTTGTAAATATTTTTAAAGAATCTTTACATCGTAATTAACTATCATACCTAATTAAAGCTTCGTAGTATTAAGGCATCGTGCAGTAGAGCAATCGATCAATGGTGTTCGTTGAAATGGCTTCCGAATTCACATTAGTGACCCGTTTTCCAATTTCAGAACATTACTCGCAAGGGGTTACTTTTGGATCAAGTGATCAACATTGATTGCAGCTACAGATCCTAAAATAGCTGTTTATATTGGTTATCCCTAGCGTTCGAGATGTCTCTTGTGTGATTACCTCCTGTATTAATCGTAGAACTACTTATGTGCTACAAGTTAGAGAACATGAGCTGTGATCAACGTTATAATTGATTCAATAAGTTAGCCCTACAAGCAAATTTTAGTGACTACCAGTCCTAAAAAAATGCAACTTTATAATTTTATCTTGACGTTTTAAAACTTTTACCTACTGGGTTTTTGTTTACAAAGAGATTTGGTCGTATCATAACTAAATTTGAATACCTATGTTAGAAACGTTTTGCAGTGTACTATAAGAACCAGTTTAATGGCTCAAAGAGCGATGTTTTCTACAAATAAAAAATCTCATGTTATCTTGTCTAAAGCTCACTCGGCAGATCCCATATAGCACCCAAATTAATAGAGGCTTCTCCCATCAATCGTGCAGGAGCATAACATCTGGGTTCCATTACAGCCAACCACAGGCTAGAGCGTTGTAAATCTTGAATACTCACGTATATTTCGTATATAAAACGCTGCAGGAAAGGAAAAAACGTAATGTATATTGTGCAAGCTTATGATCATTTCAATAGTACATAAAAGTATGCGATTATAAGTGGAGGGCTCAATAAGGTAAATTCATGAACACAGTATACTCAGGAATAGCGCCTAAATCATTATTTGTAGCAATGTTTTGAATAAGAGATATTGCTCAAAAGGATTTTGTTCAAACAATTTAATATAGGGGGTGCCGCGCGGAATTTCGAAAACTTACCTGTTTTTAAGTCACTGGTGCTAGGCTTTTAATGTATATGACCTATTCAGTAATAGGTCATATACATTAAAAGGACTAGTGTAGGTTAGCTTGATCCTTTTACAAGGCCATGGTTGTTTTGGAATTTAAAACAAATACCCAGAAACTGCATAAACAATAAGTAAGTACGTAAAAGTAATGATATCTAAAAACTTATTTCTTCAGAAACTTTGTAAATATAGCACAAATGAAACAATGGACATCAAAATGTTTGTATTGATATTCCGCAGGCCACTGTTGTCTTATTTTTCAATTAAAAAATATGATTATAAAAATATTAAGATTTTTATTATTTTTTACCAAAACGCCGATGATAATACGAAAGTAAACATTGCTCTAACTAATTCACCAGCCTCTGTACATATATTAATGTGCGTGCGTATTCGTAGTCGTGCGCCGTTGTCACACCACTGCCACGCGCCGCTCGCTCGCTATCATAAAGAAACTTGAAACTCGCAGTTTTGCGTCCGCGCTGCACCCCCTTAAAAGTCATTGTTATTTAGATTCAGGTTGCTTTCAAAAGGGCTGCTCCGTGTAAAATACAATTGGACCTAATTATGGCGTCTAACACCGCTATCATGGGATTTAAGTAAACAAACAGGCAGTCACCATGTCCTACCATCCATATTACATGAAAACAAGTATCGTATTTACGACGGCGGGGTCTTAGCAAAGGGTCCCGTTTAACTCTACTACTGTAAACTACACAATAAACGGAGAATATTTTACGGTGGGTTTTCTTCTCGACACTTCGCAACATCTCTGATACTTAAGCAAGACTCATACATCAACGTCATCTGATAAATTTATGGTGAACTGTCGTAGCGTGGTCAACTAAGCGCTGCACTGTACACTTTGGGTACGGAACCCTAAAAATAATGTCGATCATTGGATCCTGTCGGACACTGGTGTCACTATCCTACTGGTCCGACTAATGTAAACGCAGCCAAAATAGTTTTAACTATAATTGAGTGACCAGTAGCTATAAAGTTACCTAAGCGCCACAATGGCTAAGTTGCAAATAAGTGTTCTCATTGGTCGTGTGGCAACGCATCATCATCATCATCATCATCATCATCTCAGCCAAAAGACGTCCACTGCTGGACAAAGGCCTCCCCCAAGGATCTCCACAACGACCGGTTTTGTGATGCTCGCATCCAGCGGCTTCCCGCGACCTTCACCAGATCGTCGGTCCACCTTGTTGGAGGCCTGCCCACACTGCGCTTTCCGGTACGCGGTCGCCACTCGAGGACTGCTCCGCCCCAGCGGCCATCAGTCCTGCGAGCAATGTGCCCTGCCCACTGCCACTTGAGCTTAGCAACTCTTCGGGCTATGTCGGTTCTTCTGCGGATCTCCTCATTTCTGATTCGATCTCGCAGAGAAACCCCGAGCACAGCCCTCTCCATTGCTCTTTGAGTGACCTTGAGCCTTCTGATAAGGCCCATAGTGAGCGACCACTATGGGCCGTGTGGCAACGCGCTCGGCTTTATATCCGGACGTCACAGGTTCAGATCCCAGGTAGTCAAAAAATGAATTTGGTATTACTGCCCGAGTTTGTAATCACCAACCGGCATTTGGCAAACATGGAAACTAAGACAAAACCAATTATCTGTAGCAGTTACTTGTTTTCATTGCAGGCCTTTGTAGGACAATTAAAAGGCTACATAGCAATTAATTCGTTGTCATAAAAGGAAGATTTTTCATAATATGGCAATAAACACTCACCTCATTATAATATGGGTCAACCGCATTCCTACTAACATTCGTTCTAAATTTTTTCTTTCCCAAAACAACAACGACGAAGGAATTCGTTGAATTAGGGTTGGACCACGCCAGCTTCCGAGCCTCCATTACGTTAATAGAGATCTGTTGAAAAAAAAATTGGTCAGAAACATCAAAAATATAAATTTCATTTTTTTATTATCATTAATAACAAAATCCGAATAACTCTTTCCAATACTCAATACTCAATATTATCATCATCATCATCATCATTTCAGCCGAAAAACGTCCACAGCTGGACAAAGGCTTCCCCCAAGGATCTCCACAACTATACTCAATATTCGACTTCGTTCGCGAAGACTACACTATCCCACAGGAACCTGTTACCAGGATTTATTTATTTATTTATTTATTTTTAATAAGAAAACCAACAGCGTTACAAAATGTATACAATTTTTCAGGTAGGTAAAGAGTAAGGCCAATTATAGGTTTCCCTGTTTAAATTAAAATAAACTTACTACTTAAAGAACAGAAGCCCACATGATTAACTCATTAAGCTGTTGTTGTGCATCCGTAATTAGGTACACTAATAAATAAATAAAAATACTAAAACAAAACATTTACATAGATTTTAATGTGTTTTTAGATGAAAAAAGAGAATAACACTAATACGCACCGTGTAGTTACTAAACTCATTGATAAATACGTATAAATAATAATAAAATACTTACAAATTAAAAATATTTTTGGTAATTATAATAATATACTTAGATAATATTATAGAAATTAATTAATTTATGATATCATTTTCATTGTAGATAATAATATAATAAAACAAATATATAAATATATTCTATATCCTAGTCCGGCTCATAGTCTGTCTATGTGCAAAGTTTGATCCTAATCCGTTCAGCCATTTTCACGTGATGCGCGGTCAAATAAACAGACAAACAGACAAAAATTCTAAAAACTGTTGGAACGTGTTCTGATATCGATTCTTAGTATCCTCAACTTTTTTTCGAATATCTTCCATGTACAGACTTTCGACCCTCTTTAGCTTTATTATATGTATAGATAGATAGATATAGATATTGCAAAACCATAACGTACATAACGTAGGTAACAAAATAAAAGACTTGGGCACGCACGCAATTAAAATGAAAATGCCATAATTTGATCCTTACATCATTGCAATAGGATTGAGAAACATTGAAAATATTTTACGCTGTTCAAATCAAAATGTTAATTGCAATAAGTACTAGAAAGGGTCTCTTCCCCACATCATATACACACGTCTGCTCATCTACATACCACAAAATGTCCAATTTGCTCGGTAGACTTTGAACCATATGAATCTATACTAATATTATAAAAAGGAAAATTTTGTATTTTTGTATATATGTATGTTTGTATGCTTGCAACGAATAAACTCAAAAGCTACTGGACCGATTTAAAAGATGCTCTCACCATTAGAATGCTACATTGTAACATAGGCTATTTATTTAAAAAAAATCATTTAAAAACAAAAGTACACCCGTGCGAAGCCGGGGCGGGCCGCTAGTAAGTTATATGATTGAAAATGTATTGAAGAAATATGACAGTTAAGGATAGGTTGAAGAGCAGACGTCTGTATATTCATATTATGCGGCACGCTCGCGACTTCGTCCGCTTGATTGAATACCCGTTTCCACATCCTAGAATCCCATTGCAGAGCCACCTACCGGGTTCAATTGTGAGTCCGTTCAGGAACCCACACACATGCGTGTGTTTGAGGGTGCGTAAACGGTGTGGATTTGACGGTTTTAAAAATAGGGTCATTAAAAATAGGGGTTAGCATCTGTTTTCGTCCTCGGTGGCTGAGTGGCATAGCGCTCGGCTCGATACTCGAAGGTACCGGGTTCAATCCCCAGGTCGAGCAAAGTGTGTTTCGGATTTATTCGGTGCGTAGCCCGAGATTGTTATCACCAACCCGCATTTGGCAGGCGTGGTGATTAACAGCCGAAATTAATAACCTATCCTCAGCAAGCGATAGGCCTACTAGAGATTTGTTTCTTAGTTATTTCTGTTATTTATCGGAAAATAACAGCGGTTGCTAGGTAACTAAACTAAGATTTGACCTATCTCTACCAAAGATAGGTTATTAATTTCGGCTGTAAGCCAATACCCATCAATTGTGATGACTTGATTTCGATGATGGAGGTCTTTGCCCAGCATTTAGCAAACCACCTGCTTTCTAACTGTCATCTCGTAAAATTTCAATCAAAATCTATGTTATTTTTGGTAACGAAAACTGTGTTGAAATCTGGTGACACTTCCTTTAAAAAAAATACAACCGGTTCCATATACCGAGCACTGTATCGTTAAATCGGCATGTAGCTTAAACAGTCCATTGTATGTAGCAAAAACAATGAGCGAATAAGAGCACCTCATACATAATGTATAAGAATTTCGACTACCTGAAAGTATTGTGGTATATCCGGATTCTGTTCATTTTCAATTTTAAATATCGGTCGTCCATCTTCTTTTTGTCTCGTTTCGGGTGCTCCATACATTTTCCAATACAATGTCTTTAAAAACTCTCTAATTACAAAACAAAAATGAGTAGATATCTACAGCCACACAGAATCTCAGAACAATAAATAAAGCGCTATTGTTTTGACAAATTATCTGACAATAGGATTGGCCAAGATTGACAGAAGTCACATGGTAGCATGGACGGGAATCTATGACCGAATCACCCAATACTTGGAAAAAGAGTTTCGTCGCAAAGTGAATTTATTTACCTCCCTCCAAGGTTATGTCCCACTGCACCGTTCGACGAGGATGCAACAAACTCGACTATTTGCTCGCTCAAGAAACGTACTATAGATGTGCCTAGATGCCAATAAATAGGCTCGGCCTAGTGTAAGTACTAGTACATTGTATACTACTCATACATATAATATTAAGTAATGGGACACAAATACTTATCAAATTGTTTAAGGCGAAGGGTAAGGCACACTAGCGCCACCAATTGATAATTTGACAATTACTAACTGACTGGATGTTTCTTTAAACATTGCGTACCGTCCGACAACAGGAAAGCATCCATAGTATTTATTTAATAATTGTGCACTACTTTTTGTTGCGTGGTTTATTCACAAAACGGGCTATCGCTTTTATTCACAAACAATGACCACTGTTGGTGTTAGCGAATGAATACAAAAACAAACCTAAAAGTAGTGCACAATTATTAAATAATAGATGTTTGCCTAGTGTCGGAAGGTCCGCAATGTTTGAAAAAAAATCCAGTTTAGCAGTTATCAAATTAAATCCATTAGCGACGCTAGTGTGCCTTACCCTTCGCCTTAATAAATTTAAGTTCAAAGTTTTTGTGGTTCGTCTCCGTCGCTCGCTGCCGCACACACATACATTGTCGACCTCCGCTGCGCTGCCGGCCGCTGCTGTGTAGCCGAACAGATTAGTTAATAGTTACGTGTAACCGTGGTGTTGTGACGAGTTTGCGGTAGTGCGAGAAAAATAATAGTTGATAACGTCGCAAATGTACCTACCCCCTGTTTTACATATTTTCTTTACAATTGTTGTATGTATACAAATTGTATTTCTATATTTAAACAATAAACTATTTGTATTTGTATTTTGTATTGTAACAAAAGAGATACATACATCGGCGTGCTGAGAACTGTCTCCACTAATTTGTTGCAACGACAAGAGCTATCAAAGACCGAACACGCTGTGCGATGCTTGCTTGGCAGTCAGATCTTGCAGTTTTCGCAGGATTGTATGTCTGAGCCGCCCTGAACGAGTGGTCTACCAGCACACGTTTTCCCTCCTTCCTATGACGTGGGGTCCTTCAAACGAGGCGTGAAGAGCATCTTGCGAACCGGCAGAGTAAGGGTGATTGATGTTGCGTTGTTTCCACGCGGCACCAGATTGTTTTCAGGTCTTGGTCTAAGTCTCGGTTTTGCTCTTTATCTTAGACATAAACAATTTAAAGCGTAAACTTTTTGAAATAATGATAGAGTTTTTGTAGATTGTTACATACTTACTCATCTCTAACAACCATTAAGGCGGCATCGGTACCTATAATATTCATTGTAAAGGTGGATTTATATCTGTCTGACGTGTCGTGCCGTGATGCATCAGAATGGAATCGGTTTCATACATTTGGTATGGAAACGTTTAAACTAGAGTGTTGTGGCGTGTCGTGATGGCTTAGTACTAAATGTATGAAACCGATTCCGTTCTGATGCATCACGACACGACACGTCAGACAAATATGACAATATCTCACCCAGAAGGATAACAGCTGCACATAAAAATGGAGAAAT
The DNA here is from genome assembly GCA_963082485.1 of Eudonia mercurella. NCBI lineage: Eukaryota > Metazoa > Arthropoda > Insecta > Lepidoptera > Crambidae > Eudonia > Eudonia mercurella. Next base: position 26,573,539 of record OY720022.1, read on the forward strand.
TTGAGACAGTATATTATTACAGTATATTATTATAAATTTGGTCAAATTATGTCAAATTCCGTCTTACTGTTACTGTGACGCATAATATATTTAAAAGGGTATAATTTAAACGCTCACCAGAAATATTTTTAGACCCTAAGTCTAAGTACCAAATAAATTAAATGACTGTACAAATATTATTTTTGCTTCCAATTACCAAATTGAAACTCGAGGCATAAAATATTGGTGTTATCTATTTGGTGACAAAATAACATATTTGGTCTGAAATGCAGTTAAAAGATATTCATATATTTTTAAGGTATTTAATAAAAATACAAATTGTATCCTTTTTATAATATTTTAGGAAACACAATTTGGTGAGCATTTATCCGTTTGGTAAGCGTTTCGAATTTTATTGGTAGTAGAATTGATACATTTTTGGTAGGCGTTTAAACACAAGCCTATTTAAAATACAAAAAAAAAAACTCGATGACATAATAACAGTCTCATTAGCTCGGCCTAACCGCCAATAGATCAGCGTTTCATCCTCAATCGAACACCGAACCCGCTATCGATACGATCGATTCCCGCAACCAAATCGCTGGGCGTCTTGTTAAAATATCTCCGCCAGATTTACAACTTGAAGTCGAAATTTTAATGAAGCCACACTGATGGACACGCAAATAAAACAATCGATGTCTTTGATATATAGGCGCGCGCAATGATTAGTGGCCTAAGTATTGCTATAGAGCGGTCTAGCCGTGGGAGAACTATTTTTACTTGCACGAAAGCTAGGGAAACGTCAATCGCGATAAGCGGCACCAGTGATCAATACTTGTTTCCTTTATGGCTGATTTTTCAATCATCGGATAAAACTTATCCTTCCGATAAAGTATTACGCAATCAAGCTAAAATGTCACCTGAATGTCACAAGAAGTCATGTTATAACAATACATTATTAAAATAGTTATTTACCACATGAGTGGGTGTTTACTCATGTGCTAATACTTTATCAAACTTAGACCATATAACCAATTATCAAACGAATAAGTTTTAACCGTCAATTGAAAAAAATCGACCTTTTCGCGCCAGAAACGCGACGGTATCATCGAAATAAAGGATACGCCGACACAAGCCGAGGGCGCGGCGAAGCGAATGTGTGTGCGGGGGCATTCAGTCATTGAGTTCTCACCGATCGACCCGCCCGTGACGTCGCGTTTTACCATCAGCTCTTCGCTCAAGAACCTCCTAGAACTGAACACTTCTGAATTGCTTACCGGCCGGTGCGCGTGTGTGTGAGCGCGCGAAAGGCGACTTCCACGAGCATCAGCTCCAACTCCGCGAACGGTCGTGTCGTCGCCACGCCGTCGACGTCAGCTCGCCAAATAAGTCCCATATATTCCATTCATCCATCATCCATCCCTCCTCAGCTCCCATTTTTCTTAACCAATCCACCTTCGTCGCTGTAACGGCTGCCTTCCCGGCAGCCGATACACGGCCTTTAATCATTAGGTGGAACTCAGAATTTTGGATGTTTTATTTGATAGGAGATTTTGGAGAGTTTGCTGATGACCATAGACTGTCAGACCTCAAGTCGAGTGTTCGAACAACCGTAAGAGGTTTTCTAGACGGAATGGCATCACTTAGGGCGTATCCCCGTTTCCTACTAGATTCTGAGGGGTTCGGATCGGATTAGGAGTGAACAACCCGAGGGCGCCGAAGATTTCGGTTCGGGTTGGGGGGGGTAATTTTTAAATGCATGCCCGGGTTTTTGACACCACCAACCCGCAATAGCAAGCGTGGTGATTAAACCATGCCTATCAGTTGTAGCGATAATTTGAATTCAATGATGGAGCCCAGCAGTGGGATAGTATAAAGGCTATTTACTTAACTTTTCTTTCATTACAAATAAACGTCAGAAACAAATTTCATTCATAAACGTCTGTACGTACTTCACTCTGAATCGTCAACTACTGATGCCCTGGCTCTCTTAACTATGGCTGCTGAAACACAACAATGCTACAAACATTGATGTTATGGTGACATGTTTAGATAAGATGGTGGTAACTAGCCAAGCGAACAAAAGAACCCGATACCACCAACCAAACTGAGTACACAAACATGTACTACCCGCTGGGAATCGAACCCGGGACCTCTGGTTTTGGTAAAATTTGAACTAACTGCGCTGCCTTTGCATTGTGACTTCCGTTAAAATTTACCAGGGCTTCGATTCTGCTATTTAGAAACGTCCGTAATTGTGTGTCGGTGGTCTGATAACGTAATTTTTTCTACGGTCCAAATGACGTAATCATGATTATTTACATATTGTTGTTGCGAACAAATTACAATTTGAAAACTTTGTCAAAGTGTTTAAAAAATTCCACGAGCGGGATTTGAACCCGCACCCCATAACATGCCGGGTCAGATGCACTACTAACTATGCTATCGTGGCTCAATCCCACTCGCTGAAATTAATCAACACTATCTACTTTTACTCTGTAAGCCAAAGGAGCCCTATTCAATGTCGACAACTAGGTACGAATCCGCTCGTGGAATTTTTTCAACACTTTATCATGACGTTATCATGCTACCGACATACTATTGTGGCATTATTGAGTTAGTAGACTTAAAGCCCTGGTTCGAATTCCACCATTTTTATTTTAGAAGAGGCCTGACAGTCACACGTCCGCCCTTCCTCTCCACACCAGGAGAAGCCCGGTGGGGTTTCTAGGGGTTGGTGGGTATCCCCCTTATATCATACCTGATCGAAGACCTACCTACACTCTCTTCGCTTCCTTATCCTGTAATAATGTGGTACGACAAATATAACCTGCCCAGTGCCATATAAGTTTGGTAATTCTGCAATGGGTCACTGGTGACCTGTGGCCTACAGGTTTTTTCAAAACCTATCACCAGCTAGTCTAGTCTCTCACAAGGGGTACTTATTTGGTGAATCAACAGTAACAAAACAAGAGTAGCTATGCAGTTATACCACATCAGAAAACCAATGACAGATTCACACTAATAGACTTATAATAACAGGGAAATTATTGAGCTAACAGAATAAACATGTTTGTATAGCTAGGATCTAAACTGCGATCGAATCGCTTACAAACATAGTAGCTGTGGCAGTAACAAACACATAGGTTCCATTTACTATATAAGGTCACTTTTTATCAACTGCAAATATTTTGACAAAACATCTAATTGTATCAGAGAAATAAGCCCCTAGCATTTCAAAAAAAAATTCAGGCTAGTTTTTTTTTTACTTTTCCTGACACAAAAATTGTAATATTTTTAAGAGCGGCATCTCTGTCGGTTTTTTTGTATGAAACTAGGGGCACGTGTAAGCGGTGAAGGCACTGCGACCTCTCTGTTTCGGCTCCTTTGAATTGAAAGTACCGAAGGTGCTTTATTTTTCTTTTTAATCGAAATGACTTTTGGCATTTTCATTGAAAACTAGCGTATAAAAATTTAAGGTTTTTTCATAAAAATAGTTTATATGTTGTTGAATTTATCCTCAAAATATTTGCAGTTGATAAAATGTGACCTTATATATGCCTCATTTTCTATGTACAGCTTATTTATAAAATAAATCATTATATGAATTTAAATTAGAGACTTTGAGGAAGTTAAGTAAATAAAACAATTAACTTTATTGTAATGTTAATATATTAGTTTATATTCATGTATAAATTATGGTTTTTAACTAGTATCCACTAAAATGAAATCTTTCTACAAACTTTATAAGCCTACATGACTACAGCTACGATTAAACTTACAGTTAGTTAATGTAACATAAAAGCACTTATACCCATTTTCACTAACTACACTAACGTTACCTCTCGGGCATTTTAGGTGACAGTTGTCGGAATAAGCCGTCACCTAACACGACTAAAGAGAAACCTAACAAGACTGAAGTGTAACCTAAGATTACTGAAGTGTAACCTAAAATGTAGGGGTGTAGGTGACAATGGGCATCAGTGTTTTAATAAATGCACAGAAAAAATATTATACGAATGGTTATTATAACAATAATTAAATTTAGAAATACGGAAGGTGGCCACTTAAATACCTTTATTTAAAGAAGACTTGCTTAATGGTAAAAAAATAATTTAATCATTAATTGAATTAAACCATGTATTGTCCAAATCGGCTATAAAAAATAATAAAGTTAAGGGCTGCGAGTTGTGTCTCAGTAGCCTGACTTTGATACACTATGGGTTACAAAAATCAAAAGGGTCACTGAGTAGGACCTTTGCCCTATTTATCTAGTAAACGGATGAAACTGTTTAAATATCATGATTTTACAAGCAAATTTTTTCACTTAAAGTTCAAGCTCTATACTGTTAGAGTTTTGTATTTGAATCGAATTATGCAGCGAAATGTTTAACAGCATCATGAATTACGTAGTTAATTTGTGTGCAGAAGGCAAAGAAAATGTAAAAATTGGACAGTTGATCATTGCATTGAAAACGGGTCTACGTTCGATTGTACATACTTTAGAGAGTACGAAAACACCTGTGAAATTAAAAAACGTATTAAGTGCATTAGTATGTATACAATTGTGACATTTATAAAACCTTATTCTATTAAAACGGTCAGAAACGTGAACTGTGAATGCCATTGTATCTACTTATTTTAACGTTACGCATCTCCTATAAATACCTAACTGTCGTTGAAATTAATTTCTAATAACATGTAGCGTAAAAATAAATATTAATATGATTATAGTAAATAAGTACAAAAGCAAAAAATACATACACGATGATAACTCTAGCTAGATACACCCATAATTTATAATAGTAGGTTACATGTTTATTATTATTATAATTGTTATAAATATTACAATGTCGCCTTTACATATTAAGACCAAGATAATAATCTCTAAAAGAAACTTATTCTAAAAACTAATTGTAATCTAACGATTTTAAATTCTAATTTCTATGTTTTGACTAGTATCACTTTATTTACAGACATTAAAACTACAAATTTTTATTTAAAAGACTAAGGAATGATTATGATTCTCAAAAGTGAGAAATGTTATCCTAAGACATGGCGAAAATAGTACACATAATGATATTCTATATATATCGTTCTGAATAAAAGTCACATAGATCAAAGATATTTGCAATTGAACCTTTTGCCTAAGCACGGTGTAAATCTCATTATGTACGCTTAGGATGAATGGAATTTTTCTTGTATCAGTAACGTTAGGGAAAAAAAAAAACTATAAAAAAAAAATTAAATCCTCATTAGAGTGAGACATATTTTTTACTGTTTCATTTGGCTTTAAGGCTTCGACGGCTGATGCTGAAGTTCCCTCGCTTCGCTCGCTAGAGCGAAGCGAGGGAACTTAGAAGTAGATAAATGAGTTTTGACGGTAACATAATCTGGCTATCAAAGCCTTGTTATACTTATTATCTCTTCTGTGATTATACTTGATTTATATCACCACGCCTTAGGTTTAAACTTTCTTATTAGGTATATACCTCGTTTCAGAAAACTTATTATGTAAATTAAGCTCTATATAAATTACAATAGACTTATAGGAACAAATAAATTAAAGATTGTTACTATTAACTACAATAAAAATAAGGAACATAAACTTAAAAACAATTTATTGCGATTCGCTACGAAATTGAGAACGCATAACATAAAATAAAATATGAACTTATTAAATAGTTTTTTGGAAAAGTTAAAAAAATATTTTATTGAAGTTTTCAAAAGTCTTGTGTTATTATAAGTATCTGCTTATCGTGTTGGTATTAAACTAGTTTATAAACCATTTTTTTTTTAATTTTTGTGATTTTTATTTTTGTACAGTACAGTATTTAAAAAAAAAATGTTTTTAGACGTTTTATGAAAGCATAAAACGTATCACCATCAGCTCATTTTTGTCCCCACTGCTGGGGCACGAGCCTTCCCTATGGATAGATAGGGAGAACGGGCCGTAAACCACCACGCGGGCCCAGTGCGGGTTGGTGGTTGTTAACGACTGCTAATGCGGCCGGGACCCACGGCTTTACATGCCTTCCGAAGCACGGAGGAGCTCGAGATGATAAATTTTTGGTCACCCATTCGACGACCGGCTTTTGCGAAAGTTGCTTAACTTCAGCACTCGCAGACCGGGCGCGTTAACCACTGCGTCATCGAGCTCGTACGTAAAACAACATTTTTTTTTTTAAATACATAAACATGATAATTAGATAGGTTATTGACTGATTAGACACCGGATAATTTATCAGCAACTGTAATATTTTTTTAAATAGAATTTGTATGAGAATGGCTGCAACTATGACGTCACTATTTTGGTTGCTATTGAGTATTTATCGATAGGTTTTTAGGTTACAGTATTCATGCATAGGTCCAATAAAAGATAGATCTACTTGATTTCGTGTATACGCTTAATGTTATGGAATTAACACAGACCTATATATTTGGTCTGTGGAAATTAACTATTATTCTTGTCAACATCCCTATTAGGTATAGCAAAACTGAAAATAGCACATGAATAAGAATACTTGCGTCAGAAGAGACAAGAACCCGCACATTCGCTAACCGAACGATAGCTCTTCCAACTGAGCTACCAAGGCATTGATGTCTCTTTTGACTTCTTCAGGGGCTTGGTTTAGTACGCTATTGAAAGTGAAAGTTTCAAATAGATTAAGGGTAACATGTCCAGTGTACCGGCCCCCACCAATGTCTGTCCACGCGACAATATTTTTAAAGATATTAGGCATTCTCTTATGGTTTTGACCCTAAATCCGATGTTTTTGAAAACTACTTTTAATTAACTACAACTAAGACGCAGTGACATCTGCTGTAAGTTATCAGCGGAGTTTTAGTACGTATTCGAAAACGGAGGCTAGTGCACGCGTGTCAACAACCACGCCCAGTAAAAAAACAATGGTCGAGAGCTGATTTTAAATGGTGAGTTCTAGTTCTTTTTAAAGTTATGTTAAATAATTTTGTGTTTTATGGGACATATATACACGTCTATTTATTTGATTTAGGAGTAAAATATGCGTTATTTAGTACCGTAATTTAAAAAAATCGAGGGCCGGTGGACTGGACTTCGATAACTAACTTATAGCTATCGATATCGACAATATTATGGTGGACAGCACTAATTCGATATACTACAGACAATAATGTGGTTTTGTAAAATTCAAAGACTTATTATAAAATTGAAAGAAGGAGTTTTGAACATATAAATATAAATCATACAACTTAAACAAAATATACATAACAGGTTAACATATCATGTTAATAGGTACCTACGTCATTTTAAGATAATTAACAAAGGAAACTATCCTACTCGTAAATAAACTTCGACAGTTTTTTAAGATTTCAAGTATATGTAAGTATGTAAGTATATGTATCTACTGTATCAAGTATACATACATAAATAAAATATGTAACATCAAAACTAAATCTGTGAAACGACAGGGAAACATCAAAATTAATTATATAAACCATTTCTTCCATATTTCATCACTAGATTATTATAATTGCATTAATTAGGTATGTTAGTCCTTGACGACATCACCTGGGGCTAGATAGCTATCTGGTGAGCTCACCAGGTATTTAAAATACAGATTTTCAGATTAATAAAATAAATGTACGTACCTGCTTGCATACACCATCTAAGAACTTCCATGTTGTATGATGCATCTTAGATCATGCAACTTATGCATCCACACGGCAGTAATTTTTGTAGGTTAACGCACAATATAAGGATATAAGGAGGGTTAGTGCCCTCGTCCACGTCCGTATATGTGGAGTCCTGTGTTTTACTAAAAGTCGGTCACAAAATGTGCGATAAAACCACGGCGCAAAAATCGGTCTGATTATCGGTCCTACAAAAAGTCGGTCGTGGGCGAGCGCCGTTAACGTTAACGTTACCAAATGATTCGGGTATCGTCCGGTTACAAGAAGTTGCAAGAAATTTACTTGACGTTATCAGTTTGCAAAACGTTGCTTCAATAATAGCAAATCCTGTATGGATGCATAACATTATAACACTACCACGAAATTACAAACTGTTTGCAAGAGCAAAGGACTTAATAAGGTTCTAAAGGGATAGGCAAACTCTTTATTTAGGTCGATCTTATCCTCTTCACTTCTCGGCTGGCAAATCAATCAAAGAACCCTGGTTTTAAAGTATTTCCTCCTTAAAACCGTTGTGTGCTCGTCAGTACAGCTCGTTGAACGTCATAGGGTGGGGATGGGGAGTGGTCACCCTCATGTCGTCGATCTGCATCGGTTCCGAGAGGAGCATGGCGCTGGTCCCAACGTTGGGCGTGGGGTTGGGCACGATGGAGCCGTTGGCATGGCTGGAGTTGCCGTTCGACTCCTGCCTCATAATGTTGCGACGCCATTTTGCTCTAGCGTTCTGGAACCAGACCTGTTGACAAATTCACACAATTGGTAAAAATAAAGCTCATGATATCCAAAATTGCTGTTACGATTATTTTCGAGGATTCAGGCAGTTTATTTGTGTTTGCATCGTGAATAGTAAGTAACGCGTAGCTTTATTTAATCCTGTATAAAATGGAAAACATTTTACAGGCGTCAAAAGTGGAAATTCAATTTCATAAAACAGAAAGCTCTTCAAATAAAAAATCGAAAAATTTTCAGCATGGGTTCATATTGTACTTGGTTTGGTTGGTAGTAGAGCTTCTTTTATAATCCAAGTAAGGCTTGTTATATATAAACAAGTATGCCTGGCTAGCTATCACCTTCTTGTCTATGTCCGTCGCTATAACCACAGGGTAAGTAAAATAGCTGTTTTCCTACAATTAAGAGATAAGGAAACCAGTTTTACTTAAGTATTTTTAACATCATAAAGACCTTTATTCTTAAACTAAGATATAATACCTACTACCAAATTCAGAAGTAATAGCAATGAGATCAAAAGAGATAACGAACAAAAACTCTTTTGGTAAAAAAATAAAAATAAGTTGCTTCAATTGAAATTGAGTGGCATAAAATTATGCATTGAACAGAGCGATCAAACAATCTGAATTGTTTCAGTTTCAGCGGCAATACGTTTACCACTGGTTAAAAAAAGGTTCGTATATCTTACTATTGATGTGGGAAAGTCTGTGATAGATACAAGCCTATTAGAACTACTATATAATTAGCATCAGGGTTCTGATTTGATCGCGAAGTAGGATTTAACAGTACTGGGTGATTTATTATAAGGGAAAGGAGGATAAGGCTTCATCATCATCATCATCATCATCAGCCATATGACATATGATAAGGCTTACTTGCTGTAAACTATAGGTAGTACTTAATTGTTACAAATATATCAATTTTCACGGTTTCTTTAAGATGTCAAGATTTTCAAAGACACTCGATAGACTGTTCGAAGACTGGGCTGGGGGGTGTCCGGCGGTTGTATTTCAGCCAGGTGAGAAAAAGAGAGTAGATATATATAATAAAAGAACTATGGTTTGTGTACCGTGTATAGTGGCGCTTCCAAGTACGTTAGCCTATGCTCCCGGTTTTTGTCATAATATGGAACACATCGAGGTTAACATAGCTACTATTAATGTGGAGCTCGATAGCGCAGTGGTTAACGAGCCCAGTCTGCAACTGAAAGTTAGGCAAAGACCAGCCATCGGATGTTTGACCAAAAAACTATTATCTCGCTCTCCTCAGTACTATGGAAGGCACGAAGCCGTTGGTTCCTGCTGCACTACCAATCCGCACTAGGCCCGCGCGGTGGTTTATGGCCCGTTATAGGGATTACATCCCTATCCATCCCTAGGGAAAGCAGCAGCTCCAGTCCAGCAGTGGGGACATAAAAATTAGCTAATTATGATGATGAATGTGGAACAGTCTTATTACTGACCTGCAGTACCCTCTTGGATAGGCCAGTCTTCTGCGCCAGTTGTTTAAGGTCTTTAGCATCAGGGTTCTGATTGATCGCAAAGTAGGACTTCATGGTGCGTAGCTGGTGGTGTTTGAAGCTGGTGCGCATGCGCTTGGTGCGTTGGGTGTGGCTGGACACGCTGCCTGGTGACGCCACCGAGGACTCGTAGGCTAAAGACTCCATTGATGATGATAAGTCTCCACGATGTAGTATTTCTGTTGACAAAGTCCTTTGTGAATAGTCAGGAAAGCAACTTACGCAGTTATTGGTAAGTGAAATTTTCTCTGGGTGAAGTAACACCAGAAAATTTGTATCAGCCACAAGTAAAAGGGTTTAGTACTTCATTGACACAATCCTATTTAGATACCTACTATATTGGATGGTCTCCTTCTCAATCGCCGCAATACAAAGCAGATAATTATATATATAACTGTTTATGCTCTATAAATATCATTTCTACACAAGTTCAAATGGCCACATTCCCAAATCGACATCAACAAAATGACAACAATCTAAACGATAGTAATAGATTTCTAAAGATACATTTCGCATTTAGGATCCACTAAATGCAGGTATTTCGTTACCGTACACCGATCATTAAATAACTGAGGCAGTATTATCCACGGAGTAGATAATTAACTGTTCTGTGGAATACCACATATATATATATATATATGTAGGTAATAACCTATACAGTAGTCGCAGTCTCAAATTTCTTGGAAAGTCGAGATGCGTTCTCCTACATCACTGAATGTTATGTATTAAAACATTCAATGAGAAACAATGAGTTATTAATAAAAAATGTCATGAACTCATGTACCTACTATTACGTACAGCATAAGGGCATTTCAAAGACTTTGTATAATTTTCAAAGACAAGTTACACTAAATGTACTGTTCGTTTTTTCACGAAAGAACTCCCAAAACCCTTAACATCTTCTCTCTGTGTTAAATCCTTTCTGTATTTAAATACAACATTTTAACAGCTCTTTAATAATAATCCTTGTGAAAATTATTATCAAGTACTTTATTGCAAAATAACTTTTTAATAACAGCTATGGCAAGCAGAAATGCAAGAAAAATAATACAAGCTAGAACAGCTGCTGTTCTAGCTTGTATTATTTTTCTGTATTTCACTTAGGCATAGAATGTTTCAAAATAACAATTTTTACGGATCTACTCGCGTTTTCAGTGCGCAATATATGCATAATATCTATTTATTTAGTTTTGTTGTTATTATATGGAAATTGTGTTTTGTTATGTGATATTACATTACCCATCAATTGTAGAGAAGCAGTGCTGCAATGGGACAATTATTAGGCTGTTTACTATGTGATATAAATATATGTTTTTTCTTTCTTTATTTCTTATTTATTTTACTAATTATTTAACTTTAGAAAACCATATAGATAGCTACGTTTAAAAAGTTATAAAAGTTTAGAAACAGACATTTTTTGGAAAGTTTTTTTGGCATGTTTAGCGTCAACGGACTTAGTTGAAAGAATCAGAGCTTTGCAGTTTGTATGTGATACCGAAATGTGAAAAGGCTCAAACAATACATCATCAACATATCAACATACAAACTAGTCCACTTCTGGACATAGACCTGTTGAAATGTACGCCACCGAGCACTACATACCGGTTCTAATTTGTTCAAAGTTAATATACTCGTGCATAAACGACTATAATAAAATGTCGTTTATTTCTGTAAGTATCATCAACATCATCAACTCATTTTATGTCCCCACTGTTGGGGCACGAGCCTTCCCTATGGTTAGATAACCTCTTGAGCGTCGATCGACCACCAGGTGGCCGATAACAATTAAAATTTTATTGTGTCTGGTATTCGCGCGCTCGAGCTCATAGGGAGAACGGGCACTAAACCACCACGCGGGTTCAGTGCGGATTGGTGGTTGTTAACGACTAACTCGACCAACGGCTTTACGTGCCTCCCGAAGCATGGAGGAGTTCCAGATGATAAACTTTTGGTCACCCATCCGATGACCAGCCTTTGCGAAAGTGGCTTAACCTCAGCACTCGCAGAGCGGGCGCGTTAACCACTGCGCAATCGAGCTATGTAAGTATGGCATATGGCAATATATTACATACCTACGTTATCATTATATTCAATTGTTAGCCTCCCATCTCCAGTGAGATTGTTTTCGGTTTCATGCTTACCAATTTTCTTTAAAATAGTAATAATAACTCATAATAATTATTTCAAAGAAACATGGAAATCACCACAAAGAATGTGCTCGCACAGTAACATCTCGACATTCCCAACAAAACAGTTCATGTAAATTCTAAATAACTATAAATGTTTGCATCCATCATTGGTAATGAGGTATAATTGCATAGTTAGATAAAATTGCGATAAAAATCTACTTGAGTGAGTAAATACAACCAAGCGGTTCCAACACATTTAATTCACAAGTTATGGTTTCATAATAAGGTAATGTAGCAGCGTGGGGTAGTGGTAATCGACCTTGTATTTACATTCCTCAGACGTGTATGGCGGTTATAAGTCTGCTTTACGATTCCATATCAGTTTGTATGAGTACACCTTCAAAATTTAAATAGCTTGGCTTTTCTTTCAGTTGTAGACCTAAGAATGTTACGACTTTCACTTCGATTCCAACTCATATCTAACCATAGAGATAAAAAAACATCTTGTTTACACTGTAAAAGCATGCCACCTACAATTATCAAATCTCTTAAAAAAAGATCTGTCACTTCCACATCCTTAAATTATCGTACTCAAATCCATGAAGCCACATCCCAGTTTTTCAGCGTTAAACCTTCGACGAAGATCACCGGACGGATCGGTCGACTGGACGCGCGATTAGTTGATTAGCTGCGGTGGCAGTGGTTACCGGTCAGTATTGCCAATTTCAATTTCGAAATTCCGCTAAACATAGTCAAAAATTCAGTCACAATTCTGGCACAAAACAACGAGGTAGGTAACACCAGTTATGACTTAAAAGGGTAACCTTTTCCCAATTTTTGGTCGAATACTAAACATAGTGACACTTTTCATAGTTACTAGAAGGGTTATTACTAACATCGCGAAACTCGATGGCGCATTGGTAAACGTGCCCGGTTAGCGATTGTTGAAGTAAAGTAACTTTCGCAGAGGCTGATCATCGGATGGGTGACCAAAGATGTATTATTTAGAGCTCTTTTGTGCTGCGGAAGGCACGTAAAGCTGTTAGTCCCGGCTGCATAAGCAATCGTTAACAACCAATCCACACTGGGCCCGCGTGGTGGGTTATGGCCCAGTCTCTTTACCCATCCATAGGAAAGGCTCGCATCCCAGCAGTGGGGACATAAACATCATCTGGTGATGATGACGATGAACTAGATGTGGCAATTTTTTTTTACAATATTTTATATAAAAACATATTTACAATATAAAATATTATAAGAAAAATTTAACCTAGGTTGCCACCGGCAGCGGGGATCGACCCAGGCTGTCGGTGGTTAGTAAATAATCCCTTAGAATGCACGACGGACTCTTCTATCTAAAGCGTCGAATTTGGTCTGAGTCCATCTTAGTATGCCGAAGGAGTATGTGAGCAGAGGCATAACCTAGCCATTAAAGGCACGCGTCTTATTGCCACCCGATAAAAGACTGTTAAATACTTTTCTAAGGCGGTAAACGAATCGCTCCCGTAATGACTGTTTTATGTCCCCGTCATCAACACCCAAAGACTGTGACATACCAAGATATTTAGATGTTTCAACTTCAGAGAGAGTTCTGAAGTTTATCGTATCGGAGAGTTGTAAATTGGTTGAATTTACTACTTTCCCACACTGTACATGCATAACCGCACACTTATCCATCTCAAACTCCATCTTGATGGCACTGCTGAAAGTCTAAGTAGTTTTCAGCAGTTTCCTATTATTATTTTAAATTTATTTAATTTTTTTTTAATTAATACGATTTTATTTAAGATTGTGTTTTTTCGCTAAAAAAAAATACGTTAGCTGTTAAATCATCACTATTACTCATCCCAACCCGCTAGATATGGAGGGAAATCCTTTGAGTTGGCAACACTGGTTACCACAGGAAACGCTTCCGTGGAAGTGGCCGAGATAAACGGAATCAGTGTAATAATAGCCTGTGCTCAATCTGTGGAAGTGATCCGGGCTAATTGTGAGATTACAATAGATATACCTAATATGCTCATTGATCATGTTACGTTTGGCAATTAGTACTTGCATAAGATATTTGGAAAGGATTATTTGGTATTTGTGATGAAGTCTATGCTCTGTCAGCATGTTTTATGATTTTGTAATGTGAGTTATTGAGTAATAAGCCTCTATTTCAAATAAGTCATGTCGTGGCTCTAGAATACCTTCTAGAACTGTTTGCATGGTTACTATGACATGAGGTATATACCTACACACATACGCCTGCACATTAGACTACCACCAACTGTCAAATTTCTTCAACAGACTTTGAACTTTATGTATAGACATATGGTTGAGCATTAATTAAAAGGCCAAGTGCGAGTCGGACTCACGCACGAAGGGTTCCGTACTTTATGACGTACGTACCAATTTTCGGTGGAAGTTTGCATGGTAATGTACATCATATATTTTTTTAGTTTTTTCATTCTCTTATTTTAGAAGTTACAGGGGAGAGGACACACATTGTACCACTTTGGAAGTGTCTCTCGCGTAAACTATTCAGTTTAGAAAAAAAAATATTAGCAACCTCAATATCATTTTTGAAGACCTATCCACAGATACCCCACACGACCATAATATCTAAAACGCTGAAAACATCAAAGAAACAGAAATTATGCACCGCAGAAACAAGCAAACGGACACCTATTTTAATCAATTAAACAAACTAAAAAAAATACGTTCGAAATATTTCAAACTGAACATTATTCAATTTAAACTATAAATTGACCGCATATCGTAGATATCAAGATAAAGTGTATTCGAACACTATCTGCCGCATAATTTTCTGTTAAAACCCTACTAAATTACTTTAAAAAGGAATTAATTGACTCAACTTGTCACTGCGCACTGATAATCCACCATTTTTAATAAAAGCCAGCGGAAGCGGTCGGCTGCTCAATTACGGAGCATCCACTTACATGGATGTCAAAACAAATAACATAGTATGATAAATGTACCGATAATTGGACATATTTTTGATCTAAACGATATAGTATAATGGACGACTACCCAAAAAAAACCGGTATAAATGAATTTCGACTTTAACGCGCACGGAAGAGAGTGAACGCTCTCGTTCGCGAGTTGTTTAAAGAAAAGTCAATAGTTTTAATTTATTAATTTCTCACCCCAAGTACTTGGGTGGCTCATAGTCGCCTTTCGGAAGCTCACCGATGCGAAACGGACTAATTATTAAATTCATAATTAAATATATTAGGTGGTTTGAATGATGAAGGCGCGAGGGTTCGGGTGGGAGCCAATTATTTTTTATTAGTTAATTTTTTTCGTAACACTATTTTTTGGTAAGTGGTTTTGCAGGTATTTTTCACTTCCGTTCAAAGTGGAAGTGTAAAAAGTCGTTAGATAGATACAAGTGCCGAATATACATTTTTGTTAGGGTAGATACATAATTAGTGTCCAAATATATTTCTTGTAACGTAAATGACATCACGAAACCATTATTTAAAATATTAACCTATTTTTTAATTGACCATAATATGAATTCTGTGTAACCTACAAAATTTTTAATAAACACTCAATTGACGAAACACCATAGTGACGTCATAGTTTGTCATTCCCACAGACCAACTGTTAATATAGGTCTGTGGCCAATTGGCCATTCCCCTACAATTTCTATTTAAAAAAGGGTATAATTTAAACGCTCAACAGAAATATGTACCAAATAAATTAAATGACTGTACAAATTATATTTTTGCTTCCCAAAATGGATAAATGCTCACCAAATTTTTACACTATTATTCAAATGATTGAGGATACTAGCTGCCCTACTCCTGCAGGTCACGTGATAGGTTAGAAATTTATTCCCATCATACTGTGGGCGTTTGATGTAGGTCGCAGCTGGTCTTTACGTCTTTACGTCAAACGGATTTTTGGGGCGGCAAAAACCTAAAGGTTCTCAGTAATTAAAAACCCTCAAAAGGTTATACTATGGCATCACGCAAGCGTTATTCCTCCCTACTAGACTCTCCAAAGCGTTCTGATCGGAACAGAACAACCTGTGCTCGTCTCTAAAGGCTAGGACCTTGGCTTGGTCTTTTCTGAGAGCGTTTGCTGCTTGCCCCTGGGCATATTCAGCTTTACCGGGCTTTTTTGGGAACGGCGAGAAACTTGAAGGGTTCCTCAAGCCGTGTGAAACGAATCACCGTCAGAGGTTTTCTAGAAGGAACGGCATCACGCACTAGTGCGTGTCCCCGGATTGTGTACCTGATTGCGAGTGATTTGGGTGTGTAGTGGCGTTGAGAGGATCGAGTGGGAGTGTGGATCGGGTGATGGGATCATCGAGGACTGGTGGTGTTGGGCTGTGGTTAAAGGCCTTCTTTCAAATCAGTTTGAACGTTTCATGCTTTCTGTATTAGAACAGTACTAAATTGAAAACCAATTGAAGAGCTTATTCACGATTGAGCTTTACAGAATAATGCCATGAAGTAACTCATGCAACAAATGGCTCGTACCGCGTCTGGCGGCGTTTTATGTTTCATTTTTATAGACAGAATTAACATGTTACCGACTTCAGATTCGTAGGTTTTTTTATATACATTTTATTTTGAGTCGAAAACCCAGTAATAAAGCATGCGGGTTGTAAAGTTTTCGATAATAACGATTGATTGTAAAAATAAAGAAGCCACGCAGTAGGTATACATTTTATTGCTCTGATAGGCGCCATAATACGTTGGTGTGAATTATAAGCGGAAGCGGGAGCGGAGTTAAGGATCAAGAAAGTCTACAAGCAACTGCAAGTAACAGTCGAACCTAATTTTTTTTTAAATTATTTAAAAGTACCTACATTGTTTATTTTATTTTGTTACAATATAAAAATTATCTATCTATCTGTATTAAAAATATTCTTACACGTAGCCGCTGGATGCGAGCTGCACAAAACCGATCGTTATAGAGATCCTTGGAGGAGAAGGTATTTGTCCAGTAGTAGATAATGATGATGATGATGTATTACAATTTTAGAATCCAATATTAGGAGCTCGATGGCGCAGTGGATATCGCGCCCTGTCTGCGAGTGCTGAGGTTAAGCCATCTTTCGCAAAGACCGGTCATCGGATGGGTGACCAAAAATGTATCATCTCGAGCTCCTCCGTGCTCGGAAGGCACGTAAAGCCGTTGGTCCCGGCTGCATTAGCAGTCGCTAACAACTACCAATCCGCACTGGGCCCGCGTGGTGGTTTATGGTTCGTTCTCCCTACCCATCCATAAGGAAGGCTCGTGCCCCAGCAGTGGGGACATAAAATGAGCTGATGATGATGATGATGATGATGATCCAATATAAATAGTTTTTCTTGTTATTGTGTTTGTTTGTGCTTTCTGTTGGCCTTAGCCTTTTTTGGCATATTTGGTAAGGAGGCCAGAATGTTGGTAGATGGTTCAATATGGGCTATAACTTTCAGTGTTTTTGCCAAACACCTTGCTCGATTCTCCACAGCTCTCGAGTGTCAGGTAACGAGGATAGAGAGCATAAGTGTTAAAATGTTAGGTAATTTATATGCTACAATTTTACCCTTTAAAAGCATTGTATTCACAATCGCCAACGCTTATGCCTTATACGCAGCAATAAACAAATTTAGGTGGACCATGAGAACCGGTGGTTGGAGTGGTCGATCAAAGTTATAGTCCAAAGAGACGGGTCGAGACATCTTGATCGCTGACAAGCTTGTCTTTAATGGTTACTTGGGAACGGTGAAACTTTAGAACACCGTAAACAATGTTCGTTGTCATAAAAGGTTCGACCGTTCAATGTTTCAATAATATTGTTTCCTAAACTTTGCGCGGGCACAGCAGTAAATAAAGTGTGTTAGCTTCCCGTAAATTTACATAACGAACTCGGTGATTGGTGCAAGTTATGTTTGGCGTTAATTAACGTAAAAAACAAAAAATGTATTGTTTCGAGCTACTCTGTGCTTTGGAAGGCACTTTAAAGGTGCGCCGTCCGTAAACGACAATTTATTTATTTGATGCCTCGCGACCATACTAAATTTTGTATGGGGAATTTACGTGTCAATTTGAAAAATAATAATTTAATAAACCGCTCGATAAATCGAAAATCTGAGACGGACGATTTGTGGTTAAGGCATTGGTGATTGTATAGACAAACTATAAGATATCAACTAAACGCCGCCACTCGTTTTCATGATTTTTGTCCAACTTTAAATGGTATTGTAGAAAAAACTACATATATTGTGTTATGAATTTATGGGTCGGACTAATTTGTAAACACGTTCCCTTTAATACAAAATATATATTTTGTTTATGTAATATGATAGTTTTTTCATCATATTTCAACTTAACCGTGACTCCACTTTTGGCACCAATCCGCACTGGGACCGTGTAGTGGTTTATAGCCTTTTCTCTTTATCTGTGTTTGGGGAAAGCTCGTGCCCCAGCAGTGGGGACATAAAAATGAGCTGGTGAACGTAGCAAATAATTTGTATAATAATGTTTAAACTTACCTAATTAAATTTGTCACCAGAAGGGGCTGTTGGAGTTTCATACAAATTCTAGTTTTGTTAACGTAATCGAATGAATTCGAATAGTAAATAGTGAGACATTCCCTGAGTGTTTAATTTTTTTATACTACATTTATATACCTAGTACGAGCATTTCATCCCTGACTTTGTCCGTGTGGCTATGAGATTTAAAAATAAACTCTTTTTATCAAAATAAAATATAGCAAGGAATGTAGCATTCTATCAATGAAAGTATTTTTGGAATTGGACCAATAATTCCAGAGACTACCCTCGCAAACAAACAAACAAACAAACAAACTACCTCTCTATTAATAGAATTAGATAAAAAATGTACTATAAAAAAGTAAACTGTAAGTACTTACATACAATTTGCTTTTAGTTACGCATTGAAACACAAAATTAATTCGACAATGTATTGAAATCTGATGACTGCCTTACGTAAGTATTCGCATTCGAGCTTGCTGAATTTATTTTTATAAGTAAACACTAATAACAGCTTTATTTACGTATTATGGTAAAATTCACAATACATCAACTTATTGTCACAGTAAAAACCTGTGAAATTGAGCACCGAGGGTCTCGTACTCGAGTTGCGATCTTGCAAGTTAAGCCATCAAATGGGTGACCAAATTAACCCTTTAACGGGCACAGCATGTTCAAATTTTTCATTGGTTTTCGACTTTATCTCAATCAAATAAAGATCAAAATACGGTGGCAATATATATGGGGTTATAAAGGGTTAAAGTTCCTTCCCCTTTCTTCGGAAGGCGCACTAGTCCGTCGGTTCCGATTGTAGACGATAGCAGTCGTTAAAACCAAGTAACCCATATTGGGCCTTCATGGTGAGTTGATTCCTTACTCTTCCTATGGGCTATTGACAGCGTAGGAAGGCCTTAGCACACTAAGGGACGATTGAAGGCTTAAAGACTTGAGAGACTTCTCATACTGCTTCAAAATGCTTTAGAAACGTAACTAGCCAGTAGCGTTTCAAAATGTAGACTCCATAAACATAATTTAATTTTAAACTGTAACGTGCAGCGCAACACTTCAAAATAATAAATGAGGTATCATGATTGACACGAGCCGACCGTATCTTAACTACGAAAATACGCAATAAATAAAGTCGAAAAAACCTACTTGTGTTAGGCTAAATGGCCATTATCCACTGCTTATAATTTAAAAAAAAACTACGTTGATGCTAATTAAAAAAGTGAGGGCAAGAAAAAGCCGCCAAAGATGACCGGCGAGATTATAGAAAACAAAAGGCTAATAACAATAAACAATATTAACCACTAAACAATTCGACCGCAAACAACAAAAAAATTCAACCGAAAAAAACTTAAACGGAGGAGGGAAAGCACGTCACCTGTCATTCGGTAACTTTTTTTGTTTTATGGCAGCGGATGGATGCATTTTGCCCGGTTGCATGGAATACTTTTTATGTTTATTATTCTGCCGTGTGTGATTCTGATGTGTATCAAAATTTTGTTACAATGTAACAGCTATCAATTGTATTTTAACTCGAGATAAGCTCATCAAACGTATCGTGCTGCTACTCGTACATTTTAATATTTCAATCGAGATTCGTTATCGCTGCATTAATGAAATTTATCGAAATCCGATCGGTTGAAATATTATTTATAAAGTTGCGATTGTTTCGCAATGATTCTGTTTAAACGTGATTATAATGAACTGTATTTTTATATTAACTAGTAATTACGGAAACAGTTGTTTTAGTAGGTAGATAAAATGGAGTGTGTCATTCAATTTCAATTAAACGGGGTTTCATTTTATTATATAACTTAAGGTGCTTAATAAAAAATAATAATTTAAATAACCACTTGATAAATCGAGAATGTGAGACGGACGGACATTGGTGATTGTTTAGACAAAATCAGAGGTAAAATAATTTAAATAAACTATAAGATATCAATTAAACGTCGCCACTCGTTTTCATGATTTTTGATAAACTTTAAATGATATTGTAGAAAAACTATACTTAGTGTGTTATGAATTTATGGATCGGACTAATTGTATACACGTTCCCTTTGATACTAAATTTATATTTATACGATAGTATTTTCAATTATATAAATTTAACTGTGACTACAATTTTTCAGGCATTTTTTGGTCGGCGCACCCTTAAAGGAAGAACATGTCGATCACTGGTTCTTGTGGAACACTAGAGCTACTACTGTACAACATTTTTTTTTGTTACTTAGGTATATAGCCTGCAAACAAATTCGTTATAATGAACTGTGTGTTCATAAGATTTGGTTTAATAGTGTTTTAGTAGATAAATTAATGTATATATTAACGGAAATGTATGTAATCCGTCATTGTATACAATTTCTAGGAAATGTATGTAATTCCTAAAATTGCCCGGAAATGTGTGAAATAAATGATATTAGACACTTTTCCTAGGAAATGTATACATTTCTCAAATAGCAATCGAAAATGTAAAACATTTAAGATATTAATGGGTACGCGGGGATAGCGCGGCGAGGGGAGGGTATTGCATGGTCTGATCAGGCGATCGCGCTAGTGCCGCATAAACAGTCAGTGCGTACGCACGTCGCTGTTGTTCAAAATGGCTGCAGAATCACGCATCTTGCTTATGAAAGAGAGATTTTATAGTGCTTTAGCATCATTAAGAATGTTAACAAACGCTAAGAACACCGCTTATATTAAAGATGAACGTTACAAAGAGTAAATAGAAGAAGTTTCTACGGCAAAAACAACAGCTAGAAAGACTTCTCGCAATTATTGGTTATTGCGGCGATACGATGTGCTTACCATTGACCAGAAAAGTAAGCTTATTTTTCCTGTTAAAAAAACTACAAGCAATATTATTTACTACGCATGTGATAGCGAGTTATTCGACATATTACACGAGGCATATATTCGAATTGGTCACGGCGGATATGATCGTATGATGAAAGAGGTATGGAGTCACTACAAACACATAATACGTAAGGATATAGAAACTTATCTTGAACTTTGTGAACCATGTCAACAAAAGCAAAAAAACATAAAAAAGCATTGTTGTAAAGCCTATTATATCGTCAGAGTTTAACTCTAGATGCCAAGTGGATCTGATAGATTTTCAGTCCCAGCCCGACGGTGATAACAAAGGGGTTTGAGTAATTTTGTATGGAAGGGTGGGTTTTTTTTAAATTAATTCATTACCGACATAAATTATACTTCAAGATAAAAATAAAAGCAAAGTCAGAAAACAAGAGTAACATATATACAGATTTTTTTTTAAAATAAGAAATAGCTCAACATCTTCCCATGATAAGCTTACTTACTCTGTTTAATAATTTTTGCTTATTGGGATAAGATCTTTAACATGAAATATTTTTTTTGTAGCGACATCGCCAATAAAAATTCCACTAATTACTCATACCCCTTTGTAATGGTGTATCAAGATCATTTAACAAAATTTGTTGTTTTAAGACCACTTAAAACAAAACGAGCTGAGGAAGTGGCTCACACTTTATTGAACATATTTACTCTACTTGGTGGTCCTGCAATATTGGTCTGACAACGGCAGAGAATTTTCCAACCGAATTATTGAGAACTTGAAACATATTGGCCTACTTTAAAAATTATTCATGGTAAACTCAGGCAAAGTCAGAGGAGTGTGGAAAGAGTAAATCAGGATATTGAAAATATGTTGACCACGTGGATGCAAGACAATAATTTTTAATAATTCACATTGGAGTGAGGGTTTGAGGTTTGTGCAACTTATGAAAAACAGAGCTTTTCACGCTCACGCGCAATCTCCTTATGAGGCACGTTTTGGGTGTAAAGTAAAAGTTGGTTTACCTTGGTTGGCTGGTGGACCTTACCCAACGATTTCACGCAAAAAGTTGAAACTAAAAAAGATTTGGAGAAAATCATACAATACCTTACCAAAAAGGAAGAGGATCCCAAAATCACTGCATGTGAACTCTCTAAGGTGAACACGGAGTCAAGTCAAGTTTCTAACAAAGATTCAGATCAACGCGAAACAAACACGCAACCTCCAGCTTGCAGCCTCCAATGCAGCGTCTGTTCACAAGAAACTCAGGGGCTCATACATGTAGAGAATGTGATGTGCAATCCACGCTGTTTGCACTGTTGCTGTAGAATCACCTGATTAAGTATTTGGATCTAAAGTTATGTGTCCATTGTGTTAAAAAAAATGAAAGTCCTAGATAATCGTCAAAGTGCTAAGAAAAACCTACAACAACAGGCTGAAAAAATGTTGAAATCGAGTGAAAAGAAGTTTGCCCCTGTACCTATTGGCACTTCTGTGCGAATTGCAGTTCCAGAGGTTGATAGAGGACATGGTGATGCCCGAAATATTGTAGGTGTAGTTTTGGCTAAAACCGATGATGAGCTCTATCGAATTGGTACCAAGAACGGAATCTTAAAACAATTATATTCTCGATCTCAGATTAATGTTTGTCCAAGTCAGAGTTCTTCTTGATGCAGAGGATGTACCGAGTACGGAGATTGCACTACGGTCAGTTGCTAACCTACAATCCACTGGAACCGGCCAAGGATTTAAAAAGTGCCTTTGCAAGAAGAACTATATTACAGCAAGATGTCTGTGCTATAAAAATAAACTATTGTGTACTTCCAAGTGCCATTCTAGCTTACCCTGCGAAAATAAATAGCCATATTCATGTGCCAACTCCTATCAGAGGTCGGCTATCTTTATGACCACTTGGGCCCGTGATGTTGCAGCTCTGAAAAGCTTTGACCTACTCAGATTGTACATGCACTGCCTTGCTTACATTTAACTTAGTATAAAAATAAAAATACTTTTATTTTAATATTGTGACATTTATAATTACTTAAATAGCAGACTGATTACTTACCTAATGAAAGTTTAGTTTACTTTATAAGAATAATATAAGTTGATTTTGTGATAAATGCACCTTACAAATTTATTGATTTTTGAAGCTTTAATTAGTAAGATAATATGAAGATATTATATTTTACGGTATGATTATTGTCTCAACGAGTGCCTTAATAAAAATTATTATTCTCATTTTAACAACGTGTTTTATTATAGAAAGCATTATTTTATATATTTCCTAATATGATATTGGAATTATATACAATTCCTAGGAAATATATACATTTCCCAGGATATGTATATTGAATACATGTATTCAATAATTTTTAAAACAATATTTTACACATTTCCTAAATAGCTTCGGAATTGTATACATTTCTTAGGAGTTGTATACAATTCCTAGATTTCATACATTTCCGGTAACATTTATACCATAAACGGGGTAGCAGTTACTTTTAAAGAAGTGTTATTTTTTGTACAACATTATTGATAATTGGTCATAGGCACGGCTCGCCTGATGGAAAAGGGTCACCGTTCCTTTTTTTAGAGAGATTGCTGATTGCCTCAGATGGCATTTTCAGCTTCACCGGGCTTGTTTGAGGGCGGCGAGAAACTTAAAGGGTTCCTCAAGCCGTGTGAAATGAATCAGGTTTTCTAGAGGGAGAACGGCATCGCGCACTAGTGCGTGTCCCCGTGCCCTACTAGATTCTCCGAAGGGTTCGGATCGGATCGGAAAGTGTCACCGCAGTCTTTTGACGCTTGCATTGCTTTGCACGCTTTGTTGAGCGTAGCTTTTATTGTAAGCTAGAGATCCATAGAAATCTGTGAATTCAGATTTTAAAGAAATCATACCCTAATAAAGCAAATAGGGGTTGAAAGTTTGTATGAAAGTTCGTTAGTTTTGAAGTAAAACACATGAAAGTTGGTATTTGGCTTTAAAGGATTGAAAAAGGGAAGAAGGTTTACCCAATTGAAATAAAGAATGACGTGCTTTAGCATATTTCGAAAAACTGCCCCTAGAAAGGTGAAAAAGGGGTAGAAAGTTTGTATGGAAATCTGTAATTTTTAAAGTTTAATCCACGAACTGGTGAACATGATAAGTTTGGCTTGTATTACTAAAAAAAACTTTTTTACTTTTTATTACTCGTCGTGTGGCTCACGTGAACAAAGCGCGAGCAAAAGCTAGACATAATACATTATTAGTGTCTTCAATTGTACATTTATACTTTTTTAGAACCAACCGTGCGCTTGCCGCTTGTCAGCCAGTAGCGCAGCTTTTTCTTTAATAAATTTTAATTAAATTTTGATACATACTATAATTAATTAAATAAATTTCCATATCGTGCACAGTCGTTCCGCGCGGCGGGCCCGCATCTGTTCCGTAAGAGCAAAGTAACTTCCTAATTGCATTATTTCTATCGGTCGGTGCAAGGTCGTTGCAATTAATGTTACGTTAATTAGGCACGCTTTTATTATAGTAAAATCTTTCTTTGTGTTTAATATTGTTTTTTTTTTTCGAGAAGCTCGATGGCGCAGTGGTTAACGCGCCCGGTCTGCGAATGCTGAGGTTAGGCAAATTATGCAAAGGCCGGTCATCGGATGGGTGACCAAAAATGTATCATCTTGAGCTCCTCCATGCTTCGGAAGGCACGTAAAGTCGTTGGTCCCGGCTGCATTAGCAGTCGTTAACAACCACCAATCCGCAATGGGCCCGCGTGGTGGTTTGTGGCTCGTACTCCCTATCCATCCATAGGGAAGGCTCGTGCCCCAGCAGTTAAGACATAAAATGAGCAGATGATGATTGTTTTTTTTGAGAGAGTTTGCTGATTTCCTCTGTGCATTTTCAGGTTCACCGAGCTTTTTTGGGAGCGGCGAGAAACATAAAGGGTTCCTTAAGCCGTGTGAAATGAATAATCGTCGGAGGTTTTCTAGAGGGAACGGCATCACGCACTAGTGCGTGTCCCCGTGCCTCACTAGATTCTCGGAGGGGTTCGGATTGAATCGGGAGGATGGCATCACGGAAACGAGTCCCCGTCACCTATAAGTTTCTCTTAGGCGATCGAATCAGAATCGAAACGTAATAAGGGTTTTATAGTAAGCTTACTCTTAGAACTATTTTACATTATATTTTATTTGTCTTTAAAAAACAGTGTCTATAGAGGAAGCTCTTATTGTCGGAGGTCAAGACTCAATTTGAGTCGATGCGTCAACTAGTTAGTTAGTTAGTTTATTTTCTATAAAGAATATTCCGACAAGACCCATAAAATTGTTTTTATTTACTTCAATAACAATAAAAACGAATGAACTAAAACGAAACGAACGAATGTTATGGCGATATGAGATAAGAAGTTCGTCAGCCAGTTGGACAAACAAGCCCAACCACCAACCAAACCGCGTACTTATACATGATTATATTTTTATAAACTTATTGTCCCCGCGGGGAATCGGAACCTCTGTGTCTACGAACAGTGGTATTAACCACTAGTCCACAGAGGCTGTTAAAACGGTAGTTGTCAACGACTGATAATGCAGCTGGGATTCGGCTTTACTTTTATACCGAAGCATTTCATACAAGATTCAAACTTATTTGAAATAGCAATCTGCTGTTACCTGCATACCATTCACGTGCCGCTAGGATGACTGGGATCACAGGTTTGGCTGACACCAGTGTTCACTCTAGCGGCGCCCTAGAGGGAAGCACGCCAGAGGACGTTTGAGCGGGCTCCAGACGCCCTGAACCATCAGGCGGCCTGCCTGATCGCTTGCAAACGTATGATATACTATAAAAGAAATATTTTTATGACCGATAGTTATTCCAGTCCGCTGATTGATGCCATTTGCGTCTTGGACGGCCTGGTCCTCTTATTTACAAGTAGTACTTAGCGACTACTAACCAATCGCATACATGTACTCACCGTTGGAAATCGCTCCCAAGACATTTGTTTCCAAAACCGGTGGTTCAATAAGGCCGTAAAATTTAAAAAAAAAAAACTATTTTAAAAGCTAAATTTTTCGCAATAAAGCTATAGTATATATTGGTTTTTTTATCGTTTGTTGGCCTCCACTGGCATTCACAGCGTTACGGGTCTTTTGTGGACAGCAAGAAACTAAAAATTCCTTAAGCCGTGGTGATCGAACATCCTGAAAGTGTTTCTAAAGGGGATGGTATTACGCAAATCCAACTTACTTTTATTTTATTGCTAACGGCCATGGACTTAGCTGGTAAGCACTTGGCATTCCTCTCACCTGATGTCAAGTGAGGAGTCCTCAACTACTGAGACGTCCTCGTCTGCTAGATTTACCAAGGCGTTTGGATCGGTACCGTGCAGATTGTGTTATAAGTAGTGTATTTACTCTGAGTGCCTTATGCACGTTTTATTTTCCATTCTTTCTACACATATATATTCTATATATATATATTTCTATTCTATATGTATATTCCATATTCTATCTAGGCTATCGCAAAAACAACTAAAACTACATAGTGGTCGAAAATGAGTTTTATACACAGCTTGATAGGATCTTTTTTCTCGATATAGGAAACAATCAATATTATATTCATGCGAAACATCAAAACAAAACATTAATTAAAATAAAAGTTATAACTTTTAATTAATATTTCAAACTTTGACCAGCCCTGCTGAACAGTTGGTATAGTGGCGTATCAGTTGTTTTTCCATTCCACCATCGATAATGCTTTCGATAAAATTATTAAACTCAACCCGTCTTCCCTATCTACAAGTAAAAAGCTACGTGTTCCTATAAAACTTTGCTAAAGAAACGAAGCTGTCGATAGCACAGAGATCGATGCACCGATTGTCGATACGACACGGAACTCTTTCGAGGGCCCTTAGTTCTCATTATTGGCGTCACGCGTTCGTCTCAAGTGGCGCTGTTGTGCAAACATAACATGGCGGACCCTTGGCGGCAAAAACACAATGACTTATCTGGTGCTGGTGGAATCGTGTGAAAGATTAAGTGGTATAGTGGTAATTTTGGAGTGTGGTAAGGGTTACATCTTTCTTTATGTGGAAAAGATATACTTTTATAAGTTTTAATTTTAATTTACGTAATTTAAAATTTCAATCAAACAGCATGCAAACTTACAATAGTTTTGGCTAGTAAAGTACCTAATTTAAGTCATTGATCGCCGTGGTGGTCACCGGTGACCGACAAACAATTAAGAAGACCGGCGAGAGTCGCCCTAATATTTTGCGAAGTAGTACACTTTCGGAAACATGAAAATTAAATTAAATTCCTAAAATTATCTTTTACGAACGTCTGAGTTATTAAAGAATGGAGTAAAAAGATAAATTATTTTCAAATCGCAAATAATAGACTGAACAAGACGCTTTCTATAGTGTAATAACTAAACGATTAAAACACTTCATACGAGACATAAGTAGGTACGTTTCATTTGACACAGCAATCATGTAGGCTAGGTGACGTTTCGGACACATTATATTCGGACATAGTGTCCCAATTGACACTTTTTAATTTAACCCAAGGCCATTTTTATTTACTTATTAGATACATCTAAAAAGGTAATTAACATAATATTAAAAACTAATTTTATTAATATTTTGATAGGTACTTTTAAAATCATTAAAATACGGTAGGTCTGCATTTTAAATGAAGTATAAAGCATGAGCTGAATATTTGATGTAAGTACCCAAGATCTTCAAAAATAAAATACTTGCCTGTCTGTTATGTTAACCCTCTGAGTCTCCGAGTAGGTAGATACCTACTATGTCTCAAATAAAATAATGGTTACTTTCGTTATTTGTCTTTGTTATTATCTACCTATTCATCTATTTTATCATTCATTATTTATTGGTAATAATTATTTCCATTGTTTTTAACGAAAAAGTTCTAAAACAAATGATTTTTACCCTAACTTCTATATTTTTTGGTTATTAAACATATCTCAGTTGTCTCAACTTTAAAAACATGCACACAATTAACTTTTTTGTTAGTCTAGCATAGGTAGTTTTTTAAGTACCATTAATCTATGAACAGAACCTATAATTCGAGCACTGAAAATACATAGAAGTTCGTCAGTCTCCTTTCTATTGTGTCTGGTTTTGAGGCAGTCAACATGTTAAGAGTAAGCCCTCGCTCCACCTCGTTCCTCGCCCTCGTTCGAAAAACTAAAGGAGTTAGACAACGGTTCGATGCCTAAAGGTGAGTCCAGACTATATGACAAAACACGTTATACAGATAGTATAGTTATGTAGCATATTTTAATTTTTGGTGTGGACGATAAGTGTCAATCTTATTCTTTTACTTTTAATTTAATAAGCATAAGTTTAATTATGATAAGATTACTCCGATAGGTACATCCCAATCGGTCTATCGACATCGACATGGACATCGACACAGTCGAAACAATAATAAACACCCAATTAATACGGGTCAAACTGCAATCCTCCTTCTTGGAGTCAGCTCAAAAGAAATCAACCCGCTGCGAACCGGAAAACGTTTTGTTGCCGCAAATGAAACATCAAAAGGGAATGAACGCAAACGTTTAACCAACTACCGTTTGTTTCCATTCGCAAAAAGAATCTCCTCACTCGGCCAGACTAACGAGTTACAACGATTTCCGGCGTTGCTGGCTGGAAACACATACACATCGATGGAAAATAACAAAAAGTATTTAAAGAATGTTCCTACTTAATCATCGGTGAAATAACGAAACAAACGGTCAGAGAGATGTGGGTGACGTTCACAATCCATTCAGTTAGAGCCGTAATTAATCGCGTCGAGGAGTCACACAACCTGAATTCACTTCGATGAGTGCCTCGCATTTCGACGCTATAAAGAATAATCCAGACAACCGACCCCGACAACCGACCCAACGGGCCTACCGACGGGCCTCCTGCTTGCTCCTGCGGCTTTAACACAAGCCCGAAAGAGACAAGCCCATTTTTGATAAGGTGTCTTCTATTCATTATTCGTGATTAGGACCCGGGATGAATTGACATCTGGGACGTAGGGGGAAGGCGGCCGCGCTTTTCTTCAGAGGTTTCTGCTAAATTTTAACGGAGTAAGTTCGATAAAATATGTATATTGTTGGCGAGCACGCGCCGAGCCGCGTCTAGCTGTATAACTTACCAGGAAAATGTTTATCAGCATCGCGTTAATAAAAGTGTGGAAAATATTTACAGAGAAGCTTTTGAAACATTAATTAGAAATACATGAATAAGCTAAAGGCGCCCCTCTCTCTTATATATAAAATATACCTTCGCTGAGAAATTCGCTTTGCGATAAATTGTGAGGTTTAACATTGACAAAATTAGGTCGAACTTACCTAGTGCAGTGCTGGCCATCCGCATGGTTTGAACTTGCATGTCCTCTATGGAGCCTTGGGCAAGTTTCCTTTTCCTTGGACGACCTTTGGGGCTGGGGCCTCCTGAGTAGAACTGCGAGGGAGAATCGCTTTCACTATGGAGTTCTTGACACCTGTTGATTGTTTTTTGCATATTTTATTTATACCTAGTTTCCATTGCTTTTTATTTTCTGATTTCATCAAAAAATAACAATAAAACATATAATTTTTTAACTATTTTTTTCGTGACTTGTCATCAAAGAAAAAACAACAGATCCTTCAGGAAGCGTCTAACAGTTAGCAGCAAGTTACATAATCAGTAGATATAAATTAAACATGTTTTACCTATAGACATTCATATCTTCGTCGCAATAATCGCTCAGACACGCTGTATCGTAGTGAGGTCGGCAGTAGACCAAGCCGTCTTTCATGCCGAAGACGTCTCCTTTAGATAGCAGGGTGCCGCAAGCGAAGCAGGTGAAGCAGGTGAGGTGGTAGACCATGTCCCTGGCCCTCATGACCAGCTCATTGGCGGTGATGCCGTTGCCACACCGCGCGCAACGCTTCACACAGAACAATCTGGAACAATAGCAAAACATGCTTTGCTATTTGCTGTTATATGATTAAAGTTGGTTGGAGTATCTTTGAGAGTGTGCTGGAGTTTTTGATTTTACATCACATTCCAATATTGGTTATATAGCCAGCGGAGAGGTTAAGTTTTTCTCACGGCAACTCTCAGCACTGGTTTTCTTAACTGACATAAAGATAGTGTACCATGACGCAGGTCAGGGCTTTCCGAAAATCTTTCAATCTCACTGGAGGTGATCATCATTCTACCTCCTCGTCACCTGTATTACAACCTACTTTTTAAACTGTGTAACTGGTCAAGAGTAATTATTTTATTATCTTATGAGTAGCTAAAAACGATGGCAACAACGTCTGACGAATTGTTTTATCAATTACTCAAACGAAATATTTTATTATAATTGAATAACAGTAATGTTGAAAGGCAGAAAAAACTTTGTAACAAGAGATTAATTAACGCGATAAATCATTAATTATACTAAAAATATCGTAGGCCAACGAGATAGATTCGGTTGTGGAAAGGTTACCGAAAAGGAAATTGTTAAAAATAATTGTGTTGGCACAAAAATATTCTGTAGTAATTCTTGTAAAGATTTTTCGCATTGTTTACCTTTGGAGCATAAAACTTGAAACGACTACCCGATCGAATTACTATCGACTCATCTTGACGTACCGCAACACTGACGTACTAGGTACACAAACAATTATACCATATGCTTCTTGAAACCCGTAGGGGTGAAATATCGAATCATGTCAAATCTAACCCCTAACCTGGCGATAATGATGGAAGGGAAAGGTTTATTATGATACTTATCCTACGCTGTAATTATTTGACCACTAGGTCGTTTCTAAATGTTTGTTTTTGTTAAGCTTCATTGAAAATCATATTGTGTTATGAATTGTTTAGGAATTTTGTTTATATTCTAATTTGGTTGAAAAATATAGTCAGAAGTGATAATCCAGTTTCTTAATATTGTCCTGTTCATATTGCAATCGAATAATGTTTATAGAATATACTTATTAGCAAAAGTCGAAGCCACAGCTTGTTCAGCGTCAATGAAGTAAATGTTAGTTGGTACCCTACAGTCTGTAGCTAAAACTATAGTACCTCCTTTAAACCTTCCACGTAAAAATAGAATATTGCTAGAATAACAGTTGATATTAAAAGACTGTAATCACGTCCAAACATAAATTTTCCAAACATAACAGCAGCTCCGACAGGTGTGGGAACCGACCAAATGCGCAAGACGAAGAGTGACGCGTCCAATACACCCTTAAAATAACACCACAACATTGACACACCACTAACCAGACCTGTAATAAGCGACCGATATTATTTATAACCAAACGCTAGAATTTCAAAGCAGCTGACATTGCGAGGAATGATCTAGTTTCTGAACGGTATAGCACAATCTACTTACAAGATAAGGGGCAAAAAGTTAAGAGCTTAACAAGATGCCACGTAGGAGTTGAATGCGGACAAAAAATGTTACTTTGTATTATACATAAAGAACATAGGTAAACTTGTCAAACCATTCCATAAATAAACTGAGTATGTTATCTTATTATTAATAACACGTAGATATGTAACGCAGACTTTGAAACATTCGCATGAGCTATTAAGTAGAGTCATGTTAAAGTAAACGCATTTGAAATTCGCAGTTTCAATGCTAATCTAAATGAACACACATGACATGGTAATGAGCCAGCAAATACTTTCTTAGCTGATGTTATGGCTGCTGGCACAAAATAAGGAGGACCCAGAAGGCAAGCTTAATAAATACCGCGCTCGAGCAACTCCCACACACCCCTTGCACGGAAGCGGATCTCGGAACAGCTCGGAACTTATCGAACGCTGCTGTTGCGAGATTCCGTGCCTGTAGAGGTTGTCTGTATGTGCGCTGCTCGCGTGCGTTTATACAGGTCGACTTTTTTATAACCATCCAAACCTTCTGAGATGAGTCCCGTGATACAAACGAACAACTCTTTCTTATGGACCAACCTCCTAACTCGAAAAAAAAATCAGCTAAAGTAAAAGTTGTTCGTTTGTATCACGGGAGTCATCTCAGAAGGTTTGGATGGTGATAAAAAAGTCGACCTGTATAAAGCTTGCCTTCTGCAGTCTCCTTGTTCTGTGCCGCTGGTGTCCATGAGTTTGGCTCACCTATAGTAGTCCTCCTTGCAGTAAATGTTTCCGTCTCTTGAGAAGCAAGTCAGTTCGGTGTCGAGGGGAAGACGGCACTCGCAGCAGCGGAGGCAGGTGCCGTGCCACTGGCGGTCCACCGCGAGCAGGTAATATCTAAACCAACACTAATAATGTTAGCACAAATAGCATACATATTTATGACTTCAATTTCAATAAAACACTAACATTTGAATATATAAAATTGAAGAAATTTTTCTTAGTATAAAAAACGTAAAGGCATTCCAATGTCATAAATAAATTTATATTTTGGTATGGTATCATTTTCTGTTGTTATTTTGGTATTTTTAAAGAGCGCAATGCAGTTAATGTTAATTTCATACAAGATATTTATTGAATAATTTATGGATTGTTAAAATTTTTCAGAAAATTCATATCACCTGTCTTGTATCCTGCCCCCGCACCCCGCGCACTCGTCGGGGGCTGCGGGGGACCCCTCCGAGCTGTCTCGTTCCTTTAGCATGGCGCCTTGTTCCGTTGGTGTGTCCGAACTGGACTCTCTGTCTCATATAACAAGGTTCAATTCTTGTGGCGTCTCTCCGTTGCCATTTGTGAGTGCCATTCTTTCGGCCGTTTGCTTTTTGTCTGCTGTCGCTGACACTGTCGGTACTCGGTATCTGTGGGCAAGGTTATTCCTTTGTGATACGTTTACAGATCCTGCAAAAAATTCAGTAGAATTTTAAACCACGTCTTTTTCTCATTTAGACGGCTTGCATCTGATCAAAAATGCTTGTCTCCAATTTTTACACAATGGACATTCGATTTCAAAACATATGATTGCACAATTGTGATTCGTCTGTTTCAGAATAAAAAGTCTCCTTTAACTACATAAATGTCATATCCTAAACTGAATTTTATTATAAATATAGTTATTTAAATGTTTTTTGTTTTATATATAATAGCTGTTGGTCTTCCTAAAATAAAATAAATAAATAAATAGCTAGAAATATTTTTGAAATAAACTTTGAAGTTTCTTTCCCGGGTACATTATAATAGTCGTTCTTTAAAGACAACAATTCATATCACAATTCTAGTTTCAATTTAAACTAACTAATTTTTATTTTATGTTCTATCGCTTTTGATGACTTCAAAGTAAACATTACTAATAATATTACTAATCCTTATTACTTACGCTAGAAGTATTTTGGCACTGGCACTCACTAAAAACTAACTACTTACTGCATACCACCTCTACATTATAATAACACAACCAAATACAAAGCGAAACGCGCTCTTCATCTCTTTCCCATAAGACAGTGTCAGAAAGAGAAGGACTATTCAAACCGACATTACAATATGAAATATCTACATGTAAAAAAACTAAATCGCAAACGAGATTTCAAAACGAAATGCATGTAAATATTTATATGTATATAAATTTTTCCATATAGGTACATATAAAAGCGGGCTGCTTAGCATACCATTTATTATTCCCGCGTCCCGAATCGCCATCTGCATTCGGTATACAATGGGATTGCTATAGGACTCCTACTGAAGTTTATTAACGTGCCAGAGACAATGGGCTCACAACGTTTTGCTCACTTTTACTCGTGACTTGACGTGCGTGCTTTATATCTATAGTTGTCTATAACATACTCGGATTCTTGGTAGCGGTTGGGAAGCTCTTTTTTTTTTAAAGAGCTAACCTATTTGTTTTCTTTTGTCTTTATTGATTTTAGAAGAGTTTCCTTTTGTGATACGGTGGGTGCGACACTTTGTCACTGTATATTACTTGTGGTTATTACGGAACGCAATTGTTTAGGAATCTGTTAATAACAAGAACTGGCTTTTATAGAAGTGAAAAGCTCTTTACGAATCTCACTGCTTTTATTTTTACATATTAATTTACCGACGTTTTGTACTTTTTTCAGGATCTGTAATAGTATCCCTGTACCACGTCACTGTGTAGTTGTGTTTGGTCAACGTGTGTGGATGTATAGTGTAGTGTTTGATTTTTGTGCTATGTCCCCGAAAGACGAAATTCAAGTAAGTACATATGTATGTAGGTACTACCAGAATTCATCATGATCAGATCATTTTATGTCCCCACTGCTGGAGCACGAGCCTTCCCTATGGATGGATAAGAGAAGGGGCCATAAACCACCACGCGGGCCCAGTGCGGATTGGTTGTTAACGACTGCTAATGCAGCCGGGACCAACGGATCTACGTGCTTTCTGAAGCACGGAGGAGCTCGAGATGATACATTTTTTGGTCACCTATCCGATGACCGGCCTTTGCTAACGTTGCTTAACATCAGGTGGGATACTCATGAAACACAATTGAAATAATCAATTTCCAATCCCAAATCTAAAAAAATCAAATGGCACTCTTAAAAGCGATGATAGCGCTACATTAGAATTAAATTGCGTGGAAATTGAGTGAACAAATTATTATCAAGATGGGGCGTTCCGAAATTGCGAAACTCATCCCAATATCGATACATATTAATCGCATTGGAATTGTATTGAGAGTGAGTTTGCGTCAAGAGTGGCTTACTTACCAGCACTCGCAGACCGGGCGCATTAACTACTGCCCCATCGAGCTCCTCAAACCAGAATTGGGTATATAAATACAATAACTAAAATATCTTGTATTAAGATTCCTGTACAGTATCACCGTGCTGTGATCACGGGCAAAAAGCCAGCAATTCGCTTATTAATTAGTTATCTCGTTGAAAGAACGAGTAACTACATAATTATATGCTAGCAGTCGGTACTGAATTCATTATGGGCGCAGCAGGGATTCTGTACGCTTTAATTAATTGTAATGTTGATTTTTAATGTTGTTAACCATCTCGAGGCATCCGGAGCCCGCGGCTAACAATTCTGAATGGTATGATAAAGCTATGAGCGCTGACGCAGTAGCGATGAATTGCGTATTGTTATCACAATTAGAGATGAGTAGCATGTTGTGTCGGGACATTTAATGGGGTGGTTGCAGAGGTTATGTATCGATAGTTTGCTTATAAAGATTTCAATGGAACTTGTGTATGATATTGTTTTTACAGCTTCAGTGTTTTGTTTAGTTTCTCCTAAGCGAGCTACTTTCGTAACGCCGCCCGGGGCAGTGTGCCAGAGTAATATCACGCTAAATAAGGAGACTGAAAACAAGCTTTATGCAAACGCAACAGGTCGGGACAGTCCGAGCGTGGTTGTAGCGATATTCCGTGTCCGGGAGAGGTTATATAAGTGAGCACTTTTTGCATAAAACGGAACGCATCCGATTTAATTTAGATTTAAAAATGAGGGTATGTAAGTTACTTAATAAAAGACGACCAACATCTCACTCCCTGTGACCCTTGAAACGGTTCGAAACGTCAGGATAAAATATTATACCTTAATCAATGTGTAAAATTAACTCGAAAGAGGTAGATCCGTAAAAGTTAATTCATTTAAATAAATACATTGATGATGTATGAAACTAACATATCTACAACCTACTTATTTCTGTCACCAAACAGCGGTGTTTTGCATGCCTGTGTTCCTGTATGTACCTTTCTAGTGAAGACCCAGTGAAGAGTATAGAAGCATGAGACCTAAAGCTTTTCAGTCGACAATGCGCGCATTATTTGATACTCTTGATATCGCTACTAATGGGAAGCGAAGGCTACCTTCTATCAGGCGTATCGTATGCTCGTTTACCGAACAAAGTAACAAAAGTTTTCAGGCTTTGACAACATAAGCTATATACAACGTGTAGACAAGTTAAGTCAAAAGACCAAAAGTGGATCAAGTGAAAAGTTGTATGCAGAGTTATAAGACACTAAAGACCCGCTCGCAACTTCGTCCGCTTGATAAAACCTGTAAGTATCTTGTGATAGTATTAAATTTTTTAAAATCCTAGATCCTCTATTGTAGCGCCACCTACCGGGTCCAATCTACAAAAAAGTTTATCGAAACTGGTCCAGCCGTTTAGAAAGATTTTAGTGATATACACGTCATGAAGTGAATAATTATTTATATACAAATATGTACAACGGAGGAGCTCAATGGCGCAGTGGATAACGCGCCCGGTCTGCGAGTGCTGAGGTTAAGCAACTTTCGCAAATGCCGGTTATCAGATGGGTGACCAAAAATGTATCATCTCGAGCTCTTCCGTGCTTCGGAAGGCACATAAAGCCGTTGGTCCCGGCTGCATTAGCAGTCGTTAACAACCACTAATCCGCACTGGGCCTGCGTGGTGGTTTACGGCCCGTTCTCCCTACCCATCCATAGGGAAGGCTCGTGCCCCAGCAGTGGGGACATAAAATGAGCTGATGATGATGATGATGATGTACAACGTGTAACAGACAAGTATAACACAAACAATAGTATTTTTTCCCTCATTCAAAAATTTATGAAGAAGAAGTAAAAATTAATAGCAACTTATACACTCTATAACTGATAGAAATCCAACGACAGCCGTAACACGAAGTCTGCCGAGAGACATTAAGAAAATAGATGCAGTGCCAACCCATAATACCTAAGTACAATAATGTGAATTTTCATCGCCTTAATTAAAAACCGTCAGCGCTTACTTTTTTTCTTTGCAAATTGCTATCTATAATCTTAACGTGTAATA
Source organism: Eudonia mercurella (assembly GCA_963082485.1). Classification (NCBI taxonomy): domain Eukaryota; kingdom Metazoa; phylum Arthropoda; class Insecta; order Lepidoptera; family Crambidae; genus Eudonia; species Eudonia mercurella. The sequence continues at coordinate 26,610,616 of OY720022.1, forward strand.
ACGCAGTTACTGCCCACCCTCTAATGAGAAATATAACACGCTTTCAATTTTATGGTAGTCAATTAATTAAACGAAGCATTCGACCATGTCTTGGCGTGCTATATCCTATGGATAGGTTGGCAAATAGAAATCGCGCTGCAAAAATAAAGTTTCAGTCACTTGTCTGGTTTCAATAAAGAGTATGTGTTTTCAAGATATTAAAATAAAATATCTCTAGGCACTTGGATGCGAAAGGAAAGTATTTTAGTACATACACCTATATTAATATTGTACACAACACATTGAATTTTACTGAAGCTCTCCTTGTGATCACGGACCCTAAAAGGGGTTCGAAACGTCATCGGCAAGATAAAATCAAATGTAAAATGACACATGAGTAAAAATAAATTCGTAAAAGTGGCTTTATTTCAACAAATAAATAATTAATTCTTGTTTGGCTTCGAACAAAAACTAACTCTACATCATTATAGTTGCTAACAAATAAAAAAACTTACAATTAACATTCTTCGAAATCAACCACCAGATGGTGGTATAAAATCATATTCAACAATTCACCAATCTTAATAATAAAAATATACACAAAAAATTTAAGTAATCTATTCTTAAATATTATTTATCGGACATCATTAATACTGTTTAAGCGTTGAATAATGAATTTATAAATTATGACAATGATGCCTGCCGCTGGACTGTGTTTGTAAAAAAAATGGTTTAAATTACTTATCAGCCTAATCGCAGGTCTAATGAGAACGTTTGTTAAACACGTTTGTTCGCACCTTACAATAATAAGAAGATGGAGTACGATTTTTCATTTTATTTTCCATTTTTATGTAGCACACACAGGCGTTTAACAAGGTGGACCGACGATCTGGTAAAAGGTCGCGGGCAGCCGCTGGATGCGAGCAGCACAAAACCGGTCGTTGTGGAGATCCTTGGGGGAGGCCTTTGTCCAGCAGTGGACTTCTTTTGGCCGAGATGATGATGATGATGGTGACACACAGGAGTTGTAATAAATAAAAATAATGTTCTACTAGAGTTCAACTTATTTCAGTTTGGAGTATAGATAAACAGGCCTGCTATAAAAACAGTACTTACTAAGAAAGTTTTAATTAGTGGCTCAATTTTCACTTTAGATGCAGCGTCAATTGCAATATGAAAAAGCAAATAAAAAATTGTTAACATTATTTTATTGTTTCAGTATACTAGTAGGTAGTATCATTAGTATGTAAATGTAAAATTTAAACTAACTTATTTAATTTGATACTGCACACCTGAAATATTCGTAGGTACTTTATCTATTACCACCTCACCTATCCATCCACAAGGAAGGCTCGTGCCCCAGCTGTGGGGGTCATAAAAAATGAGCTGGTGATGATGATGATGATGATGATGATGATGATGATGATTATGATGATGATGATGACGATGATGATGATGATGATACCTAACACTTGCAAAGCACTGTTGAGTATTAACTTATCATGCCTAGTAATTAGCAGTAAAAAAGTACCTAACCAATCCGCATTGGGCCCGCGTTGGTAGTTCATGGCCCTTCTCCCTACCATTACATTCGTGCCACAGCAGTGGGGATATAAAAATGAGCTGATGATGATGATTATTATGATGAAGTAAGTAAGTAATTTTATTTTTTTCGCCACAATCTTAGCTTACATTATAAGATATGAAAAAAAATATTGTGTTCTTTAAGATTGTAAGAGAGCCACCCTGAGCTATGCGTCAGCCTGTCTCAAAGGCACCAGCGCCCTCCTCTCAAGATGTCGTTGGCAATGTTTTTACATTTGTTTGAAAACAATGTTCGTTAATAGATTGGGGATAGGTAAAAATTAAATAAATAACAAAACTAAAATACAATTAAAGCCAAGTAACCTAGAGATTGCATGATTTTACGATAGACATTTAAAACGTACCAGACACAAAATGATTTTATCTTTTTCCTAATTGGACAAAAATATACCAATTATTTCAACTTTGTACTACTGGTCTGTCACAAAAGTATGTACATATATACCTACTATATCCTATATATTCTATATTCTATATCTGTTTAAAAAACTCACGTCAACTCGTTGAAACGCTAACGCGTCAACCAACAGTCACACTTTAACTTTACACTTACACTTCTATTTTAATTTATATTTATAAGCTTCACCCGTATTACTACAACAACTTTACTTACTACTAGCTGACCCGGCGGACTTCGTACCGCTTTAACAGTTCCCACCAATGAGTTAAATATATATCAATGGTTTCCATGACAACAAAACAAACAAATAATTTTGTATTGGAAAATTAAATTGTCGTTTTTTGTTTTTTTTTTATATTTTAATATAGCCTATGTTACTCAGCGCTAATGTAGCATTCTAATGGTGAAAGAATTTTATAAATCGGTCCAGTAGTTTTTGAGTTTATTCCTTGCAAACATACATATGTACATACAAAAATACAAAGGTTTCCTCTTTATAATATTAGTATAGACTCGCTGACCCGGCGGACTTCGTACTGCGTTTCTTTTTTTTCTTTTTTTTTAATATAGACTATGTTACTCAGCGTTAATGTAGTGTGTAATTCTAATGGTGAAATATTCTTTTAAATCGGTCCAGTAGTTTTTGAGCTTATTCGTTGCAAACATACATACAAAAATACAAAGCTTTCTTCTTTATAATATTAGTGTAGATATATGAGATATATAAGACTTACTTTGGAATCGTGAAAAAAATATCAGCTCATCCCTATCTCGTCACAAACAGTTTGAGAAGAGAAAATGGAGCAGCACTTAATGTAACGTAACTGTCACACTCTGATTAGAAAAGAATGGGACTCCTTGGATCGTTCTTTTCGAAAGCAGTAAGTAACCTTCTTGTTTTTGCCCTCAAAAATATTGCCAAACTTAAGGCAGGCATCTTCAAGGAAAGTTAAAATATTGGGGTTGTACAAAAGACCTCGATGACTCGTTGTGCCACTGGAATAGGGAAACCCCGACAGTCTCCACTAAGATAAGATAAGATAGATCGATCAAAATCTTTGGAACAGTTGTTTTTGTTTTCACTAATTCAGAGTTAAACCGTAAATGATATACAATTAAGTAAGCCGACTATCCTCAAAGCTTGTAGTAATTAAAAAGTTACAGTTCAGATAATAATGGGGAATACACACGACAATTGGCCCGTTTGCACTAAAAGCGCGATTTCAGAACACTGTCATTATCGAAACTGGAAACTACGTAGTATTTTATTTTTTATTGTTACTGTAACGAACAAATCCAATCACAGCCAATTTACGTGTCAAAACGTTCGTATTTCAACTAAGTGGTTTTTATTGCGCTGATAACAAAACAATAGGTTTTATAACGGGATATTCTATAGGACCTCGATGAGGAGCTCGATGGCGCAGTGGTTAACGCGCCCGGTCTGCGAGTGCTGAGGTTAAGCAACTTTCGCAAAAGCTGGTCATCGGATGGGTGACCAAAAATGTATCATCTCGAGCTCCTCCGTGCTTCGGAAGGCACGTTAAGCCGTTGGTCCCGGCTGCATTAGCAGTCGTTAACAACCACCAATCCGCACTGGGGCCGCGTGGTGTTCTCCCTATCCATCCATAGGGAAGGCTCGTACCCCAGCAGTGGGGACATAAATGAGCTGATGATGATGATGATGATTCTATAGGACCACCTTTTTTTGCTGTAACTATTTGTGTGCCAGTGTCAAAGTTGAAATAAAAAACTTTCATTTATTTTACTTTTTTATTTTTAAGTGCTAATTGCTGCACTGAAGCTGAATAAAATATTTATAAAATACATACACACACAAAAATTAAATGCCTACCCGACCCAGCCAGGCTGGGCTGGGTCGGGTAGGCATTTAATTCAGCTTCAGTGCAGTAATTAGCACTTAAAAATAAAAAAGTAAAATTTGGTATAGCGTTGTGTTATCAAATTTGTGGTATTTCATCTGTAAAGATGAATCTGCATAGCCATCGGTTGCAATAACCGTTGGATAGATGGCACTATGCCGCTAAAAAGCAGTCAAAAATATAAAAAAGCAGTGAAAAAATTGAGTGCTTACGTCAGCCTTCCCGGTAGCATAATGGTCAGTGCAGCCGCCTGGATTGCGGAAGACCCAGGTTCGATTCCTGGCTGGGTCGGGTAGGCATTTAATTTTTTTCCCGTATTTTATAAATATTTAAAATTTTCATGGTTGAATAATATACCATAATTGATACCATGAATGATGATATATGTTGAATGATATACCTTCATAATATATTTCGCCAAACTCCTTTTAGTTTCAGAAAAGGTTATTAATGTTTACAAGACTTTAAGATTTCATGATATTCCGTGCTTTCTTCTAAGGAAAATATGTAAAATAAACTATGGTTTGTTGACTTCTAATTACAGTCTCCAGTTTTCCCTGAACTGACATTGCTATTTGTTTACTCTTCAATTTTCCGCCAAGAAGTCCCTTTTAGTCGTTCGTTGTGTACTCGTAGTTCTTAGTTTGAAATTATAACATATTATGACATATATAAATTAACAAAAAATAAAAAAAATATAGTAAAAAAAAACGAAATGTGCAACATCACAAATTCTCTTACCTAACTTCTTCAACATTGAATGCCACATAATTGGCAATGCAATTAATACTTAATTTTATTCCGATTTTTTTTAAATACTGATAGAATGATACATTCTTTCCGGGTAACATAAATAGGCTATACAATATGTAAAAAAAACCCCGTCCGATCCGTTAAGGTGTTATTAGGTATCGCGATTCAATTCTAATTACGTGATCATTTAAAAAAAATAAGTGAACAAAATTTACCTTAAAAATTAAAAATTTTGTTAAATGACAAAACTTACGTGGCAGTACTTTTGGCGGCACTTCGGTAGGTTTGGCGCCGCCGCCATTGATGGAAAGTTTGGTCACATTTAGAATATTAGCTATACTCTAGCCAAACTCGATAAAAAATAAATGTAAACAAACCAAATTAGGGTCATCATAAATCTGGGCAAAAATGTTTTTGTGTTTTTCGTATTATTACTTGATTTGATTACTGCATTTTATATAAAAGATATTGTAAGAATTATTATACTCACTACACATCTCGCTTAAATCAGTCGCTCAACGTCGGTAAAAACGTTATAATACGAAGAACGTAAAAAAACGTTAAATATTTTCACTTGTTAACCCTATTAAACAAATGTCATTACTAAAATTGAGGCATTCTAAACAATTCCGTTATTATAAACTAGCATTCCAAATGAAGATGACACTAGTATCCATATGGGGTCGATTATCTTAAATACCTCTGAAATCTGCAGCGTAAACAGTGCATTTGCAATGCAAAACAAACATTCATGAACAAATTGAATTGACGTTAAAGAAATTTGGATTGTAACAGCAGTTGATTAATTTATGTATTAAATAAATTATTGAAAGTGCAGTCTTTTTATTATTTCAAAGTAACTAATATATTCACTCAAATAGGTTAAAACGAAGCTGTGATTGTACTATGGTTTTTAGTTTTTAAATTATTCATACAATATTTAATAAAAGTACATCTTTTACGTAAAATCTTTCTTTGTCATTGTTGTCAATACATGCCTGTCAGTGGTTGCTTGGCAACGCTTTGTTGGTAAACATTCTTTATCGAATTTGGCTATAGTATAGATTTTGGGGTATAGGCACATGAGTAAATATCGAACAGAGTGATGGTTGCTACACACATCAGCGGGCCGGCATCGTCGGTTCGGCAGTATTTGTTGAACAACAAAGCCGACCCGAAACAATTACTGCACTTGTTTGACTTCAATCGGCTTGTGCCGATCAAGTTGTTCATTCGGGTCGACACATCTTATGATTCCCGAACATTCATCTACATATATTCGATTTTACCGTTCGGCTTTGCCGATTGATGCCGGCTCGCTGTGTTTAGCAACTACCAAGCCGAGTGTTAATGTGCGGCAGCCGAGCGGTATGTGATTCCCGAACATTCATCTACATATATTCGATATTACCGCTCGGCCTTCCCGATTAATGCCGGCCCCCTTATGTGTGTAGCAACCCTGAAAGCTTCCTTAGAGCGCGCTGCGACAAAGTACACTACTGCTAGCACGGTTATGTGTGCGTGACCTCTCACTGACGGATTCACGTACGCGCCGCAAGAGGACAAACCGGCTTACACCGGCACAGCCAGCGGACAATCTCAGTGAGTGTCAAACGCGTTGTTTCGTGTTGTGAACTGTCATCGCTCGTAAAATATTGTAATTATTTGAGGTTTTGTTATGTTTAATTTAAATTAGAGTAGTTTACTGTAAAATATTAATTATTGTACAGTGTGTATCAACAATGCCAGAATTATAAAAATATTGCAGAGGTATTTCACGTAGTTTCACAAACACTTCGATCTTATAAATATTGGCACTGAAATCTTAGAACGTGTATAATGAATGACTATACATTTGATCTGGCATGTGAGTGTATTCCAATTCAGTATTTTAAAAAGACTGTCAGATTAGAATTTACCTTAATCTGAAAAATAAAAAAACAAGATACCTATTGAAAAACAAAATAATGCTCAGTATTCCAAGGGGAGCCGCCAAATTTTGAGGTAATTTTTTTTTTGCGTAAAATATTCATAATTAGGAACAAGTGCACGACTTTTTATCGCTTGGAATCAGTTAGGACTCTCACAATAAATTATTGCCATTATCAGACTATAGTGAGTCACTTGTGCACTTAGGTGGTGATGTGGAGCCCATTGCTGGGTGTTCAACTGCCATTTCTCCAGTTGGTGCAATTGTGTCCTCAGGTTATTATAATTTGTTTAATATTAATTAACATTAGTAGTATATTATAGTTTAAAAAAATGTTTTATATCCGACGCAACGATACGCAAGCAACAAGTTCGCCGCTGCGGCTGAGACTAGTCGAACGAAGCTGCGGAGGCGGGCATGTAATGCCTGCGTTTCTCTACGCAAGGGTGGAAGGGCTGCTCTTCCCGCAGCGCCGGAGATTTAAACCCTACGGTTGTCACATATCTGAGCACTTTGGATACGCTCTTCTAAATAAAAATATCTTTCAAAAAACCTTGTTATTTTGTCCTATAATTAGTTTTTTTGTCGTGTTGAATCTTATAAACTCATATTAAAGAGCCACAATGGAGGAGTACTTAGTTCTCCTCATCCCTCTTCCCCTAAAGGAGGGGGTATGGTAATGGTAACTTGGTAGAATATATTTTTTATTTTTTTTCCTAATTGTAAATTTATTTTTAAAAAAAGTATATGACTCCGAGTTTTTAGCTTTGGGGGAGGGGTAGGGGTATACCCCCCCCCCCCCCCACCCCTCTACTCCCTCCCCACATTCGGCGGCTCCCCTTGGAATTTAGAACCCAAAAATAATAAAAAGAAAATATTTAGAGTAGGTAGGTACCTAATTAATTTATAAACTTCTGAAAAATAAAATAATATATTTTGTTTCATTTATCTTATCGCCATGTAAAAAAGTAAAAAGTAAAGTAAGTATAAATTTTGCGCGCTATAAGAAAGCTTTCACTCTGTTTATTACCCTGTGGTAATAGGTACATAATTTGAGCAAAAAACTTGCGTTTGAAATTACGATAAGTAACTCTTTTATTTTCATGAATAATATTTGTTTACTATTTTTTTGTTATTGTTATTTGTATAAATACCTGTGTAGTACCTACCTCTCTGCGATCGGACAGGGTTTTTTTTACATATTAGTGTAAATTATTTTGAAAAAATAAACTATTAGTTTTAAGAAATACGAAATCAACGTGGACGAAGTCGCGGGAACATTGCTAGTCTATACTATTAGTAAAGAGGTAAAATTTTTTGTTTGTTTGTTTGCGGAGGGTAATATCTGGAACTACTGGTTCAATTCCAAAAAATCTTTTACTAATAGAATGCTATATGCCTTGCGGGAAACATAGGCTACATTTTATTTTAAAAAAAAATTTTTAAATCCCAAATTCACGCCGACGAAGTCGCGAGTAAATGCTAGATACCTACTAATAATCTTACTAAAATGTGACAGTCAAAATTCAAGCAATCCCAACGCGTACTAAATGCAATCAAACATTAATTTACAACAAGTTAGTGTTCTTTATGAATCAAGAATCGTCTTCATCACCACAAAAATAATATCCTGCCAAGAAAACAATTGACACATAGTTCCAAGGACGATACCGTGAATATATTAGATACGATGACAGAACTAATAGCATTATCTATACTAATATTATAAATTTATTTGTTTATTTCTTTATTTATATATTGGCATACACAACAGGTAACAATCAAATAGAAGTAGAAGACAGGAATTACAATAGTTTAAAACTAGATCGAGACCCAAAAACGTGTACACACAGAATTATATAACATTTTAGCGCAAACATACATTTAATCAATAAAAAAAAATGACATATAGGTATATTTTTGATGATAGGTATAAATATTTCTCCCTTCGCAAATATAAAAACGGGTTCACACCTTCAAGCTATCTTACGACTATTCTATTTCTCTATAAAACTGTAAACAAGCACATACATAGATATCACGCCGCGCACCCAGCCTCTATACACATTATTTACAACCGCATAGAAGTGTGTACACAAACAATAAAATGTACATAAAAACTCAACTGTTCACATAAATAAAAAGCACCAGTCTATGAGTCAAATTACTTATAATGTTAGTAATAAATTCTATTAAAAAGTATACTGGCGCGTCGCTACAAAGTTATTTGTAGCGACTTTTAGTTTTGATTGTGGCTTTTATTGTGAGGGTGGCAAGAGCTGTATTGTTTTGTTTTTTATTAGGACTGTTGGTATAACAATTCGGTTTTATTTGGCCAATTAATGCTTAGTCTTTGGGCGGGGTAATTTACATGCGGCTCCCTGGCCACGGCCCATGACGAACGGACAGTCTTCAATTATGAAGGCAATGATACCAACGCATACCCTCACTGGTTTAGTTTGAGTAACAAGCTTGATAATGTTGTGTAAGCTAACAGGGGTCGCAATAGACCCTATTCTTTATTTTGTTTTTTGGGTGCCTGTGCCGAGTTTTTTTATATGGCACTGAAGCAGCGCCTCCTGGTGACAAACGACCCATACAAATTCACTTCATCCAATGGCAAATAAAACGCGCACTAGGCAGCAGCAATCTCCCAGAAGACTCTAAGGACTTTAGATATTGTTATCTTATGTTTACACGATTATCACACATTGTAATGAAACAGTTTAATACAGATCTAGACGTGTTTTTCATTATTTTTTTCTTGAGTTTCTATTCTTCTAACCCATTGCACGATTTGTGGTCACTTAGGCTACGTGCGCACTGTCCGGTTAGCCGCACTGCGGCTACCCGTCCGGCTGGCCGCGGGATGCGGTTGCAATTGCAGCTAACCGGGTGGTGGCTAGCCGTAACCGCAACCGGAACATGCGAATAGATATCGTCGTGGTTTGCGGATTGATCGATCACATTTCCACCAACTCTTCCCAAGCTTTTTTATCAGAATATTCAGCGTATTTCGTATTCCAGATTGCTAGGCTATATTTAACATCAATTATGAACCGTTCAGTATCGAAATTCATAGCTGAGAAGTTTTATTCGTAGACTACCGGCCGTGGAAACCGCAAACTGAACTGTGGTGCGCGTGGTGCGTATAGCAACCGTCCGGTTGACTGTCACTGCGTTGCGAGCGACCGGAGCGGTTGATCGGCAGCCGCATCACAGTGCGTATGAAAACTGTGTTTTCGTACACATTTTTAATCGTGGCCAGCCGGACGGCTGTCCGTGATGCGGCTAGCCGCTCAGTGCGTATGTAGCCTTAGACTCAAAATAAATTTGGACCCTCTTATGGGTTCGAAATGTTAGGAAATATACGTCAGCAGATCCTGAATAAGTATTTATTTTTAAAGTGATGTGCTAACCTAAACTTTGAAAACAATAATAAATAAATTATGTTAAATAAAAGCTTTCCAACCGCAATGCTCACCGATCCACCGTATCGTCGGGAATGAACTTAAATATTATCTTATCACAACAAAACAACGTGATCATATAAAGCTTAGTTTTAACCACAAACGTAAATTGTTTTAGTGCGCTCGTTAACTACGGTGGGGTCACGTTAACTTTTTAACTAGGTATATAAACAATAAACAATAAACTAATCTACTTCGCATTTAACTTGTGCCCATATTGTTGAAGCCATGTTTCAGTAACTACACGATGCTTATTTGTTTTTAGTTTTATTGCGCCAATTCGAAATTCAAATTACACCCGCGCGTAATACAGTACGAGTATACGTGGAAACAGATGAATAAAGGTTTAAAAAAGTTTCCTTTTGGTTCTGTGGCGAAATCGCGATCGTAAAAATGTAATGTCATGTTTACAGTGTTATTAAAGTTATAATTGAAAAGTTCTTGGCGGGAAAGTGAAGAGTCATGTCTGCGGTTTTGTTTTATTTTCTAAAATTTGTGTTATGTCGAATATTAATGTGAAATAATGGTGGATTATTAACCGTTAAGTGTTCGTGAGTGTGCATGAGTGTTGACAAATGAAACAAAACAGTGCAACGTCACTTTTCAAATTCTCTCAAGAAGTCCGCCCGAGGACTTAGTAAAGCCCCACATCTTTACTGAGATACTCGAGGGGTTGGGTGGTACCTATATCATTTCTCATTTCTATTATCATTCATCATCATCATACAGAAAATAAATATTGTTTATTTATGTATTACTTGTTAGAAAAATTACTTTGACACTGGCTAAATGTGCTAATCGCACAAAGCCATCAACAAAATAAAAAAAAAAAAAAATAAGTTATAATTATAAGTTTACAATTAAATTTGCAGTGCTTTTGCATGATTCTTGTTGGGATTGTGTTTTAGTTCTAAAATCAATGTACCATCACAACAACCAAATAAATTATTTGAATAATTATATTTAACACACGACTTATGATATGAAATGGTTTGTTTTGATATGTAGTTAGCAAACTTATTTTTACTGTTAATACCTATAGGTGGATAATGTGATTGTGTTGCTTAATTTAATTTCTGAAAGCACTATGGTTGACTGTTTTGTTATATTGTACAATTGTACTGTTTTATTGTACAAAACAAGCGCAAAAAATTATTTAAACATTTTCGTTTGAATTTTGATACAATTCACATTTTTAATTTCGTTCAACTAATATTTATCTCAATACATTGTGAAATGATGCAAAGTGGAGAGCATAATCAAAGCAAATAATAATCAAAATTATTAGCGACCTACTTGCAGTCAGCGGATTTAGTGAAGACTTAATATTATTTTATTTTATTGTTAAGTGGTGGCAAGCGAGCTATCGGGTCACTCGATGTATTGCAACATTAGAGGCCCGGCAGATTCTTTGCGGCCTTTGAAAGACTAACATACTTTGATAATGCGTACTCTTTAATGCCTTACATCACCATCATGTCCCTACTGCTGGGGTAAGAGCCATCCCTATGGATGGAATGAATAGGGAGAAACACCACGCGGGCCCAGTGCCGATTAGTGGTTGTTAACGACTGCTAATGCAGCCCGGACCAACAGCTTTACGTCCCTTCCGACGCACGAAGGAGCTCGAGATGATAAACTTTTGGTCACCCATCTGATAACCGGCATTTGCGAAAGTTGCTTAACCTTAGCGAACCTCTGATCCCTTTGATGGCTTTTCCCTACCCGTATTGAACCCGTAAAGCGAACTGTCGTAAACCACACTACAACATTAAATTTCGCACTTTCTTTGTTAATTGTTTGCTAAACGCCGCCAACGGCACCGTTTAATCGTAACGTTACTCGTTAACGTTATTCAATATCGATTGATAAATTTAATGATCAAAGCCGTTTCCTCGTTTAATACTTATTTGTACAGTTAACAGTTTTATGTTGTTCGGTTATAATTGTTATCGCAAAGTTAAACAGGAAATCGTGAAATACTATCGGCGAGCAGATAAATGGAGTAGGTAGGTAGAATAAAAACTTTTTTTAGGAAAAAGAAAGGAATAATAAACGCTTTTGTGGATGAGTGGCGAGATCGGTCGGCCCGCAACCCAGAGGTGCTGGGTTCGTGTACCAGGACTGGCAGAGTGTGTTTAAGTTTTTTTATTTGGTAGGTATATTACCTATCCGGGTTTGTGATCAATGTTAATATTACAAAAACACAAATGTTGAAAAAATGTCCACGAGCAGGATTTGAACCTGCACCCTTCTGACATTCCGGGTCAGGTGCTCTTCCAATTGAGCTATCGTGGTTCTAACCAGCCCGCCGAAATTATTCAACACTTTTTACTTTGAAAGCCAAAGGAGCCCATTCAATGTCAACAACTACCGTCACTAACATCCGGAGTCGGGGGGCTTTCGGGACCGCGGTCCCGGTCCCGAAAGCCCCCCGACTCAAAATTTTATTCTATTTAGTTTCTATGCCATCTGCTAATATATTTATTAATTATTTGTTTGTAACTTAGCCAGATTGCCCACTTGTTGCAAAAGAACAGAGATAACTGCAGTTTCAGCGCAACACGTAAAAGCAAGACCGTTAAAGCTATTGGCAATAAATCGAAAGTGAACTCTGCAACCGAAGAGGAATACATCTTTTCAGTGCAGGCACTGAAATTGGGAAGCGAACAAATAAAAAGATACTGACACTGGAAAAAAACGTCGGTTTAACACCCCGCTTTCGGGCAGCACGCAAAATAAAAGGTAGCAACATTGTGGCGTGCAGGTTTTGCGCCATTAATTTCAATGTTACCCTTCGCTAATGGTTTGGTATTGCCAAAAAGAAAACGGAAAGTAACCTTCTATGATAGAGAAAGTTTTTCCAATATTTTGACAATGGCGAGTGAAAAGGCGCTCGGCTCGATACACAAAGGTCTCGGGTTTAATTCCCAGGTTGGCATAGTGTGTTTTGGATTTATAATTTTATTTTTTTGGATAGCCCAGGCTTCTGATCACCAACCCGCATTTGGTAAGCGTGATGATCATGTCATTCATTACCCATCAATTGTAATGATGACTTGATTTCAGGAGGCCTTTTATAGGGACAATAATAATTACTTATACCTTTAGCTTTTTACTTTTGACAATGTAAATAAAAGTGAGAAATTAATGCACTTGTTGAGTTTCTTGCTGGTTCTTCTCAGTACAATTTCTGTAGGTCCTGAAGTGACATTCAAATTCATATTTTACCAATGCTAATGTCTAACAATAGAATTAAAGTCACTTAGATATTATTAATCAGTGGAGCCGGTAAATTAAAAACAACTATTAAAAAAGTTTCATTAATTTCTTTTTCTTAAGTACTTACGTATACCCATGAATCAACAGCACTTAATAAACTTAGTTTTTACATTGTATACTTATCATAATGCCAATTACAGATCCCTACTTTGTAAAACAATTTTTTTTATATGTCGCTTAAACGAATTAGAATATAAATAGACAACACAATTTCAAAACGGCAAAATACAATTATAAATTAAAATAAAATAAACGGGCAGGAAAGGCAAGATTTTTGGATAAGTTTGCGTTTCATGCTTTTTACATTCCCAAAAAATGGTTAGGTGAAGCGATGGGTGGGACTTTCATATTATTGTATTGAACTATATATCATATGAAGGTTTTTCCACTCATAATATGTTCTTAACAAAATTCTATTAATATCTTAGTATATTTCGAAAACACCTTGATAATAATTATACAAAACTTATAATTATAAAAAAAGTGTTTACTCTTTATTTATTTGTATGTTGAGTATGTTTTATAAGTTGTCCTAAGTAAGTAAAATAAATATTTAACATGCAAAGAAGAGATGAACTTGCCATGCCATACTTAACCTAACACAACAAATTAATAAAAACAAACAGGTAGATAGTACTTACAAAAAGATAACGACAACGTTCAAATTATTGTATCATCATAGCAAACACACCCCTAACTGAATATTGTCTGATTTACTAAACTAAAAACTATCGTAACAAAAGAACTTATCGAACACTTCGATTACGAAACAAAAATGGCGCGTTATTATAACGATCACAACTTAAGCCAAACTATTCGACAAACAACGCCTTCACACTTCCACCGTTTTACCGTGTTAACGTTCCAAAGGGCATTCACATATCGTATATTCACGAGAGAAAAAAAGAAAAACCAACCCGCTCTAGCAGTTTGAGCGAGCGTACAAATCGCAACTGCAACTCGTGGATCGCGAGGGCCGCTTTCACCCTGGGAGGGCGGCTTCGACCCTCCCGACACTCCCCCAATTGCGGAGGCTCAGATTCGTCGCTAAGATGTTTCGATTGTTACCGGATTTTAACCCTCCACACCACCGGAGAAAATTTGAGACGGGGATAACGCTGTACGATTAAGCGCTACCTACGTACGCGTATACAACGTATTGAATTGTGAAACTTGTGGGCGATGTAGCCAACGCTGACGATCATTTATGTGTGTAATTACACTCATTCAAAGCTACGTTATTAAAAGCTGTTTGCAATTACGTCATAGAACAATTACAAATACACCAAATCATTATTGCGCAAATGAAATGTGAACTTTACGGGCATTACAAATAAATGGAGAATAAGCTTCGAATATTTATTCCGTGTTTCATTCCCGTCATGGTAAACTTCATATTTCTAATTACAGAAAAAACACGGAATAACTTTTTGAAGTTGTAGTCGTTTCTTTGTAAGGCCCTATGGCATTAATAAAATTAATAAACAAAAGCTTTGATTTAAAGAGAGAGAACCAAATTAATTTAAAAGGTAAGTTTGTTGTCTCGATGTTAGTACCACCTTCATAGCTACGTGTTCAATGAAATGTCAACAAAGTCGGATGTTCATTTAATTTCCTTTACATTTTAATAATACGTAGGGGTACCTACGTATTATTAAAATAATACCTATGTACTAGCGATTTATTGGTATTCGATGACGAAATTATGACTGCTTAATTGGAAGCGATTTTGTGCTTAAATTGGGCATTAAAATTGTAAATTAAAATATAGGAAAGTAATTCGAAAATTATGAACCGGGATTATAACATCATCAATATATACAAAAACAATGTCAATACCTTTTTACCAGCAGGGGTTGTCAAGCCGGCAGGATTAAATTCAGGGCCTATTAGTCATATTCGATTAACACAAATTTGGTTAAAAAAGATAACCACTTTGTACGACAATCAAAGTGAGCCCTATTTAGTAAGTACTTACTTCATTAGGTACCTAGAACCTTTCAGTTATAAGAAAATCCACTATTTCATAAAAAATGTGCTTCATTAACTTTTAAGTATCTATCTAACACTGCTAGGCAAACGCCTCCATACTACAAAGTCTCTCACCGTCACTCAGTCGTTAGCTCGCTGTAGTGCCCCCCGCTGCCGGCCCTAAATGGCACTACACATCTACAGAATACCTACACTAAACATGCACACTAGTTTAGGCCCAAAACACCGTACTCGTAGAACAAGGGTACGAAGAACCGGTTCACACGCGCTCTATACCAGGTACAGACATGTACCTGGACGCTTCTGTCCAGCCCCACGATCGGTCAACCCGAGCCAAGGTCCTAACCTTTAATGGCGCCTTTGGGTGGTTTCGCTCCCGATGCTATTCGAACCCCTCGGAGTATCTAGTAGGGCACGGAGATACGCACGTATGCGCGTGATGCTATTCCCTCTAGAACACCTCAGACGGTACTTCGTTTCACACGGCTTGGGGAACCCTTTAAGTTTCTCACCGCCTCTAGAGAGCTCGGTGAAGCTGAAAATGCCAAGTGGCAATCAGAAAACCATAAACAAGTTATTTTTTGTGGTGTCTGCTCTAATTATAATAGCTCAATGTCTCCAGAAACATTTTTATTTTTGTTTCAACGCTGTTATTAAAGCTTTGATGCCACAGTAGTAATACCAACAAATTTACCGTATTTCTGAGAAGCGCTGCCAACATTATCTCTCATTTTTACGTGGTTGGAACCTTAACCCTGTACTGGGCTTGTTTTTTGTATAAAATGTGTTCTTTTTTCACTACTCGAAATTTTTTGTAATTTAAGTGTCTCAAATAATCCACTATGAAAAGAATAGGGTTAAACACACTTTTCTATGGAATCGTCGATCTTAGAATTGTTTCACGTTGATAAGTGAGTCACTGTGAAGTCCTTCTCGAATAAAGGAAATTAAATTAAAGTTACGACTAATAGTCACTGCTAAAGTTGCTACTTTTAATTGGTTTAGACAAATTCAAGAATGGAAAATAACATTTTATAAGTAACGGTCTTTAATAGGATTCCAAACTACAACCTTTGCTACACTGGTTTCCCTTAGAAAATATATCGAATGCTTGGTACTTACGCTATAATATCCTCTATAATATTTATAACTCAAATATACTAATCATCTAAGCGCTAAAGCGCATAATGACTGATATACAACTAGCTTAGATATATTATATGTCATTACCAATTACCTCCAATCTCCATAAGCCTCGAGAGACCGGACGAGATAAAGCAACATAACTATGAATACCACAGAGTACATATACGATGAATACTACGCAGAAATACGAGTTAGCTTCCACGAATTCTGTTAATATAGGTCACAACGTTAAAGCGTTAAGATAATTATTTGCTTGTGTGCTTTAAACAAATAACAAATGTCATTTTGTTGATAGTTTCACGCTTGCATATTTAAAGCAATTGGATTTTAATCCTACTAGGTATTTATTTATTTATTTATTATTATTATTACACTGAATTGTACAACATTACAGTTTTAATCAAGACGATGCAAAATTTTAATAAGGATTCCAATTTCATACTTCTCGGTCACAGAATGCCATGCATGCTCTAGTAAGATCTGGACGTGTATCATAAAAAATATCAATTTCCTTGCCGAGTACTGATGCTAGAAGTGTATTTAATTTTTTAGGGTATAGATACTTTGGTCTGTAGGAAAACCAATTAATGCATATTTTCACAGTTCTAAAGGAAATGTTTTATTTCAATTGTCATTTAAAAGTCATTAAAATTCAAGTTCAATTTAGGTTTTTTTACAATATGTATTAACTTGAAAATGGAACTCTTTGGGAACATGTTACTTTTTATTTTGCGAGACTGTCATTTGATTTTAAAACGTGACGTCCGCGTCCTTTCGAAAATTATGTGACGCTATCAAAATGAATTTAACTCGTGAACATTTTCGTTCAATGATTTTTTATGATTTTGGTCGTAGCTTAAGTCAACAAGAGAGTTGCCAGAGACTTCAATTGGCATTTGGCTATGAAGCACCATGTCGCAGCTCTGTGTATTTGTGGTTTGGAGAATTTAGACGTGGACGATATCATCTACATGACGAGGTACCTGAAGGTAGGCCGGCGACTGCGGTTACAGACTCTAATTTCGGAAGTTCGGAAGCTTTGCACTCTATGGAGACCTACCGCATGACTTAACGGAGGACCAGAAACGACTGCGTGGCCAGTGGTGCCGTAAAATGATAAAAATGTTTAACGGTAGTACCGTGACAGGTGACGAAACCTGGGTGTACTACTTTGAACCCGAAAGAAAAAGCCAGTCGGCAAAGTGGGTCTTTCCTTTTGAAGATTTGCCGGCGAAAGTTAAGAAAAGTCGAAGCACTGGTAAAAAAATGGACTCGTTGCATAACACTACAGTATCGTTTGAAGATCAAAGGACAGTGACTGCAGATTGGTACGTCAACACTTGCTGGCCCAGAGTCTTAGAAAAAGTTCGCGAAAAGCGTCCTCGAAGCAATGTTGTCCTTTACCACGATAACGCATCCTCACATTCCGCTATGATAACAGAAGACTATTTGAAGGCTTCAAATGTGGAACTCATGACGCAACCGCCTTACACCCCGGTTCTCGCACCCTTGACTTCTTTTTGTTTCCATAAATTAAAGACAAACTTAAAGGCACACGTTTTACGAGCCCTGCATCGGTGGTGAATGCGTTCCATGAAGCCATTGAAGAGGTCCCTAAGGAAGGCTGGTCTAACTGCTTTGTACAGTGGTTTCAGCGAATGCAAAAATGCATTAATTGCGAGGGAATATACTTTGAAAAACAATAAATGTATCGTAAGTCTTATATCTAGTCTTAATTATCAGAATCCAGAAATATTTTCATCATTATTATTTCAATCAGAAATTAGACATCAGTAGCCTACGGAATATCAATACAAACATTTTGATGTCGGATTATTGTTTCATGTGCTATATAAGTATTAAATAAGAAATAAGTTTTTAGATATCATTATTTTTACGTATTGTTCATGCAGTTTCTGGGTATTTGTTTCAAATTCCAAGACAACCATGGCCTTGTGAAAGGATCAAGCTAACCTACACTAGTCCTTTTAATATGACCTATTCAACGCCTAGCACCAGTGACTTAAAAACACGTAAATTTTCGAAATTCCGCGCGGCACCCCCTTAAGTATTTATTTAGACTAGTGTTCGCCCAGTGGTCGAAATTCGACCGTAATTTTATTAAGGCTGCACGGATTGTATCCTAAGCAATGAAAAATTAAAAAATATAGAATGTGAGTTTGGATTGGCATTGACAGATGTCGGCCGCATTAAAGACAAACAATACGTGTGTGTCAAATACATGGTAGTGTTTGTAATGTTGTTTTTCTTGATTTAATGTAATTTTTATGCATAATAAAAACAATTATTAACATTCGGATAGCCTTCTCTAAATAAACTATAAGTGTACGAAATTTCATACTTCTCCGTCCGCGCAATTTTCGTAAAAAACGGGTACAAAGTTTTTGCTTCACGTATTAATATATAGATTAAAAGCTGTGAATTTTGAAATATATTCAATTAAAATAAAATAAAAATAAAATTATTATGAATGTATTTCTGACTAGATGCTAGATTTCAAATTGTATGTATAAGAGGTTAATAAATAATAATAAAAAATGTATAGTTTAAGACACAATATAAAAAAAAAATATCTGATGTCTAATTTATTTTGAATAACAAACTGCGGTAAAAAAAGTTTTCAGTCAAGTTAATTAAAAAAAACCTAGTAATTATAAATTACAAAAACACAAATGTTAAAAAAAATTCCACGAGCAGGATTTGAATTTTTTCAACATTTGTGTTTTTGTAATTTGTTCGCAACAAAATTTTTTGATTTTTCGTTAAAAATTATTTGAACAATTATAAATTATTTAATTAATTCTATTTTCGTAGACGTAATAGCTAACTTTCGTTACTTTGCAAACACAACTAGATACATTCCACTAGATACATTTTACAGATGAGTTGAATATCAAGCACTTTGACAAAGATTACTTGCCTCAGGTGGGTAATAGGACCCACCCACGACCATTCAAAATACGGGTCTCACTTCCAAATGAATTATCGGGACACTGTTTCCCCTGGCGAATTTTCCTAGAGCCAGCTTAACACGCTATTGTTGTTTCATCATTTATTTACTCCTCTTATTCCTTGGTAAGAGCATATCGTACGGATTGCGAAAGGGGTACTCTTATTTTTATTGACACTTCATTGCTGTATTTACATTTTGTTTGATTGTTTGGATTTCTCTCGAATAGCCCCGCCTGCCACTTCAACCAACAATAGCTTGCCTTTTGAGTAGGTCTTATAAAACAAGTACAAAGGATTTGCATTTCTATATACTTCAATCTCGATATTGCCAACAATTACACTTACTAACAAGGAATGCCTAAAGGTGAGTCCACATTAAGTAACATCTTACATAATTTATGTTATATGACATGTTACAAAACTAAAAGTATAAGGTTGTTGTATTGACACTTATCGTCCACACTAATAAAACATACTACATAACTATGCTATAACATGTTTTGTAATAACAATGTAGTCTGGATGCACCATTACATTTAAATCTGGTCAAAATATAGTACTCGTGTATTAGCAGTCGTTAACAACCACCAATACGCACTGGGCCCGCGTGGTGGTTTATGGCCCGTTCTCCCTATCCATCCATAGGGAAGGCTCGTGCCCCAGCAGTGGGGACATAAAAATGAGCTGATGATCATAATGTTGAATTGTATAAAAAAATCATTAAAAAAAAAAAAAAAAAATATATACAATACTTCTAGGTTTGATTTTTGTTTATATGAATGTATGAATGATTAAGATCATATTTATATTTATTTTTGTATTATTGTCACTAGGGAAGTGGCCCAAGCGTATTCTTTTTTTTTGATGATTTTTGATTTTCAAATGAGCTAAGTAAGTTTCTATATGTGAAAACATTGTAATTGTGTACTCTGTTATGTTTTTTTTTAAGTCTATCTGTATTTTTCGTTCCTGTATCGTTTTCCAAATAAAATAATATAAAAAAAAAATAGTACTCGTAAGCCTCTAGCAACAAAACCTAGAACAGCACTCCTAAAAAGTCACTTGAGAAAATTCAATTAATTTTCC
The DNA here is from genome assembly GCA_963082485.1 of Eudonia mercurella. Lineage (NCBI taxonomy): Eukaryota > Metazoa > Arthropoda > Insecta > Lepidoptera > Crambidae > Eudonia > Eudonia mercurella. The sequence goes on from OY720022.1 coordinate 26,631,115, forward strand.
TATTTCCTATTCAAACTCTTGCCTGTATAAATCATACCCCTTCTCTCTCTAAGGTTTTATTGCATTATAATAATATGTGCACTACACTAAGTATTAACACACGAACACATGCATTCATTCATTCACTCTTACACACTCACTCCTTTACACAATATACAATATCTCTCACTCAGGGGCTTGCAACATCATTTATTTCATGTATTTGTTTATTTGTTATAGTATTAATAAGTTAGCTCATATAGTTATAGTTAACTCGAAGTCCGTGGAATAGGGCCTGGTGACCTGTGGCTTACGGGTTTTTTTTCAAACCTATCGCAAGCACCAGTCTCTCACAAGGGATACTTATGGGTTCTATTTACTTTGTATGTGTCATTTTTATTTTTATTTCTTTATCCTACGTATTTTTTATACCTATACCTTGTGATGAGAAATAAATAAATTTTGATTTTTGATTTGATTTGATAACTAATAAAATATTTGAATCAATCTAATGAATTGAATTGAATTGAATACTATACACGATAATCAACCAGTACTTATATTACGACAAATTAGAAGAATTGGTGTGAAATTTTAAAACATTAATTGTTTTCAGTAGAATTTGAGAATAAAGCCTATTTTAGATCCAATGGGCGAAAAAAACACAAAACCAGGGGAGTATCTTTTGGACCGGTGAAAATAAATCTCACACTACCTATCTATATATTAATGCGTGAAGCAAAAACTTTGTACCCGTTTTTACGAAAATTGCGCGGACGGAGGAGTATGAAATTTCGCACACTTATAGTTTATATAGAGAAGGATTGCAGAATATTATTTATTTTTTTAATTATCCATAAAAAATCATTTAATCAATAAAACAAACATTACACACACTACCATGTATTTGACACACACGCATTTATAGGTACTCTTTTCAAAAATGGAAGAGGAGCGGCCGAAATCTGTTAATCCAATCCAAACTCACATTCTATCTTTTTAAATGTTTCATTGCTTAGGATACAATCCATGCAGCCTTAATAAAATTTCGGTCGAATTTCGACCACTGGGCGACCACTAGTACAATTAAATACGAGTCAAGTAGATACTCAATTTTACCAATTACTATTTTGACACTGAGCTCCAACTCAAAACTCAAACGGCAAACAGTATTAATTCAAAAATGGTTATACTTCATAGTGAACCGTTTGTTATTTTAAATTACCAGCGATATTCAAATATCGCAAATCCTTCCGTCCGTCCGTCCTACCGCAAGACCAGTAAAATTATTGAACATCAATAAAAGTTTCATTTGAATGACGATTATTTTGATACTCTAGGGATTGGCACATCGTCGCCTAGTTCTAACACCGCGAAAGTCCAAAATTTGTCATTTTGACTTTTGCATGTCATTCGATAGAGAATAGAAAGACGCACCTCTAGACCAATCAGAAACAGGGATTTTAACCAATGGTAGCGTTTTATTTTGAAAACAAAAAGATAATTATTTTGATCGCGATATTAAAAAAGGCACGATATTTTTTCTCTCCTGAAAAGTTGTAATTTTTGACTTCCGCGGTGTTAGAACTTAAGCAACGACATGGAGATTAATATCAAAGCTATAAACCACAATAAAATAGTCTTAGAATTCAACTAGTTTCCAAAATAGGTTAATCCGGTTCCTGCCAAGACACACTTTAAATGGATCTGTTTTCGCCTATTAGCTACATCGTTTAATCCAGACGCTTCGAACCCGTTGCCAGATCGTGGTGAAAGGGAGACTTTTTCTTGTAAATGATCATTTCTATAAAAGCTGCTGTTTTTTGCGCCTATTCTTTTCCGCAACTAAGACCTCCTTAATGGATAGTAGGTAAAAAAATATTTAAATAAAAAAATACTTTAACTTTTACTGCAGGGACCATTTTTTATGTCCCGGACAATCTTCTCCTGGTTCCTGGGTGCCCAGGACTAAAACAACTCACTTAACTTCGTATATTTATTGAGAAACACACCAACTCGCTACTACATCGTCTTTTGTTTTCTATATAATAATACTGTCTTACTTGCATCATAGACAGCAAAAAGACACATCGGTACAAAAAGGCTCGAACATAAGGGTTAGTTGTGTAACTCGAATGTGCAGGGTCCGTGTTAAATTAATTTGGTTACCAATATTGTACCCTACTCTCGATATGGTGTAGTGGATTCCCCTGTCGTATCTGTTACGACACTAAAGAAAAAAAATAGTTAAAGTTTATTTGCTTTCTAAATAAAAATAAAATCTTATTAATATTTTTTAAAGATTATTTACATATAATTTAAGGCAAATATTGTTGTCTTCTTTCTTTTTTTTTCATTTTTTTTTAAAGTTTCAGAATTAAAACAATTTTTCGAAAATTTCAATTTGATCCGCATCCATAAATTGACTCGTTTTCGATACACAGTGGGCACTATTCAACATTCGCAAGAAACAAATTAACAATTTATTTATTCCAGAAACTGTAAAGTTTATTTTATTTTAATTGTCCGTGTTCATCGTGTGTTTTTTTATTTGATAATTTCTCTGCTTAGTACTTATGGTCAAATTTATACGTGGTGCAAAATGCCATGTTATATTTTAAATTTACTTAAGTATAATAAGGTTAAGTATGTCAATTTTTGACAAATTTTCATTTAAACATCTCATTTATAATGAGGGTTGTATTTGTGTAGGTATAACATCCTTCTGAAAAGTCTTGTATTTTGTAATTTCCTACAGTGCAATCAAGGTTTTTTTATGTACAAATATTGTCTATTTTAATTTTATTACTTTTTTTATTTAAATTTAAACCTCTTTAAATTCACAATTGTTTAATAGTATCTTAAACATTTTTTGTTATACGAAGTAGAAAGATACAAAAAAACCCTATAGAAACATAAAGCACCGCACACGATGGCGTTAACATAAAGAAAAAAAGCTGAACAGAAAACTTTCAGATTCGCAACTTAATAGAAATCCCGCCGCAACACAGCTGCAGGAACTCATAGAGAAGGCATTCTATTGTAGCGCTATCAAACGGGTCAGAGTTCAAAACTGCCAAAAGGAGGCCCCACTAAAAAAATCTACAGCAAAAAAACGGATTGTTTACGCCCTAGGCCACACCGATCATTCATAACTTTAACGGAACATTAAAAATTTATTTTACCTCCGATGTTCTCTAGCGCGGACTGGCAACGTCGCCCGACGCGAATATACGCTGCCAAACAGTTACAATACGCATTCAACTGTTCAAATTGGACGCGGCACTGTCGAGTCTCCGCTACCATCTGAAAGGCGACGCGATGCTGCGATGTTGCCACGCCTCTGATCTCAAATCCACCAATGGGCAGGAAATATTCACCGCTTGCGGTTTACTCACCCCAAAGTGCGTCGCTACAACTGTCTCTCTCTGCGTCACTGAGCCGTGCTGTGTAAAAGGGAGATGACGAAATTGTGACGTTACAAATACTTTTGTGACGGAATATATTTTAGAGCGGAATATTGGTGTAACGGTTCTGTGCTGCCAACGGATATAGCACCTTAATTGCTGGTGATAAAGTTGCGTTTCTTGCAGTCTTAGGGCTACGTTTAACTGAAGTAACTGAAACGGCTTTTAGTTTAAGTTAATGTAAATACATCGTCCACCGTTTGTGGCGGGCATCGATTTCGCGTCGCGACTTAAAAGCTAAAATAAGTTTTTCGTTTTTGTGGATGAAAGAAAATGCCTAGCTAAAGCTAGACTGAATCTAAAATTTTCATTTTATTTTCTTTGCTCAAATAAAATATTATGCTTTTAAAAATTCTCATTATAAATATACAAAAAGGTTTTAAGTTTTTCTTTTCTTTATCCACTTTCTTACTTACATATGCTTTAAGCATAGATAAAACAACTTATTTCATTGTTACCATACGTATAAAATTATTAAACTTAATTCGTTAGAAGTATTCAAAATAAAATTCAATATTCAGTACATAGCAGGTTACTCATAACAACCTGCAGGGTCTATCAATTCACGCCATTGAAACAAAAGCCAGCCGTTGTTCCGCCAGCGTCATTTATTAAACGATGCGTTAATTGACTGGTTTTGTCAATAGAGAAACTTTGCAAAGCAACTGTCAGAATGATTTTTTTCTTTTTTGACCACAATGCCTACGCCGCAAAACGACTTTGAAGGATTACTCTTAAATAGCTAAAAGACTAAGTGGCAAAATTACTAACATTTAAAACGCCTACAAAGCAAAATGCCTCAAACCAATATCTCTAAAGCGGTTTGCCTAATTTGCAATAGGTCTGCATTCTTTCTTGTCTAGGCAGCATAACGTCTCAAAAATAAAATGACTTTAAATTGTATGGGAATGGCATACAGTGACGTCACTATTGTGTACCGTCAATTGAGTGTTTATTAAAAACTTTTTAGGTTACAGAAATTCGTGCCTAGGTCAACCCACTACACACGACTTTAAAGTTTATACTGACACCCCCTACCAATCGTCAGGTTGCAAAGTAGGTGTCAGACATCCTTGCGCAAGCACAAGGGACCATCTTCGTCAGGTCATAACACTACTTAATCTGTGTCATAACGCCAGATCAGGACGCGCCGAAGCGTTTCTTCGTCCGGTACTTTTAAGACTAGTGTCTCGAGCTAGTTGCCCCGTGGACACGTATAGTCCACTACCTAATATCCGGATAGGTTACCGGAGCTGTAAGCTCGCTCACTTCTCGTTGCACTAAGAGCACAACTCGCAGTTTCCACTGCTCGGATCGTCGACTCTAAAGTCGACTACCAAATATTCTCTTTGGTGGCGGAGTTGTAAGCCCACTCACTTGCCTCCGACTATGAGCTCTTATAGCAGTAATGTTGCAGTTGTGGAAAAGAGACGCGAGTATATTCACTCGTAACAAAAAGATTTTATAAATAAACTAGTTGACCAGCGGACTTCTTACCGCTTTGACAGTTTCCATGACAACAAAACAAACAAATCATTCATCCGCTTAAGAACACCCTTATCCCATAATAGACCCCTATAGCAGCGCCACCTACCGGGTCCAATTATAAATCTAAACCATCCTTGAATCCTTGAACACACACAGAAAATTTTATCCAAATCGGTCCAGCCGTTTAGTAGAAGTTCAATAATATACACACGCACAGAAGATTTATATAGAGACTAGCTGACCGGCGGACTTCGTACCGCTTTGACAGTCTGTTTCCATAACAACAAAACAAACAAATCATTCATCCGCTTAAGAACAGCCGTATCCCATGATGGACCCCTATAGCAGCGCCACCTACCGGGTCCAATTATAAATCTAAACCATTCTTGAATCCACTTGAACACACACAGAAAATTTCATCCAAATCGGTCCAGCCGTTTAGAAGGAGTTCAATAACATACACACGCACAGAAGACTTTTATATAAAGATGTAGTATAATTAATTATAAGAGAGTGCTGCTTATTTCAGTATAATATTGATATATCAGATCCGCATACTCAAGGATACACTACAAAGATCAGTAGAATATTATTTTTATTGTAGATAGGTAACAGGACAAATTATTTAAAATAGTCATATATTAAAACATATCACAGTACCTTCATTTCCGTAAACCCAAACACGCATTATCGCTTTATCCCAAATCAGTTATCACGTGACCTGGATTTCCTACTTGCGGCACAGGACACTTCGTCGCTTAGTTAAGTCAGCCGACATAGGCAACATCACTGCAGATTGAGCACGCTTCACTAGACGGCGCGCCGACGTCACCACGGTGGTGTGGTGTGCTCACACACCGTGTGCACTCTGATTGATTAACGTCGCCTCCCATCCACGGGAGGTGACCGTTCCGTCAGCCTATGTAGCCCTTCAAAGGCTATAGGCATCCCCAAGGGGTGTTTAGTCAGTAGGAGTCTGACACAGACTAACTCAACCTTAAGGTAGAATCGTACATATGTAGTATTCACCTCCTCCCACCGCCGGGTTGCTAGTTTAGCAGGTCAGTGCCCCACCGGTGGGGTTAAAAAAAACCTAATACCAATCTGCATAGAACCCGCGTGGTGGTTTTTAGCCCCTTCTCCCTACCTACCAATTCATAGTGAAGGCTCGTTGCCTCAGCAGTGGGGACATAAAATGAGCAAGTAATTTGTAAGCACAAAAAACTAAGCAAAAAAAATTATACTTAAAACTATCAAAAGCGATGCAAAAAAGGAGAAATCAAATGAGACATTTCACTCAGAGAGTTTTAAATAGATTTCCAGTTTCCTCCCATAAAAAAATCTGCAAGATAGCGCAAAGTTGTAACAGAATATTCTTCAGAAATAAACCTGAGACGTGAAAGTTTGTAGCTACCTTGTCATGATTGCAAACTTTAAACTTCTGATGGCAGCTGAGAAAAACTGTCCGAAGTATTCTTTCCGAAGATCGGAAAACAAACTTTCGTCACGTATCCGATTACAGTCCAGTACATAGGTATCTTAGCATTATCAATGGTTGGTAGAGTTTTTATCACCGTTACTAGGTATTGTTTGTAGTATGTTGTGTTCCGGCAGCTATAGATAAGATAAACTTACAGCCGAAATTAATAACCTATCTCTAGTAAGAGTTAGTTTAGTTACCAAGCAAGCGCTGTTGTTTTCCGATAATTAACAGAAATAACTAAGCAACAAAGCTCCAGTAGCCCTATTTCTTGTTGAGGATAGGTTATTAATTTGGCTGTTAGTAGTTGAAAGATACTGTGCTTACTCGTATGATATAAAAATGAATACAAGTACCTATCTGAACACACATACACATCCACACACAAACACACCCTCTCACACCCTCACACACCCAAACACACCCCCCCACACACACACACACCCTCATCACACACATAAACATACACATTCATTCGCTTTTATGTTTGTGAGATATTATTAGTATTTTAGAAATTAAGAAAAGGAAGGATCTGTCTCCTAGAATACAGGTCTTCCTAACCTAGGAAGCAGAGACATACTTTAACTTTAAGCTGTTTTTTTCTTTTTGTAACTTTATATTACTGTAACTGTTTATGTGATGTTGTTGTTGAACAATAAATTATTATTATTATTATTATTTAAAAAAAAATTGTCATATTAAAGTGTAGGTGGTTGCACTGCTTGCTTTTGATCCTAGCTACCACCATTTTTTTTAGTATGTCTGCCATTCTCTGAGGAGTTCGATGGCGCAGTGGGTATGGCGCTTGGTCTGCGTTTGCGTTAAGCAACTTTCGCAAAGGCCGGTCATTGGATGACCAAAAGTTTATTATCTCGAGTTTCTCCATGCTTCGGAAAACCTTTTGTCCTGGCTGTATTAGCAGTCGTTAATAACACCAATGTGCAATGGACCCTCGTGGTTGCTTACGGCTCGTTCTCTGTGTGGTGTTTCCATCTATCCTCGTAAATCCTGTGTTTTTAAGACCACTGTTCATATCTGCCGGATGTACTTATACCAAATATAAACTAAGAGCTCGAGCGCGCGAATACCAGACACAATAGAATTTTAATTGTTATCGGCCACCTGGTGGTCGATCGACGCTCAAGGGGTTAAAATTGGTGCTTCAGACCAAGATGAAAAATTGAAGGGTTTTGCTAAACATGACGTCAAAATAATTAAAAACTAGGAAGCACTTCAAAAACTACATAAACTGTAGCACATTTTTAGAAAGGAAAATAATGAAAATAATTTGTACCTACTCCTGTAATTTAAATAACTACTCTGTAAACGGGGAATGAAAAATTTGTACTTGGTCAAGTACATTAGGTAGTTACTTGTGCTATGTAGTTTAAAAGTCAGGTTTGAACTGCTATGCTCAGTTCGTACTTGTATAAGACTGGGACTTACCAGGCTATAGGGAAGGCTCGTGCCCCAGCAGCAGCAGTGAATATTAGTTTGAATGCCACCTCGTTGGCCAAATGGTATAAAGCTCGCGGCCCGGTATACGAAACTCCTGCAGAACGGGAAAAGTTTGTGTTCGTATTTCCTATTCATAGGCTATGAATAGAAAATACGAACACAAACTTTGCCCGTTTTATTATTGATCGTCAACCCTGATTTTGCAATAGTGGTTCAAAATTCAAAAATCAAAATTCCAAATCAATTATTCAGTTTAGGCTACAAGTAGCTCTTGTGAATGTCACTGCCATCGGTTCGTAAGTCCACTCTTGGCTGAGATCTTGTACTGAGAAGAACTAGCAAGAAACTCAACAAGTGTCCAGCTCTTTCCTCCCTTACAGCGTCAAAAATATTGGAAAATGCCAGGACACTTTTCATTACAAATAAACACAAAAAATGTAGAAGACAACACAAAAACAAAATAAAAAATATTAATTAACAAATTTACATCAGGTAAAAGTTTCAATTTCCACAATGTCATACTATCACTACAGTACTCTCGTAAAAGTCAAAAATTGTTTAAGAAAAACAAAGTCAAACTATAGTACTAAAAATAAGATACGTATGCAAGAGCAGACCAGCATCCACAGGCGGCACCCGTTGCCGGTGATTATGAAAATCCAGTGGCTTGACTTCAATGCAAAGCAAAGAAATCCGTCCTTTGCCCAGCAGTGGGACAGTATATAAGTTAATTACTAAGACAATGCGAACATTAATCAAGTATAAAACAAATGGCATACTCGAAACAACCCAAATCTCTCTATAAGATACAATATTCATTAGCTTTCTTATTCAAATTAAAATTTTAACGAGTATTTAATTATTACGCTAAATCATATTTTACTTGGCATTTTTAATTCACTTATTAATGCAATCCATTGTTTTTGGGCTCAAGCCGTTTCCGAGGGTAGAATAGATGGACCAACTGATAACACTAATTAATGTATTGTAAATAAGAAAACAACATTTTGTATCAAATTAAAATTAATAATATATGTATATAGTATAGTGCAGATGTTACCGCCCGCGGTCGAGGTGTGTTTACCCATTAATTGTTAAACTGATGCGTTTTAATAGCCCTAATAATAAATGCGGTCGGCGTTGTGCGTAATGTTATCAATGCCACATTGATAAATTTAAAAAAAAACAAACCAAAGTGTCACCTGTTTACAAACTTTTACCTTGTAAGTATTTACATACATATTGTATGATAGAACACTCTCTTGGTTGCAATGCTATAAGGCTGCCGATTAAACTTTGATGCATATCTTATAAAAAATTAAAACCTACTTAGGAATATTATTCTGATTTTTATGAGAACTGTTAATCGCCATGATCTATGGAACACAGTATAATCTCACTATACCTTTCGTCAACTACAGACAACGTCTTAAAATACTCAAACAAACTTATTCATTATTAAAATAATTTTATACAGAACCAAATTTAATTCAAAATTTAAAAGTCAAACATTATCAAAAGCACTTTAAAACTAAACTTAAATTTGTTTTGGAGACATAAATAGTTACATGGACTTCTTGGAGGGAAAGTGAAGAGTCATGTCTGCGGTTTGTTTTATTGTCTTAAATTTGTGATAAGTCGAATATAATGGTGGACTATTAACCGTTAAGTGTTCGTGAGTGTGCATGGGTGTTGGCAAATGAAACAAAACAGTGCAACGGGACTTTTCAAATTCTCTCAAGAAGTCCACGTGAGGACTTAGTAAAGCCCCACATCTCTACTGAGGTACTCGAGGGGTTGGGGGGTATATCATTTCTCATTTTGAATTTCTATTATCATTCATCATCATCATACAGGAAAATATTGTTTAACTATGTATGTATTACTTATAAGAAAAATTACTTTTACACTGGCTAAATGTGCTAATCGCACGAAGCCATCAACTAAAGGAAAAAAAAAATAGTATCATACACACTTCTTTTTCTTCAAAGCGTATACCGACTTTTTCGCGAATAAAAACGGTAACAACAGCTCTAATGATATAACTATAAAACTCAACTATAAGTGGTATAGTAGTTTATATACATATTTATAGCTTTTGCATTATAAATAACATGGCGGACTTAATGCCTGATATATTCTGTGCCAGTCAACCATAAAATGGTGCAGTGATGACATGTCATGGTAGGTACAATTAAGTGATGACAAAAGTCGAAGTGAAGTGACGTTTAATCAGCATTAATTACAATAATAGGAGATTAGTTTAGGCATTTACATTTTAGCACAATTCTGGATCGATTAATCGAGTGGACCAAAACTATCCTCAACTTGTGTGCAGAGTTCACTATGTTCAGTGAACTCTGCATTATCATCATCATCATCAATAGCTCATTTTAAGTCCCCACTGCTGAAACACAAGCCTTATCAAAGGATGGAAAAACCTTAGGGAGAACGGACCATAAACCGCCACGCGGGCCCAGTGCGGATTTGTTTGATTTGGATTTGACTGCTAATGCAGCTGGGACCAACGGCTTTACGTGCCTTTCGAAGCACGGTCCTCCGTGCTTCGAAAGGCACGTAAAGTCGTTGTTTGGAGCTCGAGATGACAAATTTATGGTCACCCATTCGACTACCGCTTAACTTCAGCAATTTACACCATTGTGCTCCTCTACAGCTATGGTCAATTTGTCAGTCAAAGATAACACACTGTGTGATAAACTGACGACTGAGATAAAATTCACATTCGTTCCTAAGGAGAGGTTTCAAAAATTGGAATAAGATTACGACATTCACAATTATGCCAAATTCGACCAACTGTAAGATTTTTATAAAAATCTAGCTGACCCGGCCACACAGCTTCATGGACCTCGTACCGCTTTGACAGTTTCCATGACAACAAAACAAAAGGACATTTTGTATTGGAAAAATTAAATTGTCGTTTTTAATACTTTCCGTTACTTATGTTACTCACCGTTTTAACGTTCCCAGAACTTCCACAAATATTTCAAAATCAAAATTAGCCAAATCGGTCCAGCCATTCTCGAGTTTTAGCGAGACAAATGAACCACAATTGATTTTTATATATAAAGACTAGCTGACCCGCGGACTTCCTACCGCTTTGACAGTTTACATGACAACAAAACAAACAAAACGTTGACAGTTTCCATGACAACAAAACAAAGCAATCATTCGTCCGCTTAAGAACACTCGTATCCCATGAAGGACCCCTATACATTTATACGTTGAACATATACACTCAAAAGCCTACCGAATGCTTGGCTTCGTCATTAAGACTGGTAAGGATTTCAGACTAAGCTCTACTCTTGTGTTGTTGTACGTATACAACTCCTTTGTTCGGTCCATTCTAGAATACGCATCGACGTAGGTGTGGAATCCACAGTACAAGGTATATTGACATGCGATGGAAAAGATAAATCATAAATTTGAAAAACATTTACGTTTTAAAGCTTTGCGATATGGTGATACAGAATCTATTACTGTGGTCCCATCTCTGGAGAGCCGTCGTGTAGATAGAGATCAATTGTTTTTATTTAAGGCGAATAATTCAAACATTGCGGACCTTCCGACACTAGGCAAACATCTATTATATAATAATTGTGCACTACTTTTAGGTTTGTTTTTGTATTCATTCGTTAACACCAACCAGTGGCCATTGTTTGTGAATAAATGCGATAGCCCGTTTTGTGAATAAACCACGCAACAAAAAGTAGTGCACAATTATTAAATAAATACTATGGACGCTTTCCTGTTGTCGGACGGTACGCAATGTTTAAAATAAATCCGGTCCGTTAGTGATTGTCAAATTATCAATTGGTGGCGCTAGTGTGCCTTACCCTTCGCCTTAACTGTAATTTACAATCGTACAAAAACTAATTAGGGGATTGTCGGAACTAACTAGATTGTAGCTAGTTATTTATTTATGTTATTTTTTTCAATTCATATATTTTAGTATTCAAGTTTGTTTTTAAATTAAATTAATGACGTGTGCGTGTGCGTGTGTGTGTGTGTATTTGTTTTACTGATTTATGTGTTATTTTGTAAGTTTGATTTATATATATGATTTTGTATAATTGTTTGTTCCCAAATAAATAAAAAAAAATAGCAGCGCTACCTACCGGGTCTACCACTTGAACACACAGAAAATTTCATCCAAATCGGTCCAGCCGTTTAGAAGGAGTTCAATAACATACACACGCACAGAAGATTTATATATACTATAAAGATAACGCGAGGTGGGGTTACAAAAATGTACTTATCTTCTTTTTTAAGCCATTTTTATGACTGCAGTTTGTGCTCATTCGTAACATAAGGTTTGACAGGGGTGGCATCACAATGTACACAGGTGGTGCGACCCTCTGCCAATTAAATCGCAACAACTACGAACATCGCCCTGTTATACGCTTATTAGAAAAGCGCAGTTTAGCGAATAATTTTTCGTAGGTAACGGCTAAATAAAATATTGGCTTGTGTAAGCCTTGTGACTCTCAAAGAGCAATGGAGAGGGCTATGCTCGGGGTTTCTCTGCGAGATCGAATCAGAAATGAGGAGATCCGCAGAAGAACAAAGGTTACCGACATAGCCCGAAGAATTGCTAAGCTCAAGTGGCAGTGGGCAGGGCACATTGCTCGCAGGACTGATGGCCGCTGGGGCGGAGCAGTCCTCGAGTGGCGACCGCGTACCGGAAAGCGCAGTGTGGGCAGGCCTCCAACAAGGTGGACCGACGATCTGGTGAAGGTCGCGGGAAGCCGCTGGATGCGAGCAGCACAAAACCGGTCGTTGTAGAGATCCTTGGGGGAGGCCTTTGTCCAGCAGTGGACGTCTTTTGGCTGAGATGATGATGATGATGAAGCCTTGTGAAGTGGTGATTAACCCATCAATTGTAGTGAAGTCTTGATTTCAATGATGGAGGCCTTTGCCCAACAGTGGGACAGTCATAGGCTATTTACTTTACTAATGTGGGTTTAACTGTGTGTTTTAATTATGTGTACAATTACATGTTGTCATGTGTCCCAGATAGGTATAGCTTTAAAGTGGTTTTTTATCAGTAGGTATTTAAATATTCAAAATGTTTAAATAATTATAACGCAAATTTTGTTGCGAAACAAATTACAAAAACACAAATGTTGAAAAAATTTCCACGAGCAGGATTTGAACCTGCACCCTTCTGACATACCAGGTCAGGTGCTCTTCCAATTGAGCTATCGTGGTTCTAACCAGCCCGCCGACACATTATGCCCGACCTGGAAATTGATACCCGAATGTCCGGGTATTGGCACGTGCGCTTGGCAATCAACCACCGAAGCGTTATGTAATATTGAAATTGGCTAATTACACACACCACGCACTAATTAGGTATCATAATTAGGTATAATAATTAGGCAGGACACGTCTCTCGTTAGGCGTGACGACGTTTGACGCATCAAAGCGCTTGATTTCATTAGTTTTTTGGTGACAGAATGGTGACCCAGAAACTCTAGACGGCTTCGAGACAGACCACTTGCCGAATTATATTTTTTTTATTTCTAATTACAACAGTATAAGTATAAAACCAATAACATAAATTAGTAGATGCTAACAAAATAAAAAAAATTAAACGACACAGTTACAGACTTTTTTTTTACGAAAAAAGGAGGCAAACGAGCAGGCGGGTGACCTGATGGGAGGGGGGAGGGGTGAGAGATGGGCCTCCGGTACTTTTACTCACCGGACGGAACACAGCAGCAACGAGTGCCATTGTTTCCGCCGATATTCTGTGAGAGGCGCGTATTACGCCGGGCGAGCCGGCCCATTTCGTGCTGCAATGTAGCGTGGCTTTACCACTCAGAAAAACTAAAAAGAAATCTCAAACGGGTACCACAAAATAAGGAGACTGCAGAAGGCAAGCTTCACACAAACGTGCTCGAACAACGCGCACATAGGCAACCTCTCATGGACACGGGATCTCGCAACAGCCGCGCTAGGACTGTTCCGAGCTGTTCCGAAACTCCGCGTCAGTGAGCGGGTCTTTGCGTGCGTTGCTCGAGCACAGTACTATGTATTTAGCTTACTTTCTGGGGTTACCTTATTTTCACAATTATTCTCTACTAGGTGACCCGGCGGACTTCGTACCGCTTTGACAGTTTCCATCATTGAGTTAAATATATATATATATTAATGGTTTCCATGACAACAGAACAAACAAATCATTTTGTATTGGAAAATTAAATTGTCGTTTTTAGTATTTTATATAAATATTTTTTAAATAGCCTATGTTACTCAGCGCTAATGTAGCATTCTAAAGGTGAATGAATTTTTTAAATCGGTTTAGTAGTTTTTGAGTTTATTCGTTGCAAACATACATACATATAAAAATACAAAGGTTTCCTCTTTATAATATTATTAGTATAATAGTATTAGTATAGATATATAACTCTAAATTTAATTCAATAGAGCACCTATCATTAAGGTTAAAATTCCAACACTCCCAATTAGAACAGAATGTAATGTGAAGAGTAATCCCCTCCCGTGCCACCCCATGCCTCCGCCAAGGGTTCACTTGTTCGATGCTTGCTTCAACCATTACGTTAGGCTGGGTTCTTACTACGACCGACCGGCAATTTTGCCGTACCGTGAAACTGCCGGAAAGGATGGTACACACCCTGCACAAACGGTCAAATTTCCTCAACAGACTTTGAACTTTATGTCTGTGTTATATGGTTGAACATTTATTGAAGAATGATTATTTACATATAATTTTACTTAAATATTGTTGCGAACAAATTACAAATTGAAAAAAGATAAAGTGTTGAAAAAATTCCACGAGCGGGATTCGAACCCGCACCCCATGACATGCCGGGTCAGGTGCACTACCAACTAAGTATCTGGTCGTGGCTCACTCCAACTCGCCGAAATTTATCAACACAATCTACTCTTACTCTGTAAGCCAGAGGAGCCCTATTCAATGTCGACAACTACGTCGTCAACATCCGATCTTAATATTTTTACAAATATTGAAAGATCAGTTAAGAATTAGGGTTCGAATCCCGCTCGTGGAATTTTTTCAACACTTTGTTTTTTTTTTTCATATTATTGAAGAAATTTGACAGATTTGGATATCTTGGATATTTGGTTGGTGTGCTGGCGTCTGTAATATTTATATGAAACTGTTCGCTTTTTATTTAATTGCTTTCTTACCAGACGTTTTGTCACTGCGGAGCTCCGGCAGAACGCCTGCATCTGAGTAATGTGAACGAGCTCACGTCTTCTAAGATTTCTATGGCCACCTCATTTTAAGTCCCAACTGCTGGAGCACGAGCCTTCACTATGGGTGGATAAGGAGAATGGGCCATAAATCACCACGGGCCCAATGCGGATTAGTGTTTGATAATGACTGCTAATGCAGCTGGTACCAAGAAGGAGCTCGAGATGATACATTTTGGTCCTCCTCCCTCTCCGATGACCGGCCTTTGCGAAAGTTGCTTAGTTGCTTTTAAAATACTACTCAACACAACAACATTTTCGACGTCCATCGAGGTCTGACCCCGACTGATGTAAGATCTATCCGGTTTTCTTTGTCCGGGCCCCGATTTCTAGCGAATCTGGCTTTTTTAGACCGCTTTCTAGCTTTCCTAACATTTTAACTATTGTTGTATTTAAAACGTTTATTTTTATCTTTATGTTTGTCATTTTTGCATTCGTATTTATATTATAAGTTGACATTTTCGTAATCATATACGAAATGCCCAATTATCCGAAATTATTTATATTCATTTTAATTTTAATTCTGTATTATTAGTAATTTTAACTTGTAATTATTCCTAATCCTGCTCGTGGAAATTTTTTCAACATTTGTGTTTTTTTTTTGTAATTATTGTTAAAATAAATATAAAACTGACGGTCCAGCATAGTGGGAACCTAGCCTTACTAGCTAGAAAACTACGCCCTCCGGTATACACTATACAGTCGAGAGCAAGGTTCATTTTGCTCCAAGTAACATTGACGAGGGGTGGAATTCCAAAAAGTAGGTATTAGACGAAAGTCTTTGACTAGTATGTGTTGTCAGTGATGAGACACGAGACTGAGACGTGGTCGCTCACTATGGGCCTTATTAGAAGGCTCAAGGTCACTCAAAGAGCAATGGAGAGGGCTATGCTCGGGATTTCTCTGCGTGACCGAATCAGAAATGAGGAGATAATTAAACCCGTAATAAAAAATAATTACACTAAAATAGGTACACATTTTTACTCTTAAACCAAAGCAACATTATCAGGGTAAATGCATTGCTGTGTAAATGAAAATAACATTGCTTGTTTAAAGTGGGACTTAGAAATGAAGTGTAACCACTTGCGCATGTGAACGGTGCTCGCGCCGCACCGCAGCTTCTTGTCTGAAATCGGCGATGGATTTATAATAATTAGAAGCGATACATACAGCCTTCGTGGCTGAAGAGCTTACTAAGATGGATCTTTTTAAGGCGAAGGGTAAGGCACACTAGCGCCACCAATTGATAATTTGAGAATTGCTAACGGACCGGATCTTTATTTAAACGTTGCGTACCGTCCGACAACAGGAAGGCATCCATAGTATTTATTTAATAATTGTGCACTACTTTTTTTTGCGTGGTTTATTCACAAAACGGGCTATCGCATTTATTCACAAACAATGGCCACTTTTGGTGTTAGCGAATGAATACAAAAACAAACCTAAAAGTAGTGCACAATTATTAAATATTAGATGTTTGCCTAGTGTCGGAAGGTCCGCAATGTTTGAAAAAAAAACCAGTTTAGAAGTTATCAAATTAAATCCATTAGTGGCGCTAGTGTGCCTTACCCTTCGCCTTAAAGAAAACATATTATACTTAAAACGAATGACTGCAAACCTTCAGAAAAAAAATAAGGAGACTGCAGATGGGAAGCATCGTATAAAAGCACTCGAGCAACGCGTGTGCGTTGCTCTATGTGTATAGACAACCTCTAACGGAAACGAAATCGCAACAGCTGCGCTTAGACCAGGGTTCCTTAAATTGAGGTCCACCCCTTAGGGGTCCGTAGCATGTGTATTAGGGGTCCGCAGTAGCTCAGTAAACTCTTAACACGTTAAATTGTGCAGTAAACTCAGCATTTCTCGGCAAAGCCACGCACTCGCAGTGACGATGACGCATCATCGTCGTCACGCACGTCACAAGCAGCATCTTTCACATAAACTTAGTAGTAGATGAAACTACCAATAAAAGAGTGTTCTTTTCCTAAAATAATCTTTGACAGGGGTCCGCGAAGATGTTTAAAAGATGTTTCTTACGTTTCCTTCTGGCTCGGAAGGATAAGTCACACCAACATGTCGATTTCTGTTACATGTTGTTGTCAAATTCACGATTGGTTATAGTTAGGGATGTTTTTTTCAATAGGCCTCCCCCACGGATCTCCACAATGACCGGTTTTGAGCTGCTCGCAACCAACGCTAGCTCGTGTTTATTAAAAGATAATTATTTTTCTTGACTATTATTTTCTTTATTATATAAAGATATACAAATTGGTTATGTACGAACCGCACCTAGCTATCTAAAAAATACTATAGCATTTCTTACAATGTTGACTGTTACTCCCCGATCCGATCCAAACCCCTCGGAGAATCTAGTATGGCACGGGTCACGCACTAGTGCATGATGCCGTTCCCTCTAGAAAACTTCCGAAAGTGATTCGTCTCACACGGCTTGAGGAACCCTATAAGTTTCTCCCCCCCCCTTCCCCCCAAAAGCCCGTCGAAGCGGAAAACGCCGCCTGAAGCTATCAGCAAAATCTCTCCAAAAACTGTCGACTGTTCTCCACACTCGCCCGTCGATCCCCAGAACAGTGTGTCAGACTGCCGAAAATAGACACCATTGCTTTCATCTCGTTATACCGTGACAATTATATCTGTGCTGATTGACGGTGTCAGTTTTGCGTCCTAAGGCGACGACGTAAGGCCCAAATTACGCTGACAAATTATATTTAGTCAAAGAATAACATTAATATGGACGCGTAACGCGCGATCATTAAAAATTGATGATACAAAACTGTAGGAAGTTAGAAATGTTGTGAAAACAAATATTGTGTTACTCGTTTTTCCGGCATTGACTATTGAAAATAAGGCAGCAGTATTTAAAATTAATGGACACGTTTGAAATGAAAATGTTATTTATTATGTTTGCCGAATTTTTACTTTTGATTACTCCAATTACATCACAAAATCTTTTTGAAGGTGTAGAATTTTAAACCACTCAAATGTTTAGTAGTTTTTGGGACATTTTACCAAATAATCGACCGAATACGAACAATTCACCATTCTCGAATATTGATCCGAACATTTTTCCCATCCCTATTTATGTTTTCTATGTCCCGTATGTTACATTAACGCAAATATTGAATTACCGTCTAACATTATCACCTAGAACAAGTTTTGAATGACATACCAGATTACAGCTTGTAATCTGTCAATACTAACCCTTCAAACATTCAACAAGTGGCTGACACAAGAAATTGCAACTATGTTAACTTTTGTCATATAATTAACTAGCTGGCCCGGCGGACTTCGTACCGCGTTTCTTTTTTTTATATAGCCTATGTTATATGTAGCATTCTAATGGTGAAATATTTTATTAAATCGGTCCAGTAGTTTTTGAGTTTATTCGTTGCAAACATATATATGTACATACAAAAATACAAAGCTTTCCTCTTTATAATATTAGTATAGATAAGAAAGTAAATAATAAGCCTTTATACTGTTCTGCTACTGAGGAAAGCCCATTACATTTTATAAACGCTTGTCAAATGTTGGTTCATCATCATCGTCATCATCATTATCATCAGCCTACACACATTCATTGCTGGACATAGGCCTCTCCAAGTGCACGCCACTGAGCACGATCCGCGGTTACTCTCATTCAGTTATTGCCAGAAACCTAGCTAAGAAATGCGGGTTAATAATCACAAACCCAGACTATGCAACAAGAAATTCAAAACACACTACGCCTGGCCGTTGTATTGAAACCAAGACTTCGGATATCGAGTCGAACGCTTTGTAAGATTTCAGCATTTATAAATATAAAATGTTCAAATACAAGAGGTACAAAAAGAACTGCCTTTTATACAATAACTGTAATAAGTGGGTACTCCGCGGCAAAGAGTCTTTGAGCGTGAGCTTAAAGCCCGACGAAAGATCATGCCTTTGAAACGAAGCGCCGCTATTTCGAATTTTGGCGCTCCTCGCGAACTAGGAACATACTCAGCACAAATAAGTGCGCCTTCTGCATTAACTTCACTTTTTTACGTAGACTTAGTTGAAAATTGTCTGTATTTTTGTCTGTTAAAGTATAGCTTTAAATGTATCTTATTTCACAACAAGGAAGCGCTTGACCCTTGTCTCGCCTGATAATAAGTGATGGTAATATTTTATTCGTAATCCTCTTTTTTTGAGCAACTGGTTATCTTATTTCTAACATAGAAACGTATCAATGCTACTAGCATTGCTGGTTTGGGCTGATTTAAAACAAGTATTCATAAAGGTCTGTTTGGTTGCAAGCAAATGCAATGAATGACAGAAGCGAAAACTTCGAATTTTGTATTTGAATTCGAATTTGAATCAGTCCTTGGAACACGTGTGTGTATGTTATCAAGTGTTGTCTGTGTGCCAAACGAAAATAGAAAAAACTTTTACCTTATTCATAGTTATGTAGTAATGATCAGCAACTGATAGAGTTATCGATAAACTCACATGAAAGGAACATCACAGAAATTCCAATAGGCTTCGAAACGTATTCACAATTACATAAAAACCGGGAAAACGCGACAATTTTCAGTTGGACAAAAAGGATTTCTTTACGACTCTCACATGAGGCTATTGTGAGCAAACTACTACCATATTTGTGCGGAGTATAATTTCGAATCGATCGAAGTGTTTATTACGCAAAATGAACGATCGAACCTTCATGGTGGTGCACGTGTTTTATTTGCCAGTTAAAGTAAACGAGAATTTGAGAGGAAAGAAAAAAAACATTTATTGGAATTAGTATTGGAAAATATTAACTCTTCCTGTTTGTCACTAGGAGCCGATGATTTGATGCTATTCAAAATTTAATTTTAATCAACGTGATGGAATGGTAAATAAAATCGCGCTAGATAAAATGATATTTATTAACGGGATTCTTACCATGTTTCTTGTAGTGTTTGAGTATATTTTTGATAGAGATTACACGACACAAGAGTTTTCTCCACCTGATGTTAAGTGGAAGTGGAGTCCAAACGCGAAAACTACTGCTGCAGCGTATAAAACAACGCAGCATCAGCTCACCCTGCCGGCTCATAAGGTGCCATTATTTCGGCACAGTTGCATATTGTAGTTGAAATATAGGTTACCCAAACACAACAAAAGCATGGTTAGGATTCCGTTAAATGTAAATAAGTACTCTAATAATACAAGGTGGACCGACGATCTGGTGAAGGTCGCGGGAAGCCGCTGGATGCGAGCAGCACAAAACCGGTCGTTGTGGAGATCCTTGGGGGAGGCCTTTGTCCAGCAGTGGACGTCTTTTGACTGAGATGACTGACTCTAATAATAAACTTTTGTATTAGTAATTTAAGCAATTGACATTTGATATGGGTATTTAATTAAGTAAATAGCAAAAAGGTTAGTCGACATCACAGGAGACCGAAGAGCTGGCAGCTACCTCGGACAAAGAATTAGTCTAGCAATTTAAAGGGGGAACGCTGCCAGTATCTTCGGAACCTTGCCTAAAGGGAATCCTTTTAATAATTTATTTTAGTTATTTTATTATATTTTTTAAGGTTTTCAGTTTTAGGTTCATTGTTCCTTTAAAATGTAAATGAAATGCATCAATAAATATTAATATTTAATTGTTCAATTTATTGTTTACGGCTCGATATTATTATTAAAACTCTGTAACCTTGAAAGAAGTTTTCCGCCATGGACAAGACAATTTTTTTAATTGATACTTTGTTAAAAAAAGGCAGAAGAACTGCACCATACAACCATAAATGAATTTAGATTAATTATGTTTGTTTTGTTTGTCATTCTATAATTTTATTTTTTTAATTTTATTTACTTTTTCATGCTACCATAGCTAGCTGAATAGGATGATCCTAACAATGTAATAACATCTCCCCATGTACCCTGTTCATACGCAAAATATTATATTCTCTTCTATTATATTCTAAAGCAGTAAATTCAGTAGGTAGGTCTATTTAGTGTTTCTATTTCAAACTTACTGTTTTTTTGGACAGTTCTCTTGACGGTGACGCATTTGACGTATGAAAGTGGCGATCTGATTTTATAAAAACCGTTCAAGTGCGAGTCGGACTCGCGCACGAAGGGTTCCGTACTTTATGACGTATTAAAAAAAACTGCTTACTAGATCTTGTTCAAACCAATTTTCTGTGAAAGTTTGCATGGTTATTAATGTACATCATATATTTTTTTTAGTTTTATCATTATCTTATTTTAGAAGTTACAGGGGGGGGCACACATTTTACCAAGAACCTCAATATTATTTTTGAAGACCTAGATACCTCACACGTATATGCGTTTGATAAAAAAAAAAATTTGAGTTTCAGTTCTAAGATTAAATTAAATATTAAATCTTAATGCGGTTCACAGAATACATCTTCTTACCTCTTACTTCTTATAAGTTTCAACAGTATAGTTCTTATAGTTTCGGAAAAAGTGGCTGTGACATACGGACAGACAGACAGACAGACAGACAGACATGACGAATCCATAAGGGTTCCGTTTTTTGCCATTTGGCTACGGAACCCTAAAAATGAAATGTGAGTTAGATTTATGCACAATGGAGCATTTTGAAATTGTGTACAAGTTACAATGCGAGAATTAATTTTGGTTTTATTATATCCCGGACCGTTTGTCTTGCATCAATTTGGCTAGGTGACAATTTGGAATTGGCTCGAAATAGGATTGTATCAACAAAGTACAACGTCAAATTTAACTACAACTAAGTTTGATTTGATCTGAAGTAACTTTTAATGTGAAAATCATAGTAACTAGTTTTTGTAATATTTATTTTATACCTATCAAGAAAATAATAAAGTTACATAGTAGGTATGCAATTATAGTGAATAACAATTATACTCGTACTATAAAAAAAGACAAATAAAAACGAATTAAATATTACATTCAATTAATACTGATAGATATTGATAAACAAAACTCAGACAATGTTTATGGATAAAGGGAGGCAGGTGGCCAGAACGTGAAGGGTGAATCAGCGCAGTCGAAGCGGCTAAGTCCCCGAACATTTAGTGTAGAAATGAAAATGCCCAATTAAAATTTTCGAAACTTATAATCCGTACCTTAAATTTAATAGTAATTTTTGATCGTCAAATATGGCTTATGGCTTCGTAAATCCTACGATGAAGCCCTTGTACCAAGAAGAAGTAAGAAACTCGACAAGAGCTATTTCTTCGTCTTGAGGCGTCGTATTCGTCGTTCGATTTTCCCAATAAGAACTCTATGCAGCAAAAACGCCTTTGCTGCTATCTCATCAGCATTGCCTTTATCGGGCTTCGTTTTCACAGCAGCACTCATGAAATTAATATCAATTGCAACACCGCCCACTATGGACAAAATAATTATTTATAAGCCTTTGTGGTGGATACTCCTTATTCGATGCCGATTTTTTGTTACACCTTAAGTGGGAATCGAAGTGAGCTTGTGTATAGGGTGTTTCTAATCAATAGAGTTATCTGTGTACATTTTGTTGGCCTTCAATGTTTTCAAATGTTCAAGTATATTTTATAAATTTAAAGAAATTTAAATCGCTGACCGTTATGATACCTACAGTGCTCACTGTCGACTTTATTCAAGGCAGGAAATTTGGAAATTGCTATTTATTTAAAATCTAGATGTTTATTACATAAACATAACAATTGCGATTTTATAATAAGTATTTTGGAAACAACAACGTTGTTACAAATGCAGTCAGTTAAAACATTTATTTTTCTAAGCGTTGTTGTATACTTTTTATATATACAATGCATAAGTGAAGCGCATTTCACGGTTGTCAGTGCCTTAATTTTAAATGTTATCATTACTTGCTTACTTAGGTACTTACATCACTGGCTTAGCAAACTACTCCCTCCTCAAGATCCAACTCCTTTCTCAAGGCCGGCAATACATCTGCGATTACTTTGGTTTTACTGGTGTCCATGGGCGGCGGCGATTACTTTCCATCAGGTGACCCGCCTGCTCGTTTGCCTTCTTTTAACATAAAAAAAAAGTTCGTGCCGATGCAAATCGGAAAATAGAACATCGGAATCAAATGTGTCGAAATATAAATACAGTAGAGATAACGCTTTATGTTACCCAAATATTCGCTATAAAAAAGTAACAACTCTATGGGGGTACAAATAAAATCGTTACTTTTTTCTTCGTCGTCCGTCGTCTACCCCCGTCCAGGAATAGTTCGCCGCGTGTCTCGCGTCGAGAATCGAACCCGAGCCGTCCGCTATCGGCGCGCGCCCTTTGATCCGCCGCCCTTTGAAACGTGACGCCGACAGTGTCGACATGTCTTGGGGTGGACTACAGTGAGGTTTTTTTTTAGTTTAGGCGCCTGCTTGGGTTTTTAAAAGAAATATTTGTTTTTGCCCTATTAATCTATTAGTAGTGATAGTAATCAATTTGATTTGTTACTTATGATTAATTATGATTAAAACTTGCCGATATATTGCTGATCCTTGATATTTGTTAAAGTAGGGTTTAATGCTAACTACTTATTATAGGTAAAATAATACATCATCAGCTCATTTTATGTCCCCACTGCTGCGCGAGCCTTCCCTATGGATGGATAGTTAGATTGGGCCATAAACTACCTCATCGGATCATAAAAGTACAATTATAAACGTTCCCATAGTCGAAAACAATAAACAGATAACATGGAAAACAACAAAAAGGCTCTTCAATGACAAAAACATAGAACATTTTCAAACTTGCATACAAAAAATCGACTTGAAAGAAATAATAAAGTTAGAAAATGGCGTAAATAAAAATTATAACTCTTTTGACGATACCTTAAAATCAAATGCATACCAAAAAAAACGTATAAAAATATATTGGAACAATAATAAAAATTGGCTTACTAATGGACTAAAAATAACTTGTAAAAATAGTAGACTATTGAGATTACACATTAATCATACGAAAAGTAAAATGTTTAAAACACACTATCAACAATATCAAAAAATTCTAAAAAAGTGTATAATAAAATCAAAAAAATTAGAATGTATTAAACAAATAAAAAAATCTAATAATATCAGTAAAACAATGTGGAGAATAATAGTAAAAGAACGAACAAATAAGATTACAAAACAAAGCCACCAAAATATAGAATTACTTACAGATCCACATAATCTTGTTGGCGAGCCCAGGCTAGTTGCGAACACCTTTAATGAATATTTCGCATCAGTGCCTCAGGAAATCAACACAATCTTACGACGAATACCAAATAAATACAGCCACGGAACAGACGATATACCGCCCATCCTTCTTAAGAAATGCTCGGATGAATTAACATTGGCATTTTATTTATTAGTCAACCAATCTTTTGTCGAAGGAATCTTCCCTGAATCGTTTAATCGTTTAAAGACATCCGTGATAAAACCGCTTCACAAAAAAGGTAAAGAAAACGGAAACATCTAACTACCGACCAATTGCACTCTTACCAACTTCGTCCAAAGATTATGTACACTAGAGTCTATTCGTTTTGCGAAGCCTTTAACATGTTCGATGAAAATCAAAATGGCTTCCGGAAAAATCGCTCAACAACGTTAGCAACCATTACATAATTATATTCAGGAAATACTATCTATTTTAAACAAAAGAAAATACGGAGTAGGAATACTATTAGACATGACAAAAGCATATGATAAGGTTATATACAAAATTTTATTGGACAGATTATACGACATAGGAATCAGAGGTATTGCGCACGACTGGTTCAAAACATATCTACAGAACAGGAAACAATATGCTGAAATAAGAAAACACAAGAAATTATAGGTAACAGATCAGACATCAAAGAAACTACCCATTCAATACCGAATACAAGGAAGCGTCTTAGGATGCCTCCTTTTTCGTATTTATATAAATGATTTACCTAAAGCAACTAACAAAACTTGTATTCTTTTCGCTGACGACATTTCTCTTCTAACACCATACTCAAAACACGATAATTTAGACCTAAATACAACCCTACAAAATATACTAGACAATGTAGTAGGCTGGTTAACGGACACTTAACATAGAAGTAAATTTCTCTAAGACAAAAATTATGCAGTTCAGGCCGTATCAAAAACCACCTTTAAATATTAATGTAACTTACAAGAATAAAAATATAGAATGCTCAAATACCTTTACCTTATTGGGCATAGAAATCGACACAAACATAAATTGGAAAGCGCATGTAGGAAAAGTTGTTTTAAAACTGTCAAGATTTACATACGTCCTTTGGACCACCACTAATGAAAAAACGGCAAGAACAGCGTACTGTGCATATGCATTCTCATGTCTTAGCTATAGAATTGTCTTATGTGGCAACAGTGCGAACGTCGATTCACTGTTTACGCTACAAAAAAAATTTATCAGAATAATTAAAAACTTAAAAATACAGATACTTGCAGACCACATTTTAAAAGCTTATCAATTCTGACACCTGTTTCAATTTATATCCTAGAAGCATGTAAGTTCATGCGAAAAAATACTAAGCTGTACACAAAAAAGGGAGACCTACCTCGCCGCTTTCCATCAAGAGACCAAAACAGACTCGTAGTCCCATCATCAAAATTAGAAATGCTAAGTTCAGGCCCCTTGACAATGTCATTTAAGATATACAATAAAATACCAAACAGCGTTAGATCCGAGGAGAACCTGCCGGATTTTATAAAAAATCTAGCAGAAGTTAATACTCACTAAACGAATTTTTGATGGAACTATATAAGTACTACCAAGCGGGCCCAGTGCAGATTGGTAGTTGTTAATTGCAGCCGGGACCAACAGCTTTACGTGCTTTCTGAAACACGGAGGAGCTCGAAATGAAAAAATGTTGATCACCTATCCGAAGACCGGCCTTTGCGAAAGTTGCTTACCCTCAGCACTCGCAGACCCGGGCGCGTTAACATAATTATGTGATATTATTAATATACATAGCTGGTGTTTAAATGATTCCAATATGTGGAAATGAGAGCCTGGGGCCATTTCAGCCCAACGGGGGGTGACATTTAAGTGCTTACAATGATAATGACAAAAAAATGTGTATTGAAATTGAATAAGTACTAAAATTCATACATTCATCATTCCCTTTAAAATAAAATGTAGGTAGATAATGGAGACATTGTCATGCCCATAGAATTCTAATTATTGTATGAGATACGCCATTTGGGTGTGCAAGCAGGCTATCAGGAAACTCGAACACAACTGGTTATGACTGAAAAACCTTACCTTATTAAGTATACATAGTGAACTCTAAAGAGCAGTGTGCGAAATTATCTTTATTTTTAAGTTGTACTAAAAGCTTCGCTTGAATGAGTGCAGCTTTTGGTTTTTTGGACAGAGTTTGCTAATTGCTTCAGACGGCATTTTCAGCCACCGAACCTTATTACGGGTCGACGAGAAATTTAAAGGGTTCCTCAAGCCGTGTGATCGAAACATCGTCAGAGGTTTTCTAGAGGGAACGGCGTCACGCACTCGTGTTCCCGTTCCCTTCTATACTCCGAGAGGTCTGGGTTGTACGTCCAGCTGTTAGGAACCTCGTTTTTAGTATTACTTACTAATAACAACCCGTTATGTTATTACCAGTTTTGCTTTTATTATCACTTTGGAATTATTTATTTTGATCTTGTTTCTTTGTTTTCGCTCGATGTGCCTTGTGTGTTTGAATATTATCCGTTTACAGAAACCAGCGTTTTAAATTGCAATTCCCAATTCTTTCCATAATTTAAGTTTTCCTACTACAAATTACTCGTTGTATTATTAAATAAATTCCTCGCTAGTAGGTTATGGCCTTAGATACATGGTAACATAATCGAATGATGTTTGATAAGCAAATTTATGCTATATTTCTCTCTGCTCTATTCAAAACACGAGTTTTAGTGTATTTTCTGCCTTATCACTTCTTAGAAATTGTAATATTGTCTAGTAATTTTTGCGCAATTATTTCCGTCTTTTAAATCTTAGAACAAAAAATTTATAAACAAAATAAACACTATATACTACCAATTATTGTTGTTACAGAATAAATAACAGAGCTAAATGCAACAAACAATCAGGAACATAAAAATTATACAATCATCTATTAGAGAAATCAAAAAAACGGGCTAAACCGAATCAGACGTATGAAACCCTACCTTTTGAACCAAACCTTCATAAGAAAACCGCCCATAATCAGAGGGTTAGTGGGTAGAGACCTAGAAGTTTTAAGTACAAAATAAGGAGAGCTCAGAAGGTAAGCTCATTAACATACCGCGCTCGAGCAACACACACATAGACCCGGAATCTCAGACCATCTCGAACCAGTCCGAGCGCAGCTGTTGCGAGATCCCGTGTCTGTGAGAGGTTGTATTTGTCTGCGTTGCTCGAGCACGTCTGTATTAAGCTGACCTTCTGCCGTCTCCTTATTCCGTGCTTTAAGCCAGTAAGTAGCTCCACAATAGCTTTTAAATTGCACTACCATAAACTACATTGAAGGTTATCCCAGATACGATCTACTGACTAGTGCCTTGGCATTGCCCTGAATCTACATAAATAAGCAACCATTGATTGCTGCGATGTTACATGAGGTGAATACAAATTCGCTCGCTTTACAGCGGCGCGGCGGAAAGGCGGTCGCGGAGACCCATCAAACAACCACTCGACACCACTTTTATCGAGTGGAATTCGGCTGAGATTTTTTTCGAAAATTTGCTCTTCCAAGATGATGTTTATACAATATTTAATAAGATGTTCTATTAAAATATTAATTAAATATATAGTTTTACAAAGTAGCGATCTGTAATTGGCAGTAGGTTAAGTATACAATGTAATAACTTAGTTTATAAAGTGCTGTAGATTCCATGTTCATAAATAAATAAAAATAAAAAATTAAAAAAGAAATGAATTACAATTTGATCATACACTTTCTTTTCTGCCCAAAATCCATAAGGATAGAGACCTTTTGAATAATATTCTCTGGCGCCAATCGTATTGCTGTATTCAGGTTTTAAGAGTTTCAGGGTTATCAATATTAACAGTATTACCTTGGTGGCAAGTCTCCATGGTCTAAGGTGAATCATGAGTCACACGACCACGACTTAGGAAGATCATTTTCCAACAGGTGAGACGTATTCAGCTTTGCCGGTACAGTAAAAGAAGCGCTGCTTATCATATTGTTTTGATTAATTCCAATTTGAGTATCAAATCTACGGACAGAGATATAAGACTGCAAGGCGATTTCTCCTGCCGAACAAAACTTTGTTAAGTAGCAAAATTTTGAGCAACGAATATAAATGACTATGGAACGACCATGCAAAGACATAAGAAAGTAAAAGAAAGTTCATTTTGTTAACAGACTTGAAGTAAAATCAAATCCGGAATCTTTGAAATAACAACGTTAACCTGGGCGCGAATGCGTGATCCACCATGATTTCGGTTACGAAAGTAGACGAAAGTTTAATATTTTGCTTATCAAAAAGTTGGCAAATGCTTAACATCAGGTGGACCTCAAACAAAAGTGATGTAAAAGCAACTATTAAAAAAGAACACCAGGTAAACAGAAGACGGTATACCTGATATTAAGCCGAAGCAGAGTCTAGATGCAAGGGCAGGTAGTTGAGCAAGATGCCGTCCTCACCTTTCCGACCCACAAGTTCAACTTAACTATATCTTCTACATCTCTATTGGTTCCAGCATACGACCCCCGTTAACCGCATTTACGACCACTTTACACGCAGTTAACTGTTTTTTTTTCTTTGTGCACATTTCATATTAATTGACATGTAACATTTCGCGTTGCACATATTGATATAGCGCCAATTTAAAAACTACATATTATTATGTCGTACGTCGCAAAGTTTTTGATAATTCGTTGGCCGTCGACAGTTGCCTTTTCAAAGGCAACATCATTAATATAGTGCCTGCTGGCTTATGTGAACAGTTTTAAACAAAAGATATTGAAATAAACTGTTCTATTCTTCTAAGGAGATACTAAAAATTGTCAAAATTGTAATTATATGATGTGTGGAGCGGATTTCCTTCAGATCAATAACAAAACTAGGATTATTCATAACTTTTCTTTTTTTAATTCAAAGAAGCAATTATAAATATTTATGTCGCTTATCTACGACAATTAGTTACGTTAATTAGGTTCTGACAATGTCGTAGCTACCTACACGACTCATAAAGGGATACAGAACGACACAATTCCATGTTTTGGAAACTCAAGGCGTTCAAAGACAACAGTTACACACGGTACTATTATCACAACGCTAAGTGGGTACCGTGAGTTTTTACTTAACACCTCCTCATCCAATAACAATTTATAGGACAAAAAAGCCTTTGTGTATCGGCACCTGCGTTTTAGGGTTGAATTGACATGTTCACACCTAGAGCTGCCAGACCACAAAATAAGGAGACCCAGAATGAAGCTTAAGAGGAAATACTAAGGTCGACTGATTATATGAAAAGTGGACAAAATCAACGTTTCCTAGTCCCCTGATTCCTCCTCCAAAACTGGACCGATTTAATTACTTTTTTCATTAAAAATTAAAGAAAGGCTTTGGCTGTGTCCCTATGTATTGCTTTTTTTTATCGTTTGTTAGATGTCTGAACACAGCAAAAATTTGGCCAATTTTTATGTTTATTTATATCTTTTTTAATAATTAATTTATTAAAAAAAGCAAAACATAGGGACACAGCCAAAGTCTTCCTTTATATTTTAATGAAAAAGTAATTAAATCGGCCCAGTTTTTTAGGAGGAATCAGGGGATTACGAAACGTTGATTTTGTCTACTTTTCATATAATCAGTACACCTTATAGTATTTCCTCCGCTTGAGCAACGCACACGATCGCTTGCACAGACACGGATCTCGAAACAGCCCGAGCGTCTACCGATCCGATCCGAACCCTTCGGAGAATCTAGAAGAATCTAGAAAACCTCCGAAGGTGATTCGTTTCACACGGCTTGAGGGAGGGTCCCTCACGTTCCTCGCCGCCCCCAAAAAAGCCCGGTGAAGCTGAAAATGCCGTCTGAGGTAATCAGCAAACTCTCTCCAAAAAAAAAGCCCGAGCGTATCAGAATCTGTTGCAAGAGTCCTCGTTCGCGAGAGGTATCTATGCATTGCTCGAGCACGTTTATATAAAGCTTACCCTCTATAATCTCCTTATTTTGAGCCAAAACTTTAGTATCTATTCACCGAGCTTCGTGCGTCCCTTCCGACTACGTTTTAAATGCCATTTTCGGCCAACAAGTTATGTCCAGTCGAAAAAAAGAACTTGGTTTTTGTTACTAAATGGTACGTACAGCCAGGTGAAAATATAAGAAATGTGCAATAATATTCAACTGTAGTTAAAACATGTCAATTAACTTCATTCGCTTTATCTCTTTCCATGTTTTATCTTTATGAATTACAGTAAAAGGAACCCGCACAAATATATGCAACTAGACATAATGTAGTTATAAAACTAAATGTCGTCTCAATTAGAGACTACCACGGCATGCAACGTAGATTACCTACATTATATTTTAAGAAAGAATAATTTTCTTTATGTTAGTATGTAAATGGTAAAAAATGTGGGTAAATGTAGTCATGTAGTAACAGAGGTTGATGGACGGTGTTAAGTTACAAAGTTAAATAGTAATTAAATTCAGAGATATAGCCATTTTAATGTTAAAGCCACATTTTTTTCATATTACGACTGTTATAAAAATATAATAAAATCACTTTTCACTTAAAGTGGTAATAGCCATTTCAGGGTTCATCAAAAGGTAAGTTAGGTAACTTTCATCTGATTTAACTATCATCATCATCATCATCATCTCAGCCAAAAGACGTCCACTGCTGGACAAAGGCCAAAAAATAAAAAAAAATAAAAAAAACTATAAATAGCCGTAATTTGATGGAGTTTGAGAACTTTTACGAAATGTCAATAATTTGCTATTATTTTATAATCACATCAAAAATGGGGTAGTCCGAAGAAATTGACAACGTAATATCAGATTATCAGTTTATTGGATTAGCATTATAAATATAGCTGCCTACTTTATAGGAATATTCCAGAAAACTTTGAATTTTTCCAAGTTCCCAGAGGAAAAGGGTTCGTGTGTCGTCCGTGACCTCTCTCGGTCTAACACCCGTATTTATAAGAAATTATTCTTAGAAAGGAGCTCGATGGCGCAGTGAACGCGCCCGGTCTGCGAGTGCTGAGGTTAAGCAACTTTCGCAAAGGCCGGTCATGGGATGGGTGACCAAAATTTTATCATCTCGAGCTCCTCCGTGCTTTGGAAGGCACGTAAAGCCGTCGGTCCCGGCTGCATTAGCAGTCGTTAACAACAACCAATCCGCACTGGGCCCGCGTGGTGGTTTATGACCCGTTCTCTCTATCCATCCATAGGGAAGCTCGTGGAGACATCAAATGAGCTGATGATGATGAATTTAAGTTTTTTATGTATTATTATTATTATCACGTTCATCAATTTTGTATTATTTTAGACATATCACAAACTTTCACACAGAATATAACCTCAAACCTAGCTTGCCACAGGCTTATCCCCACTTGTTACTATGAATTCTTTGAGAATTCTAAGTTTATAGATTGGAGTTTCACCCGAGTTCTTCCCGTAATAACACGTGTCGTGAGACTCTATTTTAATTTTTATCTACCGTACAATTGTACCCTTACCACTAATAATAAAAAACACTTGAAATTGGCTAAATTCGCGTTTTGCGAAGCCATTAATTAAGATAATTAATTAATTAACTGGATTGCTTGAGTAAAGATATTTGATGACTAGGTATTTCTTGGTTAAGAATTCTGACTTTTGACATTTCTAACTTCATCGGCTTACTAAAGAATATAAATATTTACAAGCAATTACTTTTGAAATGAAAGTAATACTTCGGTAGGTAGGTATAGATAATTCGAAATATAGGATTTTCGGATTATCCGTGTATCACAAAATATACGCTAACAATAATAATAACTCTAGAGTTCGTCGACCTCTTTTCGGAGGACTTCAGGCTTTTCGCTCTTAAGACGAAGGGTAAGGCACACTAGCGCCACCAATTGATAATTTGACAATTACTAACGAACCTTATCTTTTTTAAACATTGCGCACAGTATTTATTTAATAATTGTGCACTACTTTTTGTTGCGTGGTTTATACACAAAGTGGGCTATCGCATTTATTCACAAACAATGGCCACTTTTGGTGTTAGCGAATGAATACAAAAACAAACCTGAAAGTAGTGCACAATTATTAAATAATAGATGTTTGCCAAGTGTCGGAAGGTCCGCAATGTTTGAAAAAAAATCCAGTTTAGCAGTTATCAAATTAAATCCATTAGCGGCGCTAGTGTGCCTTACCCTTCGCCTAAGGACGTTGCCAAACTTATGGCATCTATCTTTACAGAGGAAAAGAGTTAAAGGATGGGGTTGCACAAAAGATCCCGATGGATTGAAGTGTTACTGCGAGATAAACCTCAGCAGGCCCCACTAAGATAAGATAAGATAAGATAGTCGACCACACTCATTTTAAAACATAAAATGTAATTACATAACGAAATGAACGCCACGGTAGCTGAGTGGCTAATCGCTCGGCCCGACACCCGAAGGTCTTGGGTTCAATTCCCAGGTCAGGCAAAGTGTTTCGGGTTTTTCGATGCACAACCCGGGCTTGTAATCACCAACCCGCAATTGGTAAGCGTGATGATTAACCAATGCCCATCAGTTGTAGCGATGATTTTGCCCAGCAGTGGTACAGTTATACTTAAGCTATTTACTTTACAACAATAATGAATCAATGTACTTATAATGGGATACTTCCGTTATATTCATAGTTCGTTTTGGTTGAAGGTCAGGAACTAAAACGACATGTTTTGCCAGCCTAGTGTTTCCCAATCTACCTAACCCGATGTTTTCAAAGTGTATTTTTGTTTCTATATTTTTATTTTATCTGGCCGCCATTCGTCCACTGCCCAATAAATTCGGCGAAACCGACCCGAACCTCTTGAAAAACCAATCCACATACATATTTATAACGCCAATAAAACATATTATATGCCTTTACAACGAACGGCGCTTGCCTTCCATAAACTATTTATGAGTGGTAACTCTATCAAATCGAATTCAGTCGGTTTACAACGCCCGCCGTGAGAAAACAACTTGAATAATTCCGAGAAACAGCGCTTTTATATTTTCGAAATACACACGAAATCCTACATTTTATTGGAGGACTATAAGGCGGTTTTTGCTACTCGACAATAGGGTTGACACCTCACAGTGTTGAAATAAGATTTCTTTTAACATTTCTTCTTATTTAACATATAATTCAGGTATCAAAATCCATTTTCTTTAATTTTATAGATCATCATCATTACCAGCTCATATTAAGTCCCTACTGCTGGGGCACCAGCCATCCCCATGCATTGACAGGGAGAATAGGCCATAAACTACCACGCAAGCCCAGTGCGGGTTGGTAATTGTTAACGGCTGCTAATACAGCTGCTAAAACAGCTTTACTTGCAAAGCACGGAGGAGCTCGAGATGAAAATATTTTGGTCACCCATCTGATGACCGGCCTTGGCTAAAGTTGCTTAACCAAAGTCAAAGTCAAGCTCACATATTTATTGTCAACTAAGTGTACAGAGGTAACCTTAGTAATCGCAGTCCATCAGGCTAATTATCGATCTTTTGCGATCAGTCTTTATCGCGAAATTGTACTATTATTGCTGTCAAAACGCAAATTCGTATTACGGAACGTACAAATGCGATCAAGCGCCAACAGCGCCAACAGCGCTTCTAGCGAACAATCAATTAACTAAAACTGCATATCAAACACTTTGAAACAAAGCGACCGATTGTTTATTCGTATTACAAAACTGCGAGTTTCAAGTTTCTCCATGATAGCGAGCGAGCGGCGCGTGGCAGTGGTGTGACGACGGCACACGTCTACGAATACGCACGCACACTAATATCTGTACAAAGTAGGCTGGTGATTTAATTAGAGCAATGTTTATTTTCTTAAAATCATAGGCGTTTGGATAAAAAATTATAAAAGTCATTCATTTCATATTCATATTTTTTAATTGAAAAATAAGACAACAGTTGCCTGCGGAATATCAATACAAACATTTTGATGTCGGATCATTGTTTCATTTGTGCTATATTTACAAAGTTTCTAAAGAAATAAGTTTTTAGATATCATTACTTTTACGTATTGTTTATGCAGTTTCTGGGTATTTGTTTCAAATTCCAAGACAACCATGGCCTTGTGAAAGGATCAAGCTAACCTACACTAGTTCTTTTAATGTATATGACCTATTCAGCGCCTAGCACCAGTGACTTAAAAACACGTAAATTTTCGGAATTCCGCGCAGCGCCCCCTTAACAACTAGTGTTGTAGTGATTGTTTGGTGTTTCTTATTAGTTGCTTTGTCAAATTAAATTGTTATTTTGTCTTGTTGATTATAAGTGATTATTGATATTACTTTAAAAACTGTTATTAGATGATTGTTCAGTGATTCTTTATTGATATTCAGTCATGTTTTGCTTGTAGTAGTGTGTTCTTAACTGCGATGGCGCGAGCTCTCATGTTGTTAGATTATTTCAATGAAGAAGCAAGTCGTAGAAGGAGGAGCACTACTAGTTAACTATTGAGTAAACAAAAAACGCGAATTAAGTTTCTTATTTTGGACCACTTACACACACGTGAAATACATTTTTTGTTGTGCTGCGTGCGACTTGCGACGAGCAAACAAAATCCTTCTACATAAGAATTAAAATCTTGTTGGATACTTAAATTTTTTGACGTTTGTGTTTACGATTGGTTGCCGTTCTATCGCGAGTGGCGCTAGTTGCCATACATTTTAGTCGCGAATGCACCAAGCGAGCAATCTATAGCATAATACCAGTTTAACCATCGCAACTGGTAGCAATCGCGTTGTACAATTAGCAACCAGTTGCTATAGAACGGTAATAAGCCTGCGGGTGCGTCAACCACTGCGCCATCGAGCTCCATTACATTGTTAATGTAAAATAACAATTTAAAAGAAATTCTGAAAGATTTAAATATTTCATCATCATCATCATCATCAGCTCAATTATGTCCCCACTGCTTTGGCACGAGCCTTCCCTACGGATGGATAGGGAGAACGCGCCATAAACCACCACGCGGGCCCAGTGAGGATTGGTGGTTGTTAACGACTGCTAATGCAGCCGAAGCACGTAGGAGCTCGAAATGATAATTTTTTGGTCACCCATCCGATGGCTGGCCTTTGCGAAAATTGCTTAACCTCAGCACTCCCAGACCGGGCGCGTTAACCACTGCACCATCGACCTCCTCGATATATCCTCTAGATAAAAAAAATATTAAATACTAAAAGATTTTACAACGCCAATGCGTTGCAAATACAATTTTTGTTTTTTTTACAAGACATTTCTTGTAAAAAAAAACAAAAATTGTATTACTAAATCATTGACAGCCCTACCAAGGGATCGTAATAGGGTCCAAGAGACTGATCCACACCGGCGCATTTGTACCCTCACAGTAGCTAAGCAACTAAGACACAAAATAAGGAGACCGCAGAAAGTAAGCTTCATACCAACGCGGTCGAGCAACGCACACCTCCCCCCTCACGGACACGAAATCTTGCAACAGCAGCGCTCAGATGTTCCGCAGGCTTATTACCGAAAAAAGCAATCAGTTGTTAATTGTACAATTGCAACGCGACTGCTCTAGTTGCGGTTGATAAATTGATATTACGGACGCAAATCGCATTAACTATTATTATACATTTTAATCGCAAATTAACTAAGCCAGCGATCATTGAGCGATTTGTGCCGAGCCGTGCCAAGATTCTCTTTTATTGATTTTAATTTTAACCGCCTCTGTGGTCTAGTGGTTGAGACCACCGGTTTAGACTCAGAAATCTCGGGTTCGATTCCCAGCGGGGGGTACATGTTTGTGTACTCGGTTTGGTTGGTGGTAGGACTTGTTTGTCCGCCTGGCTAGCTACCACCATCTTATCTAAATATGTCGCCATAACATCAATGTTTGTAGCATTGATGTGTTCCGGCAGCTAGAGATAAGAGCCAGTGCCTCACTAATTGAGGATCTCCGGGTGCGTAATCAAGTGCGCTTCCACCAATTGGCCTTATCATCACTTAACATCAGGTGCGATCAAGGCACTGTGCTTACCCGTAAATATTTAAAAAAAAAATTCGTGAGACACATACATATAGACCCATGTGCGCGTTGCTCGAGTGCGGTATGTATCAAGCTTCCCTTCTGTGGGTTCTTTATTTTGTGACTAAGTCGAGTGTTGTGTTAGGACTAGTTCGTTGACCTGCACACATTTGTTGTGTCTGCCATAATAGAGATTATGGTTTTTGCAACTTGTCCTAAAGCAACTTACTGGGTAACGGTACTCAATGATGATCAGCGTGGTGAAGTGAGTGAAAGAAATAGGTAATGCAAAAAACATTGATTGACCACAGCAACAACAAATAACACGGAAAAAAATACACTTATTTCTTTTTTTAATAGTTTGGTGCGTTCAGAACATTCAGCCAGCGTTAAAGTTAGAGTGTTATAGCATAGTATATTCCTTGTTTTCCTTCCATCATAGAAATCAAGTCATCACTATAATTGATGAGTAATGGCTAAATCACCACGCCTACCAAATGCGGGTTGGTAATTACAAACACTTTGCACAACCTGGGAATTGTACCCAGGACCTTACCTTACCTCGCCGAGCCGTTACTAATAATTATAGATAATAAAAAGTCATAATAGATTCCCCCAAAACTCCTTGAGTATCAGTAAAGATGTGGGACCTTACTGAGATCTAACGTAGTAGAGTTCGGAATTAGAATATATCAAGCTCCCCGCACCTTTGAGAACACGTTAGCTGTCAGTCTCTCAGCAGGGTGATGTGCTGATGATTTCTAGCTTTCAGAAATGAGAATGGTACTTTTATATCTTTTTTTTCCTTTTTATTTTAATAAATTTAAATTCAATGTTGTTCTCGGTTGTTACTGAAATGCAAATTCAGAAATATCATTGTACCTATGTAAAAAAATGTATGTTTCGATTTGTATTTTGTTACCGTGCCAAAAATAAATAAATAAATAGCGCGTTTAAATGGCGATCTAAAAGGAAACTTGGCTTCGGCTGAACTTCAGAGCCTCGGTCACCGTCGCAGCGTTGCTGTTCTATCGGCATTCTACAGAATACACTTTGGGGCAGTGTGAGTGAACTGCACGATCCACCACGATCTCATTCCCCCAGTCCCCTTCACCATCGGGGTAAGACGCAAGTAAGTAAGTAAGTAAATAAATGCCTGTCGCACAGGCACCAGCGCTCTCCCCTGAAGATGTGGTCGACAATAGTTTTAATTATCTTTAGGATTTGTGTTCAACGATGGGTTGGAGAAACGTAGAAAGATAACAAAATTAACTAAATCCCTACTAATATTATAAATGTGAATGTGAGTTTGTTTGTTGCGCTTTCACGCAGAAACTACTCAACCGATCATCATGAAACTTTGTATACAAATTCTTAAAGGTATTGGGAAGGATATAGGATACTTTTTATTAAAAAAAGTGAGTTTATTTTTTGTTTGTTTTGTTGTCATAGAAACTGTCAAAGCGGTACGAAGTCCGCCGGGTCAGCTAGTCAAAAATGAAAACCTATTACCACCGGTAAGTACTTTGTAGACATTCCACATGTCCACACCTAGCGGTTTTCTAGCTCTTATCTTTTGCAATCCGCCAAAGAGTAGAATGCGCTGCATGGTCACATGTTCGCTGTTCATTATGACCTGGGTCTTTTCAAGTCAACAGTGAATAGGCATTTCCTGTCTCAACATGTACCACCTTAGACCACATCATGCTCACCAACAAACAAGTTGGTAGCCAAGAGCATGGAAAAGTAATTGTCTGAGTAGTAGAGCCCACAGAACAATTATTGTTCTGTGGTAGAGCCACGCTGCGTTACAGCATGGAATGGGCCGACTCGCCCGGCGTAATATCACCCTCTCATAGAATATCGGCGTGAAACAATGGCACTAATTGCTGTTGTGTTTCGTCCGGTGAGTGAAAGTACCGGAGGCCCATCTCTCATCCCTCCCCTTTCCCAATTCCTACTCCCTCCTCAAGATCCAACTCCTTCCTCAAGACCGGCAACGCATCTGCGATTACTTTGGTTTTGCTGGTGTCCATGGGCGGCGGTGATTACTTTCCATCAGGTGACCCGCCTGCTCGTTTGCCTTCTTTAAACAAAAAAAAGTATGCATATATATTTTTAAGATTTGCGTTGTCCTTTACAGAATAATTATGATAGGTAATCAATACAAAACTGGGTTTAATTCTTAGTAGAAGGTATATATACTTATTTACTCGCATTGGTTGGTAGTAGAGCTGGTTCTTAGACTAGCTACCATACCACCATCGTGCCAAATCTGTCGCCTTTATAGTAATGTTAGTAGTATTGTTGCTTTCCGATAGATAGAGTTAAGATGTTGATGCATGCAGTAGTGAGGATTCCAGGTGAAATGTGGTTTTAGCCATAACATCACTTGCTAACAGATGAGATGAGAAAGCAGAGCGATTCCCTCTTTCCTCCAAGATAGACGGAATAAAATAGACAATTTAACCATTCTTCGAGTATTCCTTCTTGAGTAATTTCGTAAAGAAATCTGTGGAAGATTTACTAAATTAAATGACACTAAACAGGCGTTTGTTTTTGTATTACTAACTGCTCCGATATCAAGATCTGCGTGACGACCAAACACAATAAAATAACCAGTTACCTCACATTAAAGGAATCGTAAACAAAAAATCTATTACAGACATCGACAGAGGCATTAAAAACGATCACACTTCACCCCGCTCTTGAGTTTATGGCCCCAAGCTATCGAACACCAAACAGCCTCTAGGTCCCACACACTAAGGTTCAATTTCAAATACCTGCGCTTTATGAAGGCGATGAAGTCAGGTTGTTTTATTCTGTACCAATAAATCAAAAAGCGGCAAAGAAAGAGAATGTCTCGCCATTGAATTTTCAACTCTAACGCTTCCCAATAAAGAGCAGTGCCTTATTATTTTTATTTTATTTGAGGTACGTTCACTTAAGTGGACACTGTCAGTTTTTGAGTAAAGCTTTGATTAGTAAAACAATAAGAGTGATGTTTATGCTGGTATGCCTGGTGTCATCTAAATGTGTAATTACGGAGAACCTATTAGTAAATAGTTTGACGTTCAAGCCGCTTTTATTTGATTGATGCCTTGATTAATATATTTTTATATACATTTTTAAACTATCATTGTCACTTCATCATCAGCCTATACACGTCCACTGCTGGACATAGGCGTCTCCAAGTGCACGCCACGGACCACGATCCGCGGCTATTCTCTTCCAGCTCTTGTCAGCCACCTTGCGAAGACCGTCAATCCACCTAGTCTGAGGACGTCCTACATTTCGTTTGCCGATACGCTGTCTCCACTCAAGTACCCGTTTACCCCATCGGTTACCGGTTCTGCGGCTAATACGAGGTGATCCAACAGAGAACCGAAGTCGTCGACGTAGTCCACAGGATTAGCAAGCTGAAGTGGCACTGAGCCGGCCATATTAGGGTATAATTATTAACCCGCAATAACTTCAGTGCATTGTGATCATGTCGCATGCAACTAAGTCGTAATATCGGATACTCAACAATAATGAAAATGGTAAGAATCCCGATAATATTTTTATATTCTGTTAAGTACTGAGTTCACTATTTAAAATTGATTACCTGATTATCTGGAGGTAGGATTTTACCTAGAATTCAAAAGTGCAACAAGGATTGTTTTGAGTTGCTAGCATAGCAACAATATTAGTAACAGTTGTGTTCCGCCAGTTAAGTTGAGAGCTCCTGATAAGGGCGCTATGGAATCCCCGTTATGGAATAAAACATTAAAAATCTTCTAACTAATATATATATTCTTTATTGCACAAAAACACAAACAGAAAACAATGTACAAATGTGAAATAAAAAATGTGCAAAGGTAGACTATCTCTAAAAGAGATCTCTTCCAGCCAACTTAAGGTGGAGTGGGAGCTTTATGTGTAAGTGGATGCAACAGAAGTGCATTTCTATTAACTAACATGGTTTTGAAGATACAATTTTTTTTTTTTTCTTGATAATTCTCGATTTGAGTTTTTCCTAAAATTTTGGTATTAGACGATGTATTTTTAAATCCCAAAATTAACCTAACGTTTGTCATTAAACCATTTTTGAAAACCTTCATTGAGCGAAAACTTAATTATTATCATGCCCGCTGAATGGGTTCGCTCGATGACGTCATCCATTGAAATAACAGAACATGAAGTATTGCCATAATCAACATGCGTACGTTTAATTCCTTTTCGTTGGAGCGGGCAGACGTTGCGGTGCGTCGAACCGTACCTGATTTGCACCTCATAAAAATTGGCCAAAACAAAAAGGCAATTCTTTTAGCGCCAGCAGCCCATACATCAGTTTCTAAACACACAGCCAGTTCGATTCCAATAGTTATGCAAATAGCTTCGGGAATGTAATGAGCGCCGGGCAGTTATTTAGAAGCGGCTCGTAACTCAACTGATACTTCGGAATTGAGATGGGAACGGGGAGTGGAGTGGAGCCACCAGCAACGGTGAAACGGTGTATGTCGATGTTGCATTCGATTCGTTTGTTACTTCGGTTTATTATTGGTGTTCACACTACTTAGTTTCTGAGTCAAAATATTCGGTAGTATAAAAAGCTCCCCATAAGGAGAACGGACATAACCCACGATGCTGGCTCATTATGCCTTAATTGTTTTAACGACTAAAATCTTACGATAACCAAATCAATAGACTAACATGCCTTTCGAAGCAAGGAGCCTGAAAATTAGTTTGGTAATCCATCAAAAGATTGAAAATCTGTGAAACTGTGAAAGGTGCTTCACTTAAAAGATCACTCTCTCTGATTAAAAATGAATGCAAACATCTTTTTCATTAAGATTAACAAATTATTTGTAAAGTTTCTAACAATGGATCTAAATGTCAAAAAATGTTTTCGTCCATATTAAACGAAATCAACAAACAGGATTTAGATTAAAATTGTTCGTAGCTTTAATTTAAAATATTTTACAAACGCTGCCTACTCCACAGCTTCGCTGTGAGCTCATCTCACACCTCACTCCGCCTCAAAATTAATAACATGTATATTTTTAATTTTTGTTGTGTTCTTGCACTTATTATTATTTAAACTGAATTTCGACGCATTATTTATGACTATTTATATATCATATGTTGATCATTTTTCAATGTTTCCAGACTATTAACACTTTATTTCACTGTTAATATCTTTCTGGTCGTCCCCTGTTTTGTTTCAACTTATTTATGCGTCGCGTTCGATGCTGCGTTTTGTATAAGTTATTATTTTGCATGTTAACACAATACTTTAATGGGTTTCAGTGTGAATATTATTGTGGGTAGAAAGGCAATCCTTTAAGTGTCATGCTTTAGCTAGAATCTTAAGAGGGGCGATTGGAATTTTAATTTACTGATGATTTGATTTATACGTGAGTCTGTGGCACGGTATTAATGACGGTCTAAACCCTGTTGTCAGATAGTCTTTTAGTATGAGGTCGTTTGATGACCCGAGACTTTAATTATTTACCCTCTGATGTGAGTATGCCGCAATGGCCGAGTAGGAAAGCGCTCGGTCTGACATCTGAATGTCCTGGACTCAAGATCCCTTAGAGCATTAAATGCTCTAAGCAAGCTGTAGATCCAAAGTGTATTTAGGATTTGACGATGCATAGTTCGGGTTAGTGATGGTGACCAACTCGCATTTGCTAATTAGAAGCTTACCTAACCCGATATGATGGGTTCGAATCCCTCTCGTGTAAAATAACTTTTTTTTAGTCACTTTTCCAAATTGTATTTTTTGCAACAAAATTTGCGTAAAATTATAGGTAGGTACATGAGTATATCCGTAATATTTGTACCTTCCGACAAATGTGATATTACTCTTATACCAAAGGTTTCTATATCAATGAAGCGTTTGCTCCGATTTGAACGAGGATTCACTCACCCGCCGTTCTAGCCTCGTTACTGAAGCTCCTCTGTGAGATTAATTGCACAAAATAAGGACACTGCAGAAAGTAAGCTTCATACAAACGCGCTCGAGCAACAGCGACTGCTAATGCAGCTGGAACCAATGGCTTATCTTGCATTTTGAAGCACGGAGGAGCTCGAGATGATAAATTTTTGGTCACCCATCCGATGACCATCCTTTGCGAAAGTTGCTTAACCTTAGCAATCACAGACCGGGCGTAGTAATCACTGAGCTATCGAGCTTCACTTAACCACTGCGCCTTCGAGCACCTCACAAAATAAGGAGAACCCAGAAAGTAAGCGTAGGTAATTACCTAATCTGTGGTAATACATACAGTGCTCGAGCAACGCACATATTATACAACCTGGAAAATAAATAAGCCATAAAATTTGAGCAGCCTACATGTTTGGTGATAACTGTTTTTTTCACAAGTAATAGGTAGCTAAAAAAATTATATTTTTTAAACAAAAAGGAACTTAAGTTTTTGTTTAAACTCTTCAGGTTACAACCCTGAAGACGGGGCAATAATCTCTATATCAAAGATTAATAACACAAAAGTGGCAAATCGATAATTCCCTACTTTCCTTTTACCTTTATTCTATTCCTTATAAAATAGTCTAATCTTTGTTATAAAATATGTTATGTTGTTATATAAATAAATTTCAGGACTGACCATTGAACTTGGCACCCATTTAGATCTCACTTCTTTGTCGTTGAAGTCAACAACCAAGGCATATATCATAATATTAAACTTGACTCTCATTTTAGTTTTATGTTTTTGATGGGATATAAATCTTCTGTGCGTGTGTATGTTATTGAACTCCTTCTAAACGGCTGGACCGATTTGGATGAAATTTTCTGTGTGTGTTGAAGTGGATTCGAGAATGGTTTAGATTTACAACTGGACCCGATAGGTGGCGCTGCTATAGAGGTCCATCATTATTTTTTTTAAAGATAATTGGCTGATTGCCTAGAACTACATTTTTAACGTCTTTAAAATTACAGGGCTAAAAAATAATTTGCACAAAATTGTTCATCGTTAAGCGTTTTATGATAACATGATCAAATATTTATATTTTTTAGGTCAAACATTCAGTTTTTTATAAACCATACATTTTGAACTTTATTTTCGTACTTTATGACCGCCGCGCCGTTTTCCATCTATGTTCAGCAACAAAGTATTAAATCGCTTCTGTGGTTTAGACCACCGGTTAAGACCCAGAGATTCTAGGTTCGATTCCCAGCGGGGAACATGTTTGTGTGTTGTAGCATTGTTGTATTCCAGCAGCTACTTGTATAATATGAAATGAAATGAAATTAATTTATTTGTTTATTTACATTGGTTTGTGTTACTAGTAAGTAGATACATCATACAAATAACATTATGCATCAAGTTGTAATATTACAAAAGCGGGTAGCGTACAGATTTACATTTGACAGGTTTGGTTTGTTTACATTTATTCTTTATCGAGTTTGGCTAGAGTATAGATGTACACACATCATCATCATCATAATCAGCTCATTTATGTCCCCACTGCTGGGGCACGAGCCTTCCCTATGGATGGATAGGGAGAACGGGCCATGAACCACCACGCGGGCCCAGCGCGGATTGGTGGTTGTTAACGACTGCTAATGCAGCCGGGACCAAC
Source organism: Eudonia mercurella (assembly GCA_963082485.1). Lineage (NCBI taxonomy): Eukaryota > Metazoa > Arthropoda > Insecta > Lepidoptera > Crambidae > Eudonia > Eudonia mercurella. The sequence continues at coordinate 26,675,010 of OY720022.1, forward strand.
GGTTTAACGTGCTTAGCGTGAGGAGCTCGATGCGATGTTAACGCGCCCGGTCTGCGAGTGCTGAGGTTAAGCAACTTTCGCAAAGGCCGGTCATCGGATGGGTGACCAAAACTTTATCATCTCGAGCTCCTCCGTGCTTCGGATGTACACACGCCTGCCACAAACTGTCAATGTTCCTCGTTAGACTTTGAACTTTATGAAAAAGACATATAGTTGAAAATGTCATAAAGAAAATTGACAGTTTTGAGTAGGTGGATGTACAAGCGTCTGTACATTGGATGTATTCGAAGTCCCCATTCGTTCGTCTAACTCAAAACGTATCGTTACCAAAGCGAGTCACCGCCTTTATTGACATCATTCAGCTTTCCCGGGCCCGCGCGGCCTTTACGACCGTATTCATCCTTTTTTACGCAAACCTTTACAGTCGGTTGGTAAACTGAGATCCGATTGGATTTTGTTACGCAGTAAAATTTAATTGTTCGCTCTTTAATTACTTTAGTATGGCTTGCCTTTGATTTAGAATATGATCCCTGCGTTTGTTCGTCAATACAAACCGAAAAGGACTTTTAAGTCGGATGGTGCTTGTAACCTTTGATTATTGCTTAACTCTTTTAAAATATATAAAATGTTACTGGCATAACAGCCTAAGCGCCACGGCCAGCGAAGTCCTTGTAGAGTTGAACCTGTGTGTTTTGTTTGAGGACGTTTAAACGTTTCCAGTATAAATGCAGTTATTAACATTGTTCTGTAAAAAAAACATAACAAGACATAACAATGAAATGGATAACAAAGTTATCATACGAATCTGTATCTGATATTTTAGAGAGAAAAGCTTTGTGAACACGTAAAATGTTTTTCCATTTATAAATATGGCAATTCAAACGAACGAGGAAGACGATTGCGATTTGGTTTATATCGAAACAGATTTTGTATTCTCGTAGAAAATTCATTCAGAATAACTGCAGAGAGTACGAAACAAAATGCGTTTCTATTGGAAATATCTCGAAGAGCACAATGTAAATCGCAGTACAAATTGCAATCAGGTTATATAACTTTATTCTCGTCACTAATTTGAGAACTAATCTTTTAATACAATTTTGCGTCGTGACAATCCATATAAAAACAAAAAAGTCAAATTTTTTTAAAATTCAAAGTCATTTATTCAGTTTAGGCTACCAGTAGCTCTTGTGAATGTCACTATGCCATCGGTTCGTAAGTCTACTCTGAACGGGAGATCTTGTACTGAGAAGAACCGGCAAGAAACTCAGCAAGTGTCCAGCTCTTTTCTGCCTTACAGCGTCAAAAATATTGGAAAATGCCCTATCATAGCAGGACACTTTTCATTACAATAAACACAAAAATATAGAAGGCAACCACAACATGTAAAAAAAATACAAAATAAAAAATATACCTACGTTAACAAATTTACAAGAAAATAAAGTAACTTACAATTCTAAATTAATAAACAAAAAAGTAAAAAACAAATTTAAAAGTTGCCTATCCGGAATTTACAAGCACCAAGTGCACAGACACCTCGCGCATTCAGTTCCGTACCAAAGTATGGTCCGAAAGAACATGTCTGCACAATTTTGCTTTAATCATTTCAAATTGTATCGAGAATAATTAAATTCTTATAAGGCTATTTGAAAAACAGAAGTAGAGTAAAGTCATCGAAGAGTACGTATTCTTTCCTCGCAATATTCTATTTTTCCTATTAGCAAGCACATAATATCGGATAAATAAATACTATTACTATATTGATTGAGGAGCTCGATGGCGCAGTGGTTAACGCGCCCGGTCGTCGAGTGCTGAGGTTAAGCAACTTTCGCATAGACCGGTCATCGGATGGGTGACCAAAACCTTATCATCTCTCGAGCTCCTCCGTTCTTCGGAAGGCACGTAAAGCCGTTGGTCCCGGCTGCATTAGCAGTCGTTAACAACCACCAATCCGCACTGGGCCCGCGTAGTGGTGTATGGCCTGTTCTCCCTATCCATCCATAGGGAAGGCTCGTGCCCCAGCAGTGGGAACATAAAATGAGCTGATGATGACTATATTGATTCTATGCGCTCGTTATGTCACAGGCAATTAATAATAATAATAATAATAATAAATGTTTCTCACACTCACACCAATTATCTAGCCCCAAGAAAAGCTTCCTTAAGAAACTCGTTATATGGTTAACTAGACAACGGATAAACATACTTAATATACTTAAATACATACTTATTATACATATGAAACACCCAGACCCGAAACAATATAGAAAAACAGGTATTTCTAAATTGATCCGACCGGGGATCGAACCCGGGACCTCAGAGATAGCGATACCATGAAAACCGGTGTGCAAGCCACTCGACCAAGGAGGTCGTTAATTAGTTGCTAAATTGCGGTACTCTTTGGAAAAGCGTGCTCTTTGGTGGCTGTTTCCTACGTATTTATTTAGCTTTACTTCGTAATGAAAGCATCGTTATAGGGAGTTTTATTTGAAAAGGGTGTTTTCTAGGAAAACTCGATTTAAGTTTATAAACAATTTTCGCGTACACTCACTTCGTTCCACGGATTTCATTCAATATCATAGTTTATTATTAAATGGTTTTTAATTTCTTCCAACCTCCTACAGACGTAGACTTTTTTAATATCGGTTCAACAATAGAGATGTTGACAACAACAATTTGGGGGTTAAAGTTACTCACGTCCGTAGGTTTACCCTTCACCTCTGTACCTTTATACCTACGTATTTTAATACCTATACCTTGTGATGAGAAAATAAATATATATTTGAATTTGAATTGAATGTCTATCCTGACGTTTCGAACCCTTTGCAGGGTTCGTGGTCACTGTGTATAACCATTAATTCCAATGAATGTGTAAAATAAAGGCGAGTAGATCCATAAAAGTGGTTTCATTTTGACACAATAGAATTTTAATTGTTTAGGGCACTGATCAGTGCTCGCCTTAGATGAGAGGTTAAAATACATACCGTTCAATTTGCGGTGACTAAAATAAGTAGGTAACTAAAAGAGCACTCGTACGTAACTGATATGACAGCATGAGAAAAATTTACCGATTTAAAAATGTCTCCCTACCAGTTGTAAAAGCAGCCTTAGCGAGCCTTTTGATATGAAAATTTAAATACCGCAACACACAATTAAGTCGTCCAATTAATGGGCTTTTCATAAAAACAGAAAAAAAATATTTAAATACTTGTTGTACACGTAGCTTGATTTGCCATTGAAATACAAAAGTTTGTCATATTTTTTATTATTTATTGTAGTCGCAAAGCATTTACCTCTTATTATTATTGATCCATACTTTAACCTATAAGCTACGTATTAATGAAATTAAAAAATCGGATGGGTGACCAAACATTTATTATCTTGAGCTCCGACCTTCGGAAGACACGTAAAGCCGTTAGTCCAGGCTGCATTAGCAGTCGTTAACAACCGCCAACCCGCACTGGGCCCACATGGTGGTTTATGGCCCTTTCTCCCTATTCATCCTTATAAGGGACGCTCTTGCCCCAGCGGTGGGAACGTATATGAGCTGGTGATGTGGCGATGTGATCTAACTTTTACATAAAACAACACAAAAGATTTGTTTCGTCAAAAGCATCGTTAAAGTTTAGGAGCTATGAACAGAACAGGTGAACTTAAATGAACGTTGTAATTACTTGCACAATCAAAATATACGTTTGACCGTAATAATACGTTTCACAAATCGTGAAAATCAGAAATTCCCATTAAGAAACGTCTTATTACGCCGTCCGCCTATCACACAATGATGTAACAAAGGTAGATTTGTACGGTATAGGTATACGCGCATAACAACCGCTAAAAATGGTTCGATATATTTTCGTCGAACTTCGAACGCAGCGGCAGCATAGATACTCCTTTTTAATATCAGAAAACATTTATTTTAATATATTTTCAAAATTAAATGATGTTAAAGTGATAGCAATTACAACGAAAAATAAAGCTATTGTTTATTTTTACATTAAATATAAAAATGGGATTTTGTAACCGGTACTGTCAACTGACACAATTGTCTGTCTTCTTATCCTTCGAGAGCGACGAACGAGGCCAAAACCGTAAGGATACGGCTGCATTCGAGGCGCTAGTAAAGTATCTACCTTTTTTAATATATAACCGCACCTAGTGTGAGACTCACAAGTCCCGAGTTCGATTTTCAGTGGGGGGTTCACGTTTGTGTACTCGGTTTGGTTAGTGGTAGGGTTTGGTTGGTTATTTAAGGACAACCAACAAAACAAACACCATGTACATTTATAAAGCAACAGATGGCTGATTCATATGTCATACTCGTGAACGGACGCCTCCTGTGGAGGCAGGTCTGCTCTTGCTTACTTATCTTATTTTATTATTATTGTACTCGTATACTTTAACTTTGTTTTCTTAGATAATTTTTGACTTTTATTAGTACTGTATGACATTGTGAAAATTGAAATTGGTAGGTACCTGATGTAATTTTTGCAAAACTTATTATTATTATTTTTTTTTTTGTATTTTTGGGTGTTGTGATTGTCCTTTTTTTTGTGTTTGTTTGTGATGGAAAGTGTCCTTTTATGATAGGGCATTTTCCAATATTTTTGACGCTGTAAGGGAGAAAAGAGCTTGACACTTGCTGAGTTTCTTGCCGGTTCTTCTCAGTACAAGTTCTCCCGCCCAGAGTAGACTTACGAACCGATGGCATAATGACATTCATAAGAGCTATTTGTAGCCTAAACTGAATAAATGATTTTGAATTTTGAATTTTGAATTTTGATATTGGGTTACATTCTAAGGCGCTGTCTTAATTAAAGGTTGCCACGACATGCATAAACTAAAATAGACTTATTAGGAAGCGAACTATGCACACACTTATATAATCACAGCTAAATATGTCGCCATAACATCAATGTTTGTAGCGTTGTTGTTGTCCGGCAGCTATAGACAAAAGAGCTAGTGCCTCTGTAGTTGAGGATCCCGGGTGAAGTGCGTTTCCACCATAGTCCTTATCATCACTTAACATCAGGGAAGATGAACGCACTGTGCTTACTCGTTAATTTTTTTTTCAAACACATTTACACGAATGAAGCAGTGAGCAAAAGCCAGTACCTAATATAACTAACAAGATACTTGTAAGTTAATATTTTAATCATAATCCGTTCTACTGCGGCTGCGGTGTAACAGTCATCCGCTTGAATAAACACTCGCCAAATATAATTTATTATTTACGAGACAACTTTACTGTTTACTGTTGATTGTTTAATTACGTTCGGTTAAATAAATTCAGACTCTATTCAGGAGATCCGAAAAATCCCAATTTCATTTTACCAACGATGTTTTATGATTGAACGGGCCACAGACTACATTATGTTATGTCATTAGCTTTGTTGCCTTCTCCGTTTTTGGAAATAATCGATTTTTGATCGATAAAAACCCAATTCTCTTGTTGCCGCGTATCGTTTGACGATTAGAAATTGAGAAAAAAATCAATATCAATTAGTGTCTGTAATTGTTGTCTCCGAATTTCGTAGTTTAACTTGCAATGAACTACAAAATCGACGATATCGGCACAGCAACATAGTAGATAGCTTATAGCTGTCCCACTGCTCCGAAGCTTCAAAAAATTCGGTTACGCTGTTAGCGACAAATGTAGCCAATAGCAATCATTTTTTTATTTTCATCATCATCATCATCATCATCATCATCATCATCCTCGTCATCATCAGCCTATACTAGTCCACTGCTGGACATAGGCCTCTCCAAGTGCACGCCACTGAGCACGATCCGCGGCTACTCTCATCCAGCTCTTACCAGCCACCTTGCGAAGATCATCGTTCCACCTAGTCTGAGGGCGTCCTACACGTTTGCCGATAGGTACGCGGCCTCCACTCGAGAACTCGTTTACCCAACTGTTATCAGTTCCTAATGCAATGCTTCCTATGGCAAGTATCTAATTGCGCGGCAAAACTGCCGATTCAAAATGGCTGCCACTCAACACAGTTGGTCGCGTCTACATCGCGTCGCGTCGGGACGCCTGTAGCAGACAATTAACAATATCGCTTTTGGAATATGCCATACATTGAATTTATGCAACTAGCACAACCTTTATCTCTGCCATAACTAATTGCGCGCGAAACTTCCGTTCTAGACTGGCTGCATCTTAACACAGTATGCCTTTCAGATGGGTTCACATGGAGAGACGAGGCGACGAGACGCTTGCTAATTAACAATGTTGCTTCGGAATACGTATAACTATTGAATTGTGTTGTACGGAGCACATGAGTAAATACCCGAACAGAGGCCAAGCTTCCTTAGAGGTACACTACTACATGCACGGTTATGTGTGCGTAACCTCTCACCGACGGTTTCACGTTCGCGCCGCGAGAGGACAAACCGTTTTACACCGGCACAGCCAGCAGACAATCTCGGTGAGTGTTACTGGCCTTGTTTCGTGTTGTGAACTGTTATCGCTCGTAAAATATTGTAATTATTTGAGGTTTTGTTATGTTTGGAGGGGACACGAATCCTCAACGTGCGTCGCTATTGGTCGATTCTCTCGGAACGGGGGCCGCTCGTTGCTAACCGAATGTTTGATTTAAATTGGAGTGGTTTGGTGGAGATAATGATAGAAATATAAAAATATGGCCTATTTCACGTAGTTTCACGAAAACTTCGATCTTAATCTGGTCTTAAAAGCAAACATTGTAAATATTGGCACTGATATCTAAGAAAGTGTATAATGATTCATTTCATCTGCCATTTGAGTGTTTTCCAATTCAGTATTCAACAAAAAACTTTATGTCAGATTAAAATTGATCTACTTGAAACTAAAAAAAAAACAAATTATTGAAAACCAAAAACAATAAAAAGAAAATATTCATAGTAAGTAATTTATTTATTTCTCTATCCATCCATGGGGAGGGCTCGTGCCCCAGCAGTGGGGACATAGAATGAACTGATGATGAGGTTGAAAATGTGTGTCTCCTCTTAGTTAGTTAGTTAGTTATTTAGTAATTTAGTTATTTAAAAATTTACAGAATTTGTAAAGATATAGAAAATTCGTTTTTTGCTGTATGTTTAAGTATATAAGTTTGTTAATTTAGATTAAGAGCTGTGAATTTTGAAACATATTAAAATAAAATAAAATAAAATTTATGAAAAATAAAATAAAATCAAAATCAATTATTTCATCATTTATTGTAAAATACTATGTTTCATTTATCTTATCCTCATGTGACAACCCCACCAAAGTACTTAGATATAAATTTTGCGCGCTATAAGGAAGCTTGGACTCTGTCGGGTATTTACTCATATGGTACAGATACAGACAGAGTGGGCGTATGCTACGTGTTTCTGTTTTATTAATACTTCTTTCTTTTAATCGTTTAGATGTTTGAGCGGTTTGAGCATTTAGGCAGCATCAAGTAAAAGGAAAAGTTTTTTTTCGTAAATATGATAATGAGAGATAAATATGAAAGTTTAATGATAAATGATCGCCTTATGATACTATTTGGTCACCTTTCCGATGCCCGGCCGGAAAATTGCTTAACCTCAGCATTCGCAGACCGGGCGCATTAACCATTGCGCCATCGAGCTCTTCAACATTATTTCACTTTAATTTTTAGCGAATAATACAAAACTGCAAACTTGGCTATTCACTTTCCCGCCAAGAAGTCTTAAGCCTAAATATACTATATACGCACTGATAGTCAGCCGGACGGTTGCTATACGCACCACGCGGTCAGTTCAGTTTGCGGTTTCCACGGCCGGTAGTCTACGAATAAAATTTCTCAGCTATGAATTTTGATACAGAATTGTTCATAATTGATGTTCAAAATAGCCCAGCAATCTGGAATACGAAATCCGCGGAATATTCTGATAAAAACTTACGACAAAAAGCTTGGGAAGAGTTGCTGGAAATGTGGCTCGATCAACCCGCAAACCACGACGACTAATACGCATGTTCCGATTGCGGTTACGGCTAGCCGCCACCCGGTTAGCCGCAATTGCAACCGCATCCTGCGACCAGCCGGACGGGTAGCCGCAGTGCGGCTAACCGGATAGTGCGCACATAGCCTTACAATATACACAATATAATATACTTTATAATAAATTTACATTTTTGTTTTCCTAATCTGTCAACTGTCTTTTGTTTTTGCTTTGCTCGCTTGTTGACGTTCTATCATCACAAAGATCAAGGTTTGTTTTCACTAATATTGTCTATTTTATTTAACGAACATTTTATTTCGCTTTAGTTTTTCTTCTAATAGGTACCTATTAGAAGAAAAACAAACACAATTCATTACCTTTCCCTCACACCTAACTAGGTAGATAATAACGCTTGATTTATCTGCAGAACGTGTAACATGTTGAAATATAATACTTAATGAAAATCATAACGAGTACAGAATGTAGCCAGGAATAATAATTATTCGAAGCAAGACAAGCTTAGAGGAGTATTGCAATAAATCGTATCGCCGTACCTAAAGAAAAGGGAAAAGCAAGAAAATATATTTCCTCAAAAATAGACGGCGTGTTTCAAATAATGGGTTGTTAATATTCGTCTGCTTTAGAAAGATAGTGATATTATCAGAGGTGTTATGAAAAACTTGAGATGCTTATTGTATAAAACTAGTTATTTTAGAATGATTGATACTTTTAAAATAAGCAATACTGATGTTGACATTTTCTGTTAGAAACTTCTATGTTAAATTATTCAAAAAATATATAATTAGAATGCGAAGCTTACAATTTAGCTATAAAGAAGAGAGTCATCAACATCATCATCATCATCAGCTCATTTTTTTGTCTCCACTGCTGAGGATTCCCTATGGACGTATAGGGAGAACGGGCCATAAACCACCACGCGGGCCCAGTGCGGATTGGTGGTTGTTAACGACTGCTAATGCAGCCGGGACCAACGGCTTTACGTGCCTTCCGAAGCACTGAGGAGATCGAGATGTTACACCCATCCAATGACCGGCCCTTGCGAAAGTTGCTTAACCTCAGCACTCCCACTGTCCCACTGCTGGGCCTGCAGTGGGACAGTGGGTTACCTAACTTTACTCACTTCTTCTGAGGAGATTGATGGCGCAGTGGTTAACGCGTCCGGTCTGAATCTACCACCTACGGATTTTGGGAGAGCCTGCGACCGAGAAGAGCTGAGTATATGGTAAGATGTATCTACTTCATTCATCATGTAACATGACGGATGCAGTTATGTGTATGTCACCCGGGGCGCAACATCAATATGCCTACCATGCCACACGAAATGTTTCATTGAATAATATTTATTTAAATTTGGGCCCTGTGGCAATCATTGTTGTTTTCCAGTCATTGAATTGAGTAAGTATTACCACAAAATATGGAGATTGTAGAAGGTATGCTTTATGCAAGCACTTTCGAGCAATCCACACTTATCCCCGTGTTTATAAACGAGTAAAAGCTCATACTGAAGCAAAGGTAAAATTTTATATTCTTTAGTAAAACGATGAAGTTGGAAACGTCCAAAGTTAGCCAAGCAATAGTCACCAATATCTTTACTCAAGCAATCTAGTTAGGTTTCTCAAAGAATTCATAGTGACAAGCTTGTGACAAGCTAGAATTAAGATTATATTCCGTGTGACAGTTTGTGGTATGTCCAAAATAAAATAAAATTGATGAATTTGATAACAATAATAATACTTTTATTTAATTGAATTAGAAAACTTCTATTCTAATTTAAACGTTACTTGTATATAAAATGAAATTAGATCTTAGTAACATTTCTAAGGAGGAGAGGAGCTCGATGGCGCAGTGGTTAAATCACCCGGTCTGCGAGTGCTGAGATGAAGCAACTTTCGCAAAGGCCGGTCATTGGATGGGTGACCAAAAATGTATCATCTTGAGCTCCTCCGTGCTTCGGAAGGCACGTAAAGCCGTTGGTCCCGGCTGCATTAGCAGTCGTTAACAACCACCAATCCACACTGGGCCCGCGTGGTGGTTTATGGCCCGTTCTCCCTATCCATCCGTAGGGAAGGCTCGTGCAAGCAGTGGGGACATAAAATGAGCTAATGATGATGATGAACATTTCTAAGAACAAAGTAATTGCTAAGTAATGGCTTGTTACTTGTTTATAAATACGGGTGTTAGACAACCCCTTCACAAGCACGGAATCTTGGAACAGCTTCGTTCAGAATGTTCACGGTGCCTAGTGAGAGTTTCATTCGCCATTTACGTTAAATTCACGTATCGACAACGAGAATTTGTATAGCCACATTTTTAACTGTTTCTGTATGTCGCCAGGATCATATCAAATCAAATATATTTGCTTTTGCGTATTACTTAGTGCTTATAATTGGCTCAGCCATATTGACGAGCTATTCCGAGATCTGTGTCCGTGAGGGGATATATTTATGTATTAAGCAAGTATCTTATCTTATCTTATTTCAGTGGGGCCTGCTGAGGTTTCCCTCTTGCAGTAACACTTCGACCCATCGGGATCTTTTGTACACCCGTCCTTTCACTCTTCTTCCTCTGTAAAGATAGACGCCATAAGTTTGGCCACGTCCTTAAGAGCGAAGAGCGTGAAGTCCTCCGGTTTCGAATAAACCGACCCCAGGAGTCCCATTATGTAAGTAAGTAACTTTTATTTCACACCACAATCAACATTCATAATATTATAATTACAAAGAAAAATAGAGTGATACAATTTACAGATTGTGACGGGCCGATACCTGAACTAGAAAGTTTCCCGTAAATACGAGTTATCGACCCTCCACCCCAAACATAGTCAGGAAAATAGGTACCTACCAATGATTAACCGTTACAATCGGTTTTTTTTCTTTTCAACGAAGACGATAAAGCCGCAATAAGTGTACAAAAGTAATTTAAATATCGGAAGTATTCATGTTTCGTCATCATCATCATCATCATCAGCCTATACTAGTCCACTGCTGGACATAGGCCTCTCCAAGTGCACGCCACCGAGCACGATCCGCGGCTACTCTCATCCAGCTCTTACCAGCCACCTTGCGGAGATCATAATTAATTTATTGTATGGCTCACAATGCAAACTTTTGAAAAATTATACATACAAAAATCTTTTGATAGTAGAATTTAAGAATATAATGAGTAAATGAATGAAACAATCCTGTTGGTGAGTGTAAACTGGTAAGATCTGCTGAAGCAAGAGAAATGTAATGTAAAACAATAACCGATACATACACAGTTTGTTTGTAGGCTGTTTATCTATAAGTACATATAAAATGCTTCGTCCTGAATGACTGACTGACGGATCAACGCACAGCCTAAACCAATCCGATTTTATTCAAAAATGCTTGAATATTTAAAAAAGGATTGATTTCGTTGATAAGCTTAAACATTTTTAGGAGAGAGTTTGCTTATTTGTTTGTTTTATCTGTAAACGGCCTTCACAGCGTCACCGGACTTTTTTGGGGGCGGCGAGAAACTTAAAGGGTTCCTCAAGCCACACTGCTTGATCACGATCAAACCAACAACAGAAGGTTTCTAGAGGGAATGGCATCACGCATGCGTGCTCCCGCACTCTACTAAATTCTCCGAGTAGTTTGGATAGGATTGGGATGGCCTTTACAGGGTTACAATAGTGGTGTACGTTAAAGCAGATATGTCTAAATCAAAGTTTATACCCTAACTATCCTAACTAATAGTAACCTAACTTAATATGCAAAAGTGAGTTTATTTGTTATTTGTTACCCTTTCACGCGTAAGCCGAGTCTCTTGCGACACTGTTTTGTGTTTTCTAACATCAAACAAAATATGGGCGTGGCCTAACTGTTTTGTTAGCTCAAACAAGCAAACATGTTATCCGAGGCGGACGGAAAACATCCCCGTGTTCGCCTGCGGGGGGAGGGGTAATTTCATTTCATCGTTGCTTGCGAACATTGAGGTTGTTCATTGTGTATAAAAACTATTTCAGCATTTATTATTTTTGTGTACTCGGTTTGGTTGGTGGTAGGACTTGTTTGTCCACCTGGCTAGCTACCACCATCTTATCTAAATATGTCGCCATAACATCTATGTTTGTAGCATTGTTGTGTTCCGGCAGCTAGACATAAGATAGCCAGTGCCTCACTAGTTGAGGATCCCGGATGAAGTGCGCTTCCACCAATTGGCCTTATCATCACTTAACATCAGGTGAGATCAAAGCACTGTGCTTACCCGTAAATATTTTAAAAAAATTTGATGTTTGCAGTGATGTTTGCAATTTTAAAAAAAACCTGCAAAACAGGATTCGCTGTCTGCTAATTTTTCTACCCTTTTCTGAATGCAAAATATTTCAGTGTAACGTGCATGCAATTATATGCTTTAAACAAGCTGAAATGGGATCGCAGAAAATTTTGTATACTCATCTCCAAACTTCAGTATGAAGATGGCAGTAAATGATGATGATGAACATTTTGACATTTCACTTTGAAATTAAAAAGGGTAGTGGACACCTGCGTTCGGCAGGAACCAGTGATCAAGATTTATTTTTCATTTAATCATTAAAAAAGGCTGCAGTATATTTGGGCAAAAAAAATTTGCAAAAGGCCAAGCCTACGTGGCTTTAAGCCGCGTAAAAAGTTTAAATGGTGTCGCTTTTTGTGAGCTCGACCGAACGAATCTGTTTATTAATCCTCTTGACAAATTGGCTTTGGCAGAATTGCATCTCCATTTTTCCACCCCTATCATTTTAAACTGCTAAACCGATTTAAATCAAACTAACCGTATTATAATATAGGTACAAATCATTTCACACTTTCAATAGATACCTACCCATCACACCACTTTCAGATCAGACAAAAGTGTTTAGTTTTCATTTCGTTAGTTAATATTCCTCATTCACTTTCAATATACTGTACATTATTCTACTAGTCAAGCTCTTACATTTGATACGTACTCATATTGAGGGAGTTGTGAAAAAATAATGTAATTCGCCATTTTGTGGCGGCGGCCATCATGAACCAATTTTCATCAAACATAGCTAAGGTCAATCCCGATTAATTCACTTTCCAAACAAAAAAAAAAAAAATCAAAATCGGTTCATCCGTTTGGGAGCTACGATGCCACACACACACACACACACACACACACACACACACACACACACACACACACACACACACACACACACACACACACACACACACACACACACACACACACACACACACACACACACACACACAGACGCCCTAAAGTCGCTTCTGGCATGCTGCTGTGTTTATGTCAACCTAACCTGCTCGTCGCTTCACTCCTCGCTAACCTAATCGCATTTATTTTAAAGTCGCTTCAAATAAAAAAAAAATATGACTTTGAATAATAATGAAAAAGACGGTTATGTTGAGAAAATATAGGAAAACAAAAAATAGTATAATAGATGTTTATTGCTACTGACATTATGATATTGAATGATTCGGAATTATGAACATTAGAAACAGAGTAATTAGGAATTGTGATTGTTAGGGTGAAAAATGTAAGGAAGTACATTTTCTGAGTTCCAATTATAGGAGTTGAAAATTTAGATGAAATTTGGCGCACCCAACTTATAACATCCCGTCGTTTTAGCGTGGGGGGTTAAAACTAGGGGTCAGTAATTGATTTATTAGTCTTTATCAACAATTGTATGCAGACCGCCTGCTTCCTAGCTGACATCTCATAAAATTTCAATTAAACTCTTTGTTATTTTTTGGCGACAAAAAATGTGTCGAACAGCGACTATAAAGTGTCTAACAACGTTGCCACTGTAGTATATGCATTAATCAACACTTGCACTGTGACTACACGTTACGCACTGCGACATAGTGACATTGGTTGATCCGTAATTACTTATAATAAGTTATATTGTATTAGCATAGAGCGAGGCATTAATTATTTAACACTTAACGTGTGACAATAAACTTCTGAAACCAAGATGACTTTTATCTAACTCTCCACAACAACATCCCTCAAGACTCTACATAATACATCACTACGATACTCTAATTATATTATTACAAAAGTTGTTTTACTTTCCACGAATCGATAATAGGAAAAGCGTTTGGGGAAGACCTTTGCAGACCAGGTGGACAAATTAAAAAAACTATGAGCAGGTTTTTTTTTACAAAGAGAATGCTCTTGGCCATCATCTCATGCACATTCTAGGTCTCTTAAGAAGACTCTTGGTCTCCAAAAGAGCAATGGAAAGGGATCGAATTCAAAATGCCTCATTTCGTAGATTCGTAAAAGAACAATGGTTATCGACATAGCACAAAGTTGCTAAGCTCAAGTGGCAGTGGGCAGGGCACGAAGGACCGATGGCCGTTGGGGCGGAACAGTGCTCGAGTGGCGACTAGAAGAGGCTGTGTAAGCAGGTCTCCAATATGATTGACCGACGATCTGGTGAAGATCGCGGATCGCCGCTGGATGTGAGCAGCACAAAACCGGTCGTTGTTGAGATCTTGGGGGAAGTCTTTTTCCAGCTGCGGACATCTTTTGGCTGAGATGATAATTAATAAGATAAGTCAAATTGATAAAGTGTCTTAAAAATATAGTAAAATATGCTCAAAGTGGTGTTTCAGAGCCACATAACTACTTATGATCCGGAGCCATAAGACAGTCACATAAAATACTTATGGTTTCGACCCTAAATCAAGTAAATATAATACATTTACAACCGTCACAAATCCGGTAAGGTAAGCAATATTGGTACTTAAAATAATTGTAGGTACGTACTCAAAGCGAAAGCGTGTTCTCATATAAGTCATATATTTATTATGAGACTTTGTGAATGTATTGGATAAATAAATGGATATGGACAAAACATTATGATTTAGCATTTTATTGGTCACTTTGGTCTGTGGTGGTGGGTGAATGTGCACAGTGTGTATGTGTGTTGAAAAATGTATGCCATGAGTACCATTGATTTAAAAATCACGTAATAAAAAAGCACATAGCGCAGAAATCGACTCACAGAATGATTGCATCGTCATATTATCTAGCTCACAGCAAAATGAAGGAAATCAATGTAAGTCAGGTTGTTTTGGAAAAGACCAAACAAAGGGTTCCTTAAACATGCCCAAACACAGTATAATAATTAGTAACTACAAGTTCAAAATTAATTCTCATTTAACTGAAACATAATAATTAGTGTAATAATGAAGTTACTAATTATAATGTTCATTATTCCACTCCCGACAGACGAATATTTCTGTACAAAATGTTGTATAACTTTACATAACACAACTATAATTTCAACGCTTTTAATACAATTGATAAATATACCTATAAGTCCATATTAGGAAAACACTTCAAATCACTGCACATCAAATGGTTCCACCATCTTTTTAGAGATCATTTTAGATCATTTTACAGACTGACTGACTGATCGTCTGCTTTACAGCCTAAATAGTGGGCTTGAGTTCCACCTGTGCCTAAAGGTGCGTCCAGACTATATGACAAAACACGACGATAAGTGTCAATAAAATAACCTTTAGTTTTCTAAATGTTATATAACTTATGTTACATGACATGTTTGTCATATAACATAAGTTATATAACATGTTACTTAATGTGAACTCACCTTAATAACAAGCCGAGTCTATTTAAACTGTATTTATTTATTAATTTATATAGGTATAAGTATACCGAGTCTGATAAAGGGGTTAGATGTAAAAGCTGTGTCCTGTTTAGCGAAATGTCACAAACTTTAGTTTCAACTGTAGGAAATCGATTTCAGTTACTATTTTCAGTAAATGCAAAATAACAATTACAAAAGCCGTTTCTAACAGTTGCACACTGTGCACCGTAAATTTTACTGGTATGATAAATTACTCGGGCTAGGTCTCGGCTATTGGAGCCTAACGAGAGCACTAATGCTATAATTTATGCGCGCTGCCCTATTCGGGCCGTGGCCATGAAATGGATATTGCTGATAGATCCCGGGTCACCGTTGTAGGTTTAAACATGACGGCAATCAATCTATTCACGCGCAATCCGTATCGAAATCGATCAACTGTTATGTTGGGATCGGTATACTGTAACGTGAATGTGACACTGACAGTGACGTGCACTTGGAGAGGTCTATGCCCAGCAGTGGATTAATATAGTTTGATGATGGTGATAATTGGGATGTTTGTATTTATGTTTAAGTAAGTAAATAGCCTATTTTAATATTGATAAAATACAGTAAAAAAATTAAATGCCTACCCAACCCAGCCAGGTATCGAACCTGGGTCTTTAAGTGGGGTTTTAAGTGCTAATTGCTGCACTGAAGCTGTATTATAAATATATATAAATTATAAATATTTATGGTTAATTTAACCAAATAACCAGTTTAACTTCTTTTTTTCTGATATGATTTTATTTCCTTTGCTTTTCTGTTAATTGAAAGCTCCATCCTTGCTCCATCTTTCCAACGCCTTGCATTTAATGTCTTATGTAAGTAATTAACGTAGGATCTTCAGATTTCAGGTCGAGCGCTCTTGACACACGGCTGCCAACGGCAACAAATTATGTCGTGAAGAATCCTACATGCATTTCTAACACACGTAACATACAGTAAATGCAGGTAAGCAGGGTGTCTAATGCAAGTTTTATTTGCCATTCAAAACATAAGGAGGCGCTGTTTCAACGTCATACAAATTTCCATTAACGTTAACGTGCTCGAAAGGCAAATAGCACTTGCACTAGGCACCCTGAACTGATTTCTGTCTTAACAACTATTTATTTATTTATTTTACAGATTAAAGTCAAAATTCAAATTACAAAATCCATCGGTTCGTAACTCTACTCTGGGCGGGAGATCTTGTACTGGGAAGACCCGGCAAGAAACTCAGCAAGTGTCCAGAGCCCGTAGCCAAAGTAACATTACAAAAACGATAGCGAAACGATAGCGAAGTTAGAAAAGAATAAATATATGGGATTGACATGACGTTGACCACGTGATTTAGCGCGGCTTATGTCAATCCTATACATTTTGTTCTTTTCGGACTTCGCTATCGTTTTTGTAATGTTACTTTGGCTAAGGCCCCTGCTCTCTTCTCCCTTACAGCGGCAAATATATTGGAAAATGCCCGATCATAGCAAGACATTTTCTATTACAAATAAACACAAAAAAAATAGGAGACAACCACGACATGTAAAAAATATATATTTATATATAAGTTAACAAATTTACATCAGGTAAAAGTTTCAATTTCCACAATGTCATACAGTACCACTACAGTTCTCTCGTAAAAGTCAAAAATTGTTTAAGAAAAACAAAGTCAAACTGTAGTGAATAATACTAAAAATAAGATAAGTATGCAAGAGCAGACCAGCCTCCACAGGCGGCACCCGTTCACGAGTATGACATGTATGTGAATACAATTCAATACATTCACAATAGCAGGTATTATGAACTAATTCTCACATTAAAATTGAATTGCGGTGATTGTTGCGCACCGCGTTTACATAAAATAAGTAGTTTAACAAAAGAAAATTATAAATACTTGTACTTTTAAAAATCAAAGTCTAAAAAGAGGGCTACATTATCTAGATGTCCTCTCGATCGCACTAAAACAAACAAAAAGACAATCTAAAATTGACTTTCATTAAAACAAGTACAGTTAACGTGAAATATACGAGGTCGTAAAAGCGGCCAGCATCGTACTCGTGTTCCTCGCTAGCCTGCTTCAAAACCGCTATAGAGCCAACAAACGCACGAATCACACAACATACATTGCACCTAGTAAAAACCACGATTATCTTTTAGACAAATTACATAACACTAATATCATAAGTATTGTCACAGTTGGTGTGAAAGCAGTAGGTGGATTAGCGCAAGTCAATCGTTGTCATAATATTTGACACTAGCTGACTTCGCACCGCATTTCTTTTTTTTCTTTTTATGTGTAACATCTTTCCGCTCGCTTTCTATTATAAGCAATTTGTGGGAGTGATTTCGTGTAACAGTGTAACAGGAAGTCGGGGAAGCGCGCAAGCGCGCTCCATTTTGTAAATTTAAAATCGATATTATGAACATGACGTCATATTATTATTTTAAGTGACATATTGTGTTATTTGACTATTACTATTTACTGCATTTATGTTATAGTTATAAATTGACCCATTTTTTTCAGAATATGTTTAAATTGCTTATTACTAAGGTGAGATGTCAAATGTTACACATCATATGCGACTACTGTAAGACCCGGTCTTTTTTTAATATAGCCTATGTTTTTTTCCCTTTAGTTGATAGCTTCATGCGATTAGCACATTAGCCAGTGTCAAAGTAATTTTTCTTACAAGTAATACATAAATAAATAATATTTCCGTCTAGTATGATGATGATGATTGATAATAGAAATGAGAAGTGAGAAATGATATAACCCCCAACCCTTCGAGTATCTCAGTAAAGATGTGGGGCTTTACTAAGTCCTCAGGCGGACTTTTTGAGAGAATCAGAAAAGTTTCATTTGCCAACACTCATGCACACTCACGAACACCGCAAACAAAACCGCAGACATAAATGGCTCCACACACTGGACGATAATCCACCACGCAGCATCTTCCGCAAGGGCCGGTTCGGATGGATGAAACACAAATGTGTCAACCCGAGCTCCTCCGTGCTTTGGAAGGCACGTAAAGCCGTTGGTCTCGGCTGCATTAGCAGTCGTTAACAACCATCAATCCGCATTGGGCCCTCGTGGTGGGTTATGGCCCGTTCTCCCTATCCATCCATAGGCAAGACTCGTGCCCCAGCAGTGGGGACATAAATTGAGCTGATGATGGTGATAATGTAAAATTAATAATAAATACTACTAAAACGTATTTTAATGATATTGTCACAGATGACGTAATAACCAAATAGATATAACTAGCTATGCCCCGCGGTTTCACCCGCGTTAATAGTTATAGTGTGATGTAATATAGCCTACATATAACCTTCCTCAATAAATGGACTATTCAACACAAAAAAATTTTTTCGATTCGAACCAGTAGTTTCTAAGATTAGCGCGTTCAACCAACCAAACAAAGAAACAAACAAACTCTTCAGCTTTTTATTATTAATAGTATAGAATAGATTAAACCTAAATAAAAACGCTATGCTACCTGAACAAAGTTATATTTAACTTTCACGTTTTTCTCAATATTGTGCTTGAAATGTAAGACGTTCATTGTTCACTGTTTGCTTAAGTGCACTTAAATGAAGTACCTAAAGAAGCTTGTGTACTTCAGTCAAGAAGTATTCCAAGAAGCTTGTTGTTAAAAGGCTAAAAATAAAGAAAAGTAAAACAAATTATGACGACTCTGGGGGCTAGTGGGTAAACCAACGATCTAGGTTTGAACCCAGTGATTTGATACACATCTTGGGGTTTATATTTTTAATCGTACTCTGCAATAGCTTGTTTTAAGCCTGCCTGGCTAGTGAATGAAGTGCACTTTCATTCAAGGTTATATCGTCACTTAGTACCATCATTATATACATTTATTATAATGTAGAGTATTGTACATTGTAAAGATTTTTTTCTTAACCATTTATTGTTAAGAAAAAAAGGTTTCATTGATTGTGATAAACATTTTTTTCCATAAACATTTTATTATTATTATTTTTTTAAAACCGTCTCCTAGGTCTAGTGGTTAAGACCATCGGTCTCAGACCCAGAAGTCTCAGGTTTGATTTTTAGCGAGGGGGGGATGTTTGAATACGATCTGGTTGTAAGTCCGCCTGGCTGACTCCAGCACCATCTTATCTAAATATGCCGCCATAACGTCTATGTTTGTTGTCTTCCAACAGTTAGTGATAAGATCGCCAATTCAGTACTTGTGAATTGATGAAATTCCGGGTGAAGTGCGCTTCCACCTTTCTGCCTTATCATCACTTAACATCAGGTGGTATGAAGGCCAAGTGCTTACTCGTCTATACTAATATCATAAAGAGGAAACCTTTGTATTTTTGTATGTAACGAATAAACTCAACAAATACACAACCGATTTAAAAAATTCTTTCACCATTAGAATGCTACATTAGCGCTGAGTAACATAGGCTATATTAAAAAAAACGGGACGGGGCCGCTAGTAAGTAATAAAAAGACTGCTGCGTTACGATCTGCACTGTGGCCATTCTTTATGAATAATGATAATAATTAAGGCGACTCCAGACGTTAATAAAAAAATGGACAAAACACAGTCTCAACATTTAGTTCGCCGTTTGTTTACTCGATAAGGCTCGTTAAGTTCGTGAAATTTTGATAACGTACGAAGGGGCAACCTTGGGTATCAATATTCGCCAACTTATGTGTCTGTTACAATATTTTAGGATGTTACATAATCATACAACGTGTAACAGAAAGGTGTGGTCTAGATCTTGTATCATCATCATCATCATCATTATCATCATCATCATCAGCTCATTTATGTCCCCACTGCTGGGGCACGAGCCTTCCCTATGGATGGCTAGGGAGAAAGGGCCATAAACCACCACGCGGGCCCAGTGCGGATTGATGGTTGTTAACGACTCTTAGTGCAGCCGGGACCAACGGCTTAACGTGCCTTCCGAAGCACGGAGGAGCTCGAGATGATAAACTTTTGGTCACCCATCCGATGACCGGCCTTTGCGAAAGTTGCTTAACCTCAGCACTCGCAGGCCGGGCGCGTTAACCACTGCGCCATCGAGCTCCTCAGATCTTGTATGTGTTGTTACTAGACATAATTACTAACTTTAATTTGAAATTCAACTGTAAATGAAATATTTATATAAGTTAAGTCAGACGCGCATAAGCAAGCAGCAGTGATCATAAATGTAAGTACACAAAGGTTACCAACCCACTAGGGCTGTGACTTGTTTATTTTGATGTGACGTCACAATAGATCTACTCAACTACTCTGGTCTACCTGATGATAAGCTGTAGCAGAGTCCAGATGCGGAGACAGCTAGTGGAGTAGATTTGGCTTCACTGGTCCTCCTCACCCGACCCGTAAGTCACTTAACATCTCGTTTAAACGACCTCATGTAGTAGGAATGAAGGAATACGTATTTAACCCTTTCTGGTGTTCTGTGTATTAACCCCTCGAGTGACGAATACCAGACACAATAGAATTTTAATTGTTATCGGCCACCTGGTGGTCGATACACACTCAAGGGGTTAAGGACTCTGCCCACTAGACCGTATCATACCATGACTGTGCTAGAAATGAATTCGGCACGGAAAGTATCACGACACGTATTACTATGCGTATCAACAGTGTATCATACATATTGGGCACTGGCAAAACATTCTCGACAAAAATTATTTGACGGTCCGTGCACGGTACGTACGGTACGTGTTGGTCGGTGACTGAAAGAATATCTTTTTGCCTGACACGTTCCTAGCACGTTAATAATATTTAGTTTTAAAAAAAATGTATTTGTTGTGTTTAAAAAAATGTAAGTATTTAAGTACCGCTCGATGGCGCAGTGGTTAACGCGTCCGGTCTGCGAGTGCTGAGGTTAAGCAACTTTCACAAAGGCCGGTCATCAGATGGGTGACCAAAAAAGTTTCATCTCGAACTCCTCCGTGCTTCGGAAGGCACATGAAGCCTTTGGTCCCGGCTGCTTTAGCAGTCGTTAACAACCACCAATCCGCACTGGGGCCGCGGGGTGGTTTATGGCCCGTTCTCCCTATCCATCCATAGAGAAGGCTCGAGCCCCAGCAGTGGGGACATAAAAATGAGCCTTATGATGATGATGATGATGATTTAAGTAACTAGATTAAAGTAATTTTTTTTTAGTTACAAAAAATAGTTTTAAAAATGTAAACACATGGTATTTAACCAAACCACACTCATTAACCGTACGAGTAAATACCGACTTAAAATATTATTTTATTCGATATGTGGCGGCTTACTAAGTGCACCCGTGTGAATAATCCTAATTGATAAATCGTTTTAATTTAATAACTCAGCGTTAATCATTCTTTCATTCCGGAAAGCACAGTGTGGGCAGGCCTCCAACAAGGTGGACCGACGATCTAGTAAAGGTCGCGGGAAGCCGCTGGATGCGAGCAGCACAAAACCGGTCGTTGTGGAGATCCTTGGGGGAGGCTTTTGTCCAGCAGTGAAAGTCTTTTGGCTGAGATGATGAGATGATGAATCATTATTTGTTTATTTATTTAGGTCTACACAAAAAAATATTATAATTATGTTGTGTGTAACATTTGACATCTCACCTTAGTAATAAGCAATTACAACATTATTTTCATCATTTTTTAACTATAAAATAAATGCAGTAAATACTCATTATAAGACATTTAACATATCAAAATGACCTTTGATAGTCAAATGACACAATATATCACATACCTATAATAATAATATATCATGTTCATAATATCGATTTTAAATTTACAAAATGGCGCGCGCTTGCGCGCTTCTCCGACTTTCTGTTACACTGTTACACATACTTCCGTCCCATTTCACAAAATCACTCCCACAAATTGATTATATAGAAAGAGAGCGGAAAGATGTTACACATCAAAAAATTTTAAGCGACTATGGTTAGAACCCTTCTAAACAAGTGGCATAAAATAACCGAGTTTGAATATTATTTTATTTTAATAAAATTGTGTGTAGAGCTAAATAAATAAATAGAAAATTAATGATTAAAGGGATTTGACATTAAAACGATACACCATATAGGGTAATTTACTCCTCAAGTCAGTACCAACAACGAACTAGACTCAAAGCATCTTCAATAATTCATGAACAAGCAGAGGCCCGACTAAAAGTAGGCAGCCATCATAAATTTACCGTATTTGTAAAATAAATAATTGCCATATAATATTAACATTTCCTTTTCCGTTCTTAATTTGAGGTGCAAAATGTGAATTCTTCGAATAATTGTGTGTAACAAGCATTACAATCGTTAAAAGCATTGTTGAGCGCGATTCCACTGAACTCGTTCGTTACCACGTTTCTATAGCAACGCCCGCAGCTACGCCTGGCGATGCGTGGTTTGATTGTGTGATTTGTTTGGAGCCGTAGTCATACAGCTGAGCCCCACAGTGGATGAAAGCCTTAACATATTATGTGACCAGAAAGTGCTAATTGGCACTGTTATCTAGAAACTAGATAAAAGTCTAGGTTAACACCAAACAGTTCGGTAAAGACTGGTAGAACGGCATGCGCATAAAGTGTATGTTAATTTTTAAGTTGTTATTTTTTATTTGGCTCACGAAATGATGAGAAAAAATTGACAGTTAAGTTTTCGTTAAGTTAATTAATGGGTTGCAAACATTTTGTTGTTTTGTTATAATATAATTGAATTATGCATTATAACAGTTTGACATAAAATTATATGGTTTGAAGTTAGCCTCCATTTTAAAAAGTTCTACACATTTACATCTGAGTTGTGTATGATATAATAATAGATCGCGCCCCTGAATTATAACTAGAATGAGAAAGTCTAAAACTAACTTATAAATAAATATATAAATAATAAATAAATAATATATATATACTAATTATATATATACATATATTACTTATTAATAAAGTCGCTAATGATATTGACATATTTAACTGAATCTCTGAATGAATTTACAACAATCACATTGTTTGTTCTTTGTTGTAACAAAACGAAATAGTTAGAAAATAAGTAACTACACTTATCGCATTAGGAATAGGTATCCTGTAATGATAGTTGTACGTTTTTTGTAAATAAATAAATAAATAATACTATAAGAGATAGAGAACTTTTTTTTGAGAAACCATGGTTATTTCAGGTCGGCTTGATCCACTGGCTCTTCGGAGAGACGTTGCGTCTCTCTGTATATTGTACCGCATATATCATGGGGAGTGTTCTGAAGAATTGTTCGGCTTAATCCCTGCCGCTGCTTTCCTTCACCACACTACACGCAATCGACTGTCATTCCATCCACATCACCTTGATGGATGGCGGTCTACTACTGTGCGTTTTTCACGAAATTTCTTGCCTCGAACTACAGTGTTGTGGAACCAGCTCTCGGCGGCGGTATTTCCGGATCGTTACGACCTTGGGATCTTCAAGAAACGAGCCTATTCCTTCCATAAAGGCCGGCAACGCGTCTGCGATTCCTGTGGTTTTGCGGATGGCCATGGGCGGCGGTGATTACTCTCCATAAGGTGACCCGCCTGCTCGTTTGCCTCCTTCTAATATAAAAAAAACCATGTCGTCGAATTTTGAAGAAAGAAACTGCATTATAAACGTATTACAAACTCACATACCCAACTGGTAGTTAAAACGTGACTTACCTTAAAATTAAATAAATATGTATTTTTTCACTTGATAAGCCACCAAACCAGTTCGTAGTGGTCATGTGAAAAAATATATAATTATTTTTTTATTAAATTTTCAATGTAATTTCGAATCAAAAAAAGTTGAGGATTCCTCAGTTCAAACAATTTGCAAAATGTAGTTTTAAAGATCATTCTATCAATCACAAATTGAAAACCGACCTCTTCAACATAACAAAAACGTCTTGCGTACTTTTGAAAAATAATCATTTGTTAGCAGTAGTTAAGTACTTACGTCATTATATACACACGGAAAAAAATACTGTTTTTTTTTAAATATGTGTTTTTAATTTTCCAACATATTTGGGTTGCTGTACATTCGACTTTTGACATGCAAATTGACACTCAAACTGCAACACGGGAGTGAGTTCCGTCAAAAAAAATAATTGCCTGTTTTGAAAGGGCTTTGCGGCTACGCGCGAGCGATAACGCCCGGCTTACGAACGAAGTGCCGGCACATGAGTAAATCGAGCGATAACGCCCGGCTTACGGACGTCGGCACATGAGTAAATAAAGCGCGCTGCGACAGGTACACTACTGCTAGCACGGTTATGTGTGCGTGACCTCTCACCGACCGAGAGGACAAACCGGTTTACACCGGCACAGCCAGCGGACAATCTCAGTGAGTGTCAAACGCGTTGTTTCGCGTTGTGAACTGTCATTGCTCGAAAAATAATGTAATTATTTGAGGTTTTGTTATGTTTGATTTAAATTAAAGTGGTTTACTGTAAAATATTAATTATTGTACAGTGTGTATGAATAATACCAGAATTATAAAAATATTGCCTAGGTATTTCACGTAGTTTCACAAACACTTCGATCTTAAAGCAAACATTATAAATATTGGCACTGAAATCTTAGAAAGTATTTAAAGAACGATACAAAACTATCAAAAGTCGATAAGAAAAACGCCTCATCCAATCGGTACTTCAAACCCGTATCGTAAAAGAGTCCAGCATGCAGATCGAATTGGTAAGAGACACATTAGGTGTAGACCGACCTTTAGCGTACAAGAGCGTTCTATCAAAACATACTAATCTTGTACGGAAGATTCCTCAGTTATTCTTGCGGGGTGATGTAACGAGAGCTACAGCTGGTAAGAAAGAGACTGTAACGCACAAAAAAAAGAAAGTACAGAAAAGATTTTTATTGGAATCCATGAAAAACCTGTACAAAACCTTCTTGAAAGAAAATAGTGGCCTCAAATGCCATTACAGCTACTTCACTAAACATAGGCCATTTTATGTGAAGCCACCTACTGTAGATGGAAGAGATACTTGTTTATGTGAGTTATGTTACCTATGTAGTTAATACATTACATAAGAATAAAATTATTGTGCAGAAAGACACGAATGCAGTCTTAGAATCACTAGTTTGTTCTGTTGATTCGGTATCCTGTACGAAAGGAGTTTGTTCGGAATGAAAAGAACAAGGGAAAGAACCGGTGCATAGATTATGATAAAAATAAGAGTAGACTTACGAACCGATGGAAACCATAGTAACATTCATAAGAGCTACTTGTAGCCTAAACTGAATAAATGATTTTGAATTTTGAATTTTGTAACCAAACAGTGATTGAAGACTTACGACAGTGGATAAGGAAAAGTGAAGTTGTAGAAAAGGCAGAGTTAAGATTACAAGAAATGTACCAGTTACTGAAAAGCTCACAATTGAAGAAGTGATCTATTTTGAAAGCGACTTGCAAAACTTTCTAAAGGTTCTCAAATGTGATTTCATGTATTATCTAAGTTCGATCTCATGGTATTTTATAAGAAAATGTTGAAGACTGATAAAGATTTATAACAAAATAAATTATTCTAGAAAAATAAACCTGTTTTATTCCAAAAACGCAGAGTGGTATCCCTTAGAATACCAACTCTGTCACATAAGTTACTCTGTTACGATGTTGTCTCCTGGTAGGAAAAATGTTTTGGTCGTTTATATATTTTGTTATGACTAGTGCAACATTGGAAAATTTATATTTATAATAGTTGATGATATTGCCATCTGTGATATTCGTGTTTATTTGTAAATGATAGTAAAAACGTACTTTATATTAGCAGAAAATGTGACAGAGTGGTATAAGATCATGAATAAAACATATTTTTTATACACAAATTTATTACTTTAATATGTTTTCTGAAAGGTTCTTTAGTTAATTAACGTATTACAAAAGTACAAGTTATTTGACGAAGAGTATTCGATAGCATAAAATAAAAGATTTCGTGACGGAAGTGTAAATTTTTAGTCGAATCCATCTTTCAGGTCTTGAAAATCGTTCAAAAATCTGTAAACTTCTCGGCCAACAACGTTTTCCGATACAATAGAAATTATATATACTAACGAGGAAGCTTTATATTATATTATCTTTTCTTTCGAAATTGTGCTAATTTATTATGAAGTTGTAGGTAAAAAAGACGAACGACCCATTTAAAAAAACAAAATACTGAAAACAAAATAATGCTCAGTATTCCAAGGGTAGCCGCCGAATTTTGATGTTTTTTTTTTGCGTAAAATAAATCGATCGAATCAATTAGGACTCTCACAATAAATTATTGCCATTATCAGACTCTAGTGAGCCACTTGTGCACTTAGGTGGTGATGTGGAGCCCATTGCTGGGTGTTCAACTGCCATTTCTCCAGTTGGTGCAACTGTGTCCTCAGGTTATTATAATTTGTTTAATAATAATTAACAGTTAAAAAAAATGTTTTATACCCGACGATGAGGTAACATTAGGTCAAAGTTAGTCACAGAACCGCGAACCGGTTAACGCGCCCGGTCTGCGAGTGCTGAGGTTAAGCAACTTTCGCAAAAGTCGGTCATTGGATGGGTGACCAAACATTTATTGTCTCGAGCTCCTCCGTGCTTCGGAAGGCACGTTAAACCGTTGGTCCCGGCTGCATTAGCAGTCGTTAACAACCACCAATCCGCACTGGGCCCGCGTGGTGGTTTATGGCCCGTTCTCCCTATCCATCCATAGGGAAGGCTCGTGCCCCAGCAGTGGGGACATAAAATGAGCTGATGATGATGATGATGATGAGTCACAGAACCGAATTATTTTACCCCGATTCCATGTGGTACTAGTCTGCCCTACGCTAGAGTGTTTTTATGAGCCCGGAGGCGCGGAGGGAGAGCAGCCCTCACCCGCTGCTGTAATGATACGCAGGCATCAAGCTCGCCGCTGCGGCTAAGGCTGGTCGACAGAAATGCCGAAGATGCAGAGGCACATGCCATACTAAACACACTACGTGTTGTGTATCCGCACACATACTAACACAAACGTCAGTGTAAAATTTAGACTAATAAGTAGGTTAATTAAAAAAATTGTAATAAGAATTTAGTAAAAATAAGACCTAGGTATGTTAGCTTTTTATTATTCCACACTTATGTAGTTATGCAGAGCGCTACCTCCTGAAATAGGCGATAATAAGCCTAAAAGGAGGCTCCGTTAACTAGATAATTTATGTATGTCTTTATAAAGAAATGAAAAAAATTGAATTTTGTTTTTTTTTGAATTTTGAATTACACAGGGTGCTAATTAATACTGCTATCTAAAAACTAGGCAAAAGTTTTGGTTAGTATTAGACGGTTCGGTAGGTAGTAAATGTTTCGAAAGGGCTCTGGGGTTACGAGCGAGAGGCGACGCGCGGCTCCGGTTACAAATGAAGTGTGGGTTATTCGCCCCTCGAGTGTTAACGATGAGTGATTTCAAGGATTCAAATAGTTAGGTTTTCTCTTTATTAACACGTTCGCTGCGGCAAGCTTTTTCAATGACTTTTCCTCGGTGCTATATCGGATCTACTCGACCCGTTGCTAAACTATGCCGGGGTGCGTTATGGGGTCGAAAAGACCTGTTCTACTTGCTTACATATATATGTGTATTACTAGGTCATTTTAAATAGTAATTATATATTTTTCATAGCAATGTGTTCTCAAATAACTAAACAATGTAAAGCTGTGGTAGGATATTAATCTGACAAATAAAACGTTAGTTATAAGAAATTCAATTTATCGGATCTTTAAGATCCGATATCAGCACCAGTGAGTAAATACATCGATGAAATTTTAGTGATGTACAGGATTAGTAAGTATATAAAAGTCGATATCGAAAAAAAGTTTTTATTCAAATATGTGTACAAACTACTAACGAAACGTATCTTAAAATTAATTCAATTATCAAAAATAACTTACTTATCAAAAATAATAAGAAGGTTGTACAAAGGTGTCATTAGAGGTATTAGAAGCGCATTGGTTATTCAGTTGTGCAGGTGAAGACATCAAGTTGTACAATTTGTCTTCATTGAATGATGAATTCAACGAAACCAGGTCTGATGTAGGAATATCACTAAACGATCCACTTCTACTATTTCGAGTCGAGGATATGCATTGTTCTTCTTTTGAAGGTATATTTGATCGCTTTCTGTTTTTCGGAGTGGAAAAATATTGAATGTTATCACCAGGGAAAACGGTGGAAGTTTTTAATTCATCCTTGCTGCTTAAGCTAATTTTAGAACCCTACTTCGATTTTTTCAGATTCTTGGGCATTGAAAAAATATTGAGATCATCATCACTAGATATTTGAGAATCATCGTTAACAATTTGTGTCAATATTATTGCGAGCCGGTTTGATTATGATGTTTTCTAATATTTGGACATTTTGATGAAAAATGTTGTTGGATGGTGTTTGAGCGGCTGTCCGAAGAACTTTTAAGGTGTTCCCTGATGGCAGGCTAGTGTAAATATTTGGTAGACAATGTGTATTCTTACTTGATTTATTGACAGAGTCTTTTCCCGTTTCTGGCATCCTTTTTGTTTCCTTCATTTCACTTTCACTTTCACTTCCTTCTTCATCACTTAACAACAAAAGCTTTCTTTTCGACCTCTTCATATTTTTTATTTTGCGATTGGAATGGAGATTTTCAATTTGTAATACGTCTAATATCACTTCCGTCCGTCACTTCACTAGAAGAATCAATGACAAACCAGTGCGTTTATCGGGTCATCGGTCATCAGGTCTTTAAGATCCGATAAACGCACTAGACGAATAATTTTTACTCGTGGTGCGGTATAGGGTCGAAACGACCCGACACGTTTTTTTGAGAAATGCTTATAGTATTTGACGAGATAATTGCAAAACAATATTCATCTCTTTTCTACTGTTGAAAAGACCGAATATATCCATCCCGCACCAACGGCTTAGCGAGGATTTTGTATGCCGCACCGAGTGCTGGATATGCATAAGGTCCATTCGACCCGATATAGCAGTGAACGTGTTAATAGGAAGTAGACAAAAATCAAATCAAATTATTTATAGCACTTTTGGTTGATATTATAGATCGTTTAGTACTAATTGTTTCGAAAGGGCTTTGCGCTACGGGCTACGCGCGCACGATGACCCGGCTCCGGTTGTAAATTAAGTGTGGGCGAATACTCGAATGTAAACGATGAGTGATTTCGATGTGATTCAAATAGTTAGGTTGTCTCTTTATTAATAATAACTAGACAAAACTCAAAGCAAATCAATTATAGCATTACAGGTAAATACCAGACAGTTCGGTACTAACTGTTTTGAAAGGGCTTTGCGGTTACGCTTGAGTGATGACGCCCGGCTCAGGCAGAGACATAAAACGGAGTGTTGGCGCTTCTTTGAATGCTTCGATCAAATGTACTTATATACATGTACTAGATTTACGATGAGTGCTTGAAAAACGGTAGTGGACTTTCGGGCCACGGAGCCACAATGACGTTTGTGGCGATGGCAGTAGATATTAAGTACACATATTTTGCAACCTTAATTTAATCTTTATACTTAATATTTAAGGTTCACAGTAAGCTGAAGTTGTTTATGCTATGCAATGTTTTTTCAGATTTTGTTATTCAAATAAGCAAACAGGACCATTTTCAATAATAAGCATAATTGGATAAGTAATTTGTGGGAGTGATTTAGTGAAATGGGACGGAAGTATGTGTAACAGTGTAACAGGAAGTTGGGGAAGCGCACAAGCACGCGCCATTTTGTAAATTAAAATCGATATTATGAACATGACATATTATTATTTTAAGTGACATATTGTGTCATTTGACTATCAAAGGTCATTTTGATATGTCAAATGTCGTCTAATGAGTATTAACTGCATTTATTTTATAGTTATAAAATGATGTAATACCTGACCCATTTTTTTCAGAATATAATGTTAAAATTGCGTCTTACTAAGGTGAGATGTCAAATGTTATACATCATATGCGACTATTATAAGGCTCTGCTCGTTAACCATTGAACTCGACCTGGGTCACAGACCGATGATGTAATCAACACCACAGAGACGGTAAAAACCTTCATGCGGATACAAAATACGATTCGCCATCAGACTATATTCGTCCCACTGCTGAACTCAAGCTTTCCCGTGAAAAAAGCACTTTAACTTTGCGTGAAGACTCGACGAATTTAAAACCACGGAGCAGGCCAGGTTTCAAGGATGATACGGCAATATGACATTTCACAGTACGGCAGATTAATACACGACGATATAACAATGCAGGTTTTAACATGGTGCATAATCTCACTTTTAAAGGCTACAACAATAATTAATTCCAGAACATGAAACGTAGGTATGCAGGATGTCCCAGAATATGTGAATCAAATTATAACGGGAGATTCCTTAGGTAAGGACCATTCGAATGTGCTAAATAAAAATTTACTTTGCTGCAAAAAAAATACACGAAAACAATGCTGAGACTTCAAATCTACGTAAGTCTTTTAAAAAAATCGTTTATAGTTTGACGAATCAATTCTTCACAAATAATAAAAGTGAAAAAAATTATTAAAGATAAGTTTATAATTATAATTTTATAAACTAATCACCTGTTAGTTGAAAGTCTGAAAATAGTCCTACTTTTTTTAAATTTAGTTTTTTTTTTACACTATGTTAATTTTTTTATTATTTTTTATTTAGCATATTTCACATATTCTGGGACACCCGGTATATGAAATTACGTGACAGTTATTTAAAACATTGACCTATTGTTTATTTGACCTAAGCATGAATTTCTGTAATTAACTTGACGGAACAAAATAGTGACGTCATAGATTCCAACTCCCTTAAAAAATCTTTTGACAGTCGCTAAAAAGTTACTCTATTGACTAACCATTCAACCAATTATGCCTTCTGAAGCACGGTGGAGTGCAAGCTATTTTAAATTGGTCACCCATCTGTTGGTCCGCTAGCGAAGGTTGCTTAACATACAAGATCGTAACCCTAACCTGCAAGATGCTACGCAATCAAACTGTTCGTAATATACAATACGAGAGAGTTAAAATAACAAACCGCTATTATTAGAACAGTGTAAAAAAAGCTATAATTAGCATTTGTTTAAGTAAATTATTCATCAAGTGGTGGTATGTTGTGATGAAATCTGTATTTTTATTAAAAAATATAATAATTTAATGCACGAAATAAGAAGCACACGTATATTTGCATTTTATGTAAATTCTTCGTGGAGCCATTATCCGTTTTATTACTAGTTCTTGTACATTAATTTATGAATATGTTTAGGATGCAGATCATTCATGGAACGATAGTTCTAAAAATAACTCCTAATAGTATAGAACATGATTAATTTCGAGAGACTTTTCTAAATGCTTCCTTTGTAAAAAAAGGTAACTCATATCAGATCGATGGACTCATCACAAAATTCACTATAAGGTTTTTATTTTATTTCCAAGACCAAGTAACTACATCACTAATAGGTACTCTTAAAAAAAATGATTAATCAAAATCGTCTCTTGGCTACAGTAAAGTTATTTGTAAAATTAACCGCCTCTGAGGTTTAGTGGACCACGACCACGGTCTCAAATTCAGAGGTCCTAGGTTCGATTTCTAGATGGGGTGTATGTTTGTGTACTATAGGTTCGATTGATGGTAGGGCTTTGTTTGACCATCTGGCTAGTTAATTACATCAATGTTGGAAGCTGGGGCGGAGCAGTCCTCGAGTGGCGACCGCGTACCGGAAAGCGCAGTGTGGGCCGGCCTCCAACAAGGTGGACCGACGATCTGGTGAAGGTCGCGGGAAGCCGCTGGATGCGAGCAGCACAAAACCGGTCGTTGTGGAGATCCTTGGGGGAGGCCTTTGTCCAGCAGTGGACCTCTTTTGGCTGAGATGATGATGGAAGCTTTATTGTGTTCCGGCAGCTACTGATAAAATAGTCAGTGTCTCCATAGTTGTAGTGCGCTTCCACCCTTCAGTCTTATTATCATATAATTGCAGATGATATAAATGCTATAAATATTTACCGGAAAAGAATACTTATTTTTTAGCCTAATTAAAATACAAAGTTACAAACACTGTGTACAGCTGAGCAGCTGTTCGTGCACACTTTTCTCAACTTTATTTAATTTACAATATTGAAAAAATAACAGTCAGCTAAAATTAATAATTTTTCTTTTTAGCTTCGTTCGAGAAACGGTGGTAGCCAAGTCGGATCGCATCGCCCAGTGGGGGTGTACCGTAGCATAATTTATGAGTTATTCGCTTCAACAAAAAATGTCATTAACGACCTAAACGGTAAACTAAGGATTTGGTTTCGTACTAAGAAACTGGGGCATTCGTTTTTTTTGTTTTATCGAAAAATAATTTGTGCCCGTTTTGTATTGGTATCTGAGAAACAACAAAAGCGTACTAGAAATAGAAATAGAAAACAACCTTTGTTTGGTACAATCTTAAAGTGAAATAAATAATAAATCTTGTACCTAATAAATATAAATAAATAAATTCTTATGGTGCTTTTCACACTTATATCATTGTACACTTAGCCATTGTAATTATTGTTTTTAAGTTAATCAAAATCCCAGGTTTTATACATAAAAAAAACTTGGGAGTTGCATAAGAAAACCGGGACTAATTTTTTTAAGATGAAATGATACTTTGCTTGCTTTTATTTAATTACTAATCAATTATCGATCTCACAAAGTACCTCAAAACTACGATTTAGTTTAGCCTTGTCTATCATTTGTTAAACGTAGCTTCCGTATACAATTATATCAGCAATTTGCATAATGTAAATAGGTAATACAATTTATTACTTAGCTTCAGTATTGTTTGTGTACATCCAATAACAACAATGATTTCTGTTCCAATCAACAAACACAATACTGATAATCGCAATCAATCCAACAAAAAGTATTTAATCTCCACAGGCTGTCTAATGAGTTTACATAAAATTCGGCAATGTGATACGTCACTCAAACTCTTTACACACTTGCTGGTTACACAAAAAAACTTTGACGTCTTCCGTTTTATTTGAATCGCAAACGATGCCGCGGCCGTCAGCTAGTCGCAACGCTACCGCTCAACAGCATGAATCGCTCAATCAACAGCGCTTTTGTGGGCGAGAGCCCGGAGCCGAAACCACGGTGACTTGCCGATATCTTACAATTTTTGACGTGTGCCACAAGTTGTGGGTGAGGGCAAGTGTACTCGTATGTGATCTTTACAGGAAGACTTGTATCATTCAAATTTGACGTAACTTGCCTTTCTAACGTCCCGGTTGTTGTTGAAAGATGACAATTGTTAAAACCCATCAAACCGTATTAGGCCAGACCCAACATTTATGGTTCGATCTCCATATGAACACATTGCTTGTTCCATTGTTTTTGCTCGTTTGCGTTATAAATAGTTTTCCAGTGTGAAATATACTGGATCCAGTGTAAGTATAGGTCATGGATGTATAGAAACTTATTCTTCAGGAATGGCACCGCGGGTGTTTCTCTTGGTGTTGTGAGTGTCCATAGGATAAGAAGACCGCTTTCCATCAAGTGGTCCGAGTGCTCTTTTGCCTTGTCAGTAATAACACTAAAAAAATTAAAAAATCTATGTTAATACCTATATAAGTCGCTCCAAGTGCTTCTTCTATTTTATAACACCGAAAAGTATAGTACCTATCACTCAATTGCAATATCTATCAATTATTTCCAATATAAAAGTACTTTAATGTACATTAATTAGCAAAAGTAAGGCTTTCATGTTAACACTAAAAAAAATAGGTTTTTAAAAACGCTCTCGCTCATACCTTGCGCTGAATGCGCGGGAGCAACAAAAAGCACGGTATCCACGAGCAATCATCAATAACGATTATCATTAAGTCCGTGAGGATGGCAAGCGCCATTCACGTCACAGCGCGGCCTCCGCTAGATGATTCAATTATTTTTACACAGTAATTTGGGACTGGTGAAATACACCTTTTTAAAGGTTATAAAAAAAATGGTAAATACTGGTTGGTATCCGGAGCTTTGTTTGGATGAAAGAGCTTGTAAGTGTCTATGTTGTTTGTTTGAAGTATCCACTGGAGTAGGGGTCCAAATGGTCAAATTTATTTGTTTATAGAGTTACAACGCCGTTACTTCTGTCTGCTGGTAAGAGTTATCTGCCAATAACAGTAATTAATTCACATTCGCCTAACGTGCATGTAGAGGCATAAGCTTTGACTTGAATTATGACTAATTCACTTAACGGTTAGTTAATTATGATATTAACAAAAAAATACAGATAAAGCCGTTGGAAATCAGGTAGCAGGTTCATCGTCACTTATTGGTAAATAAATATAAAGTTGAAGGTAAAAGCGCGCTTTATCCAAAGTACTCAAACAATGAGTAACTCGTCGATTCCTTCTTTTAACTGATTCTTCCTTTAACTGCAGGGGCACACTGCTTTTCTTATCGACTCTTTTCCGTGTATCACTTCTCTTCGTGTATCTTTTCTTTCCGTGCACGGAAAAGTAACGACAAGAAAAGATTTGGTATAGACACTGATCACAAAAAAGATCCAGAGCTAGTAAGACTTTTTTTACTCAAAAGCACAAGTACACAACTCTTTACCTTAAACTCAAAAACTAGCAGGGAGTTCGAAATTCTTAGATATTTCCCAGATTAAATTATTAAATTTGAGGAAGGAAAACTAATGACTCTAGGCTTGAAAAAGACGTAGTTACTAGTTTAAAGCTTTCAAACTTTCCAAAATAAGTCATATAATTCAGCATTATAGCTTTTTTGAAATGTACTGTAGACCTATTAAGTGCAGACAAAGCCCAAGCGATCGCTAGTGTACCAAACCGGACTCGCTGTCAAAGGCAAAGGCATTTGATAAATGAGCGACTACTCGTTGTTCGACCCAACACGTCTTCATTTGTGATATTCTATCGGATTTAGATCTCAAACTTTTCACGTTAGGTACAAGTGATGGGAGAAACGCTGTCGAGAAAAAAGATAATACACTCGTAGTACAACTTTTAGGTAGAGTAATGGCACCAGTATTCGACGCTTCAATCCCAGTGGTCAACACAGTTTATGCCGTCAAAAGATCAATATAGAACTTCTTTTTAATTTTTGAGTGCTTTTAGCGGCATATATAGAACTTTATTGAAATTTTACAGGGTGAAAGCTAGGCAGCAGGTTGTCTGTATTCAATTATCGCTAAAGTCACAAATCAGCTACTGACCCTTATTTTTCTATTAGTTTGAAAAACAAAAGGTGCTCTAACGGTACCAGCTTAAATGAGATTTTTGACAGCAAATAACTATACAAGGTTATTTAAAAAAACATCAACAACCTCGCACGACTACATAGCTAACATCATACATAATACATTAATTAAAAATGATTTTCTAAGCTTTTATTGTACTGTCGTGACATTTGTAAGTCTATGTTTCATTCCCATATGAAAAGGCGACGCGCGCGACGCTCGCGATGCGACGCGCACAGAGATAAGAATATTCAGACGTAAAGTTAAATTAACATTTATTTTTGTATGAAAGTAAAATGTGTCAAATTATCAAATGTCGTAGAACAAATTTTGTTGTTTATGATGTTAGCTACCTAGTCTTGCGAGGTTGTTGATGTTTTACAAATAACCCTGTATATGGTACAGATAAAAAGAAACAAAGTTCTCAGTGTTACTATATAGTATACATCAGTTTAATTTTTGACCCAAAAAGAATATTTAACACAAAACTCTCGTTGCCTTTCGTGTTGTTAAAAATTATAAACAACTGTTAAACATAGTCTAATTTGAATTCGTTCTCGCATTCATTAATTACACTTAAGTCTATCGTTTGTACCACACAGATTTCCATTGTTAGTGCCTCCATAGAACAAGGAGCAATCACTGTGGCGAGTTGTGCAAACGGTTGCCGGTAACACTGGTAGTGGCTGCTTTGTCACCATTAACAACTATTTCATTTGATTGACACTATTCTCCAGAAACGTAATTCAAAAAATCTTTCATAACATCAAGACGTAGCTTTGAGAGACTCACATTACTCGTAAGAGCAAACAAACTTCGAAAATTTTCAATTTTCTTTAAAGGATTTTAATTCGCATAAATTTAAGTGGATACACATATTAAAGTGTGTTCTACTAACCGTTTAGGTTTCTGTATTTTCCTTAAGAACAAGAAGTTTCACTAAATTGGCTTATTAAATAAAATTACTTCCAAGTTTGTTTGGAATTTCAAATAATATGTAAACTGTAAACCATCTTCATTCATCTTGCTGTAATTTTCTACAGACGATGTATCAAAGAAAGTTTTTCAAATGTGTGATGTGAAGTAGGTGGAGTTTTCAATTCAACTCATTTCGTTGAGAGTACTGAGTCCCTCAGCCAGCTGACCTCTACACCCAAAACAGGGAAGGGGTCAACTAAGTCAGGTCAGTGATTGTACAAATAATTTCGAGCAAAACCCTGTAGCTGTTTGCCAACATTCTGAGAACTTGGCTTGTGCTATATTTAACTTAACATAACAACACATTAGGCCGCTTATGTACACGCAATGTCGTCGAGGTCACGACAAAGTGTTGGAGCTACCAGTTTTTGTGAAGACTCCTAAATGACAAACGACAGATGCCAATTTGGATGTGTTTCTTGGAAGCACGTGAACGATTGAGGAACATCACTTTGGAGGTATTAAGTGTTGATTCATTATCTTCGCGTCGCCTCGCTACCCAAGGGTCTCGGGCTCAGTTCCCAGGTGCGGCAAGGTGTATTTCGGGTTTTTCGATGCATACTCTGATCACCAGCTCACATTTGATAAGCGTGGTGATTAAGCCATTGCCCATTAATTGTAGTGATGACTTGATGTCAATGATGTATTGCCCAGCAGTGGGACAGTTATAGGCTATTTACTTACTTAGTTACTCATTCTCATGTAGCTATGTAGCTACTGAGCACGATTCGTCTGACTACCGCTACCACTACCACTCATCCACCTATACGTACATTTGCAGAAGACAGCAATAATATTATATTTTTTCGTTATTTATACAATATTCTAATTCAAAAAAGATTTATTCGGCGTAGCAGGCTTAAGTTCTAACAATAAAACAAAAACATAAAGTTAAAATTAAATGCTATGACGAACTGGACTCCTCTCAGCATAACTTGCAGCTTCAAGAAACTGCAACGCTGCTTTTCAGAGGAAGAGTGAGTGTGCGTATGTGTAATGTTATAAAAAATAATGCTATTAATTATTATTATACATTCACAATCAATATTTAATTATACCTGTGTGATTACATAATAAAATACCTAACGATAAAAAAGTTTGTGGTTATGCCATAAACTAAGATGAAGAATAAAATGTATAAAACAAAAACCATCTTTAAAAATACAAATAATAATAAAAAATAAAAGCAGCCTGTTTAAAGTTGTTGCCCTTTTTGTTGCCCAAGTAAGTATTTCCTGAACTTAACTTTAAAAGGATGGACAGTTTTGTAATTTCTATGTTATTTTATTTTCAAGACAGCTTTTCAATACATACAGTATACAATAATAGTAGTAGGTATACAGTCAACCTTTACACAATTGCAACCCTCCCCCTTCCCCACACGGCTTACCCGAGACGCGCTCGTCTTCAGAGCCCTAGGGTAAGCTCTCTGTCATTATCTACTCGATTCAAACGCCCCGGACAATATAGTGAGGCAAATGCTGAGCTTTAAATGCCTTCAGGATCGTTCGGTTACAACAGCTTGTTGTGAGCACTCTTATCGTTAAATTCGTTTTTTACGATCGTTTTAACGAGCGATAATACCACAGTAATTAAACAGTAGTTGATTTGTTTTCACCTTTTAAGCTGTCTAAAGCTGACTTTAGGTATTAAAAATTTTTTGCTTAGTTTATATTTTAAAATTTGTAATATTTATTCGGCGTAGCAGTTGGGATTAGGTTCTAACAATAAAACCTAATACATAAAGTTAGGATAGTTTTGTATTAGTTTTAGTTACTTTAGGTTATTATATAATCTCAGATATTAATTTTGTAATTTTCAATAATAAATTTTTATTTTATTTTATTTTATTTGGAAAACGATACAGTAACGAAAAACACAGATAGACATAAAAAAAACATAACAGAGTACACAATTACATTGTTTTCACATATAGTAAAGATAGCCTAAAATACATAAAGTTAAAATTAAAATGTTGGCGAACTGGACTCTTCTCAACATAAGTATGTACGCTGATTTTAAGAGGAGCCCTTGTTGTGAGAGGGTGTGTGTGTGTGATGGTGTGCGTGTGTGTGTGTGTGTGATGTTATAGAAATAAAATATTATTATTCATTTTATTTAGTTTAAGCTTTGTGGGACACACCACAAATGGGAAAAGGCCTTCAACAAGCCCTTTCATGTATCCCCTTACCGAGTCATCTTATTAGAAGGCTTGCACTTATATACAATTACTAGGGATTGCCAGTGAATTCGTCTACTGCCGGATCCCTATATTCTATCTGTCTGTTGTTTTGCTTAATTGAGTTAGATATTTGACATAATTTGTATGGAGCCTATGTCAATTTTTTATCTATAGTAGATTTTTTTATCTTTATAAAATATCTTTTTTATAGTATAGTATTTTTTATCTATCTATAGTAGCAAAACAACAGATAGATAGAATATAGGGAACCGGCTTACGTGAACAACGTCTCGTGATCTAGGGAGAATCTCTATATTAATACGTGAAGCAAAAACTTTGTACCCCTTTTTTATGAAAATTGCGCTGACGGAGGAGTTTGAAATTTCGCACACTTATAGTTTATATAGAGAAGGTTATCCGGATGATAATATTTTTTTTTAAATTATGCATAAAAATACAAAAGACAACATTACACACACTACCATGTATTTGACACACACGTATTGTTTGTCTTTAATGCGGCCGACATCTGTCAATGCCAATCCAAGATTCACATCCAAGATTCACATTCTATCTTTTTTATTTTTTTATTGCTTAGGATACAATCCGTGCAGCCTTAATAAAATTACGGTCGAATTTCGAACACTGTGCGACCACTAGTATTTAGAAATTTTTCCTCAGCAGCTGCTGCTATCTGTCAATCTTCAAGTTTGCTCATGAGGTTTCATGATTAGTCACTCCCTGAGTGAGATTTCGCTTTTATATTTCTATTTAAATACATAAAAGATGCCGACTTCGCATTTAACAAGGCCTTGCCTTTTTTCTTACTTTTATTAATTCAAAACTGTTGTAGACATTTTGAGATATAACAGAAGTTGGAGAATGGCGCCTAAAGCACATAATTCGGCCCTCGAGTGTGGACGAGGGCTGACACCTGTCGGGAACAAAGCGTCTCTCAAGCCACCGCTGCTGCGCGGGGGACTATTCCGACTTTCCGATCGACTCGAAATATTGATTAAAACTATCGATATTTTTATATCGAAAGATTGATACCATTAGAATTTTTTCATTAACATAATAAGCCATTTGGCTTAAATTGGTTTTTTAGCCTTCTAAGTGCAGGTTTATTCCTAGGCGGAACCCATCTCCTAATCTAACTTGATTGACGGACGCGAAGGTTTTACGAATTCCTTGTTATTTCTTTTTCATATATATTTTTTTATTTCAGTAACATTTTATGGGCTGCAAGAACTAGAAATTGCCGTGTTCGCTGTTTTTTGTGGTTCTTATTGAATGGTCTAATTGTAAAATTTATATTCGATTTTGGTTAAGTAATTTTTTTTAGTCAATTTTTATGTTAAAAGTTAGTTTACTTTTTTTACACTTTATTGTTGCCTTATTATACTTACTCGTATAATTATATACCGTACTATTTGCTCTAGTTCAATGTTTTATAAAAGCATATATTTACGCCTCATTTAGAAGAAACACACCAAGTTATTTTTCTCTTAAAAAATCTTATAAGTTCGTTTGAAACACTCCAAATGAAAGTGTAAAAGAAACTTTAAACCGCTGTTTGCAAATATTACATTCACTAAATGTCTAACTTTGAGTGCTCATTAAAACATGTTTAAAGTCAAAACCACCTAAATTAAAACTCAAAAGTTTCAATTTCGTAATTACAAACGATTATCCAAAACTGTCAAATTTCTTCAATAAATGTTCAACCGTTTGTCATGGACTTAAAGTTCAAAGTCTATCGAGGAAG
Source organism: Eudonia mercurella (assembly GCA_963082485.1). Taxonomy (NCBI): domain Eukaryota; kingdom Metazoa; phylum Arthropoda; class Insecta; order Lepidoptera; family Crambidae; genus Eudonia; species Eudonia mercurella. The sequence goes on from OY720022.1 coordinate 26,715,729, forward strand.
TTTCACAGATCTGTCAGAAGTGTGAGAGTCTGACATGCAGGCTTAGTTTAAAAGTGTATTCCCAAGTACACTCCTAAGTAAAGTAAGTCCTAAGTTGTGCCTCATCACCCTCTTTTCCCCTCGATGATCTCAACAATCACTTCTCGTCTTCTACGACTCTTGACCATGCCACTCTTACAGAAATAGCCTCCATGCCTCCATCTAATTTAGAAAACTTTATTTTTTCTCTAGTGTCTACTGACGAACTTCGCAAAGTCATCCTCTCTATCAAGTCAAAAGCTGTTTGCTTCGATGATATCAACCGAGCAATGATTACTAGCATACTTGACGAGATTATCTCTGCTCTTGTACACCTTGTTAATTTCTCCCTGACTACTGGGACATTTCCTAACATCTGGCGAAAAGCTTATGTTTTACCTCTACCAAAAACCTCCAACCCCAGTACTTTAAACAATTTTAGACCTATCTCCATCTTACCCTTCCTTTCAAAGGTCCTTGAAGCAGTAATACATAAACAATTATCCCAGCATGTGCCTAAAAACTCTCTTCTCTCTGAATTGCAATCCGGTTTTCGCCCTGCTGTACCAGTACAGCTCTGCTTAAAGTGACTGAAGATGCCAGAGAGAGTACGGAGCGCGGTAGGGTCACCGTGTTGGTCCTTATTGACTTATCTAACGCTTTCAACACGGTTGACCATGACTTGTTACTTGCCATGCTATCCCATCTTTATATTTCATCGACGGCTCTGGATTGGTTCTCGGCTTATCTTCGGAATCGTGAGCAAGCCGTTAGAGTTGATCGCAATTTCTCGAAATGGTGTACTCTCTTAACTGGTGTTCCACAAGGAGGTATCCTGTCCCCGCTTCTTTTTTCCCTTTTTATTAACCTTTAACTCCTCTTATTCGCTGTTCTCGTAAGTCGTAAGTCCAGAATTCTAACAACACTATTTTCTATTCTAAACGATCCTAATTCTCCTTCTTACTTAAAATGTAGTTTCAGTTTCCTTAGCTCAACTCATGGCCGCCAACTTCGCTTATCAAATAATCATCTTCTCGCCACTCCTTTGCATCATTCAGGATTCGTTGCAGATTCTTCACGGTTCAGGCCATTCTATTATGGAACGCTCTCCCCGAAAAAGTCAGACAAGCTTCAAGTAAACTGGTCTTTAAAACAATGGTGTATAAACTGTTTCTACAGGACCCACGTAAGAGATTCCCATCATCTTTTCTTCTGTTATGTTTAAGTATGTTTATGCAGTCTATTTTTATTTAAGTTTTTTATTATTATTATATAGTATGTATATTATATTATTATCATTTAATTTAATAAACTTAATATGTATATTTCAGTTCTTATAAATTTATGTAGTATATGTTTTATTTACGTTCTTTGTCGCACCGCTTACCAATTTTTGTGTCTAGCCCTTAGGTCGACTGATAGAGATTGCCATTTGGCATTAAGTCCGTCTTTTGTACTTTATTTTATTTTATTGTGCAATAAAGAATAAATAAATAAATAAGTTCTGAAAAGATGAAGCAAAAGAAATTAGCATCCTGAGTTTCTTGCCAGCTCTTCTCGGTCGAAGGCTCTCCCAAAATCTGAACTGGTGGTAGCTTTAGTACTAAACTAATCTTTTAGTTTTTTCATTTGGATTTTATAGTTTTGACGTCAATAAGCTGTGGAGGCTTTATGTTGAACTAGCTTTTAAAGCTCGCGGCTTTGCTCTCGTAGGCTACACGACGTGTGATTGTTTGTAATAAAAGCAAAACTTATTAAAGGTACGTTCATGTTAGTCAGTCCGTGAATCAAACTTTAAAAATGTCAGATTTTCATACAAACTTTCCACCCCTATTTCACCTCCCTAGGGGAGATTTTTCGAAAAATACTAAAACACGTCATTCTTTATGTTTGTTGAAAAATCTAAATATCGATTTAAATAATATTTTTTATAGTTTTTAGTGTGAAAATAGCGATTTCCCCAAAAAAAATTTCTTCCCTTTTTTACTCTTTTAATAGAAAATAAACAAAATTTCTGAGACACGTCACTTTTTATTTCTTACCATAAAGCTAAATACCAATTTTTATGTCTTTTACTTCAAAACTGACGGACTTTTATGTCACTCAATTAACCTACAGTCCAAATTTCATTTTAGTAGCTTCAGCGGTTTAGGCTCGACGATGATGAATCAGTCAGGACAAGTCATGTATATAGATAAATGATTTGACTTTGTTTTTGACTTTGACACTCGTATATCATGCAAACAGTACAGACATACAAACTTACAGAGCAAATTTTAAGTTTAGAAAAAGAAGAATCGTCGACGCTACCTCCCTTAATAGACGCCCACGAGAATAGCTGCGTCAGCGCACAGCCCGCAATCATTCCTGCTCATATAATTCGGCCTCATAATTTGTGGTTAACAAAAAACAGAAACTGTCGAATAATGAAATTATGTGTGTTTTCTAAGAGTGTGAAATGACTAGTTCAATAGGCTGGGGAACAGTGGGTGAAAAACAAAAAAAAAATTGTAGCGTGTACGTGCCTATTTAGTTTTGAACTAGCTCACCGATGTTTTAAACTTTAAGGCTTATGCGTTCACTTATGCATGTTTTATATAAAAAGTACACAACATACAACTTCAATAAAAATATATGTTGTTTATGTTTAATTAATTAATTAATTAAAAACCTTTATGTTTAATTAATTTCTTGTATGCTTGCCTTTCAAGTTCAAGTTCAAGTTCAAGTTGTTTATTGCATTCATGTACAGTAAGTTACAGGTGGTTGTTAAAGACTCAACAACGTTATTTTTTCCAAATTGCAGAGTTGGAAATGTAATCGCTAGAAAAAAACCAAAGTCACCTCTAAACAGTATCTATGTATGTACATGATTATCTTTTTCATTTACTAAAATACGTCGATGAAATTAAGTATACGTAGGTATTTGTAAAACTTATTAGAGAAACTTTATTGTATTAGTATTAAAAAAAGCATACTTAATTTCATTTCGATGATCGAACCCACGATTCCCACTCGAGTTTCTCTCGAGTCTGAGGAATGAGACTAGTTGGTTTTTGCTATTAAAATCTTTTTTTTAACTATAAAGTATTGTATATGCAAAATTCAAAATAATAAAACGTCTAAGTTTAAAATAAATATCGTTTCTCGACTTAAATCCAATGAATCACGCTCTAATTACATCACTTTTGCTTGTACGCAGATCGATAGAGAGCGCTGTTTCATGGTTATTAGCACCCTAACAAAAAGCTTTGTGCTTTCGATATTCGTTCACACGTACGGGCTAACAACATATAGGTACAGGAATTTTGTGCTTCAGATTTTGGGGACTATTTTAGGAAATAATAACAGTTTTGAGCTAATGCTACTGAAACGTGTAAATCTTTTCGTGTGCTACTCGTATTTTCAGTTCAGGTTCCATTGGCGTCTTGTCGTGTCGGAGACCAATATCCACTACGAATCGCTAAACCAGCGGAGTATTTTCAGCTGCGATAGTCGAAAAATCATTCTTCTTTTGTACCTAAGTAAGTAAAATAAAGCCGTTAGTCCCGGCTGCATTAGCAGTCGTTAACAACCACCAATCCGGTCTGGGGCCGCGTGGTGGTTTATGGCCCGTCCTCCCTATCCATCCATAGGGAAGGCTCGTGCCCCAGCAGTGGGGACATGAAATGAGCTGATGATGATGATGATGATGAAGTAAAGTAAGCAAATAGTCTATGACTATATATCATTGAAATCAATAGTTCTTCATAGTATAGAAAATATTATTTCGTATGACTTAAGTAGAGCGAGGTGTGATGGTGAGATCGCAACTTCGCAAACATACTCAATACCCACAAGTTCACACAGACTGATCCGTTCCATTCCGGCGCGGTGGAGCGACGATATACGCAAAGTGACTTGCAGCAGCAGGAATTGACTCCGTGTGCATGAGTTAATTCGTCGTCTGTACAGGTACAATAGAATTTCAATTGTTTGGCGGTGGACTACTAAAATAATCTTAACCTTTGATATCCATTAAAGGTTAAGAGAGGCTTACGTCTAGCAGTAGACTTATACGGGCTGGTTTATATTATGATGATAATGATGATCATGATGAAGGTAGAGCAATAGCTTAGGTATGGCTGTTTTTTTACTATTTTGAGGGAAGAATTTGCTTTTTGGTCATCTCTTAAATAACAGCACAGCCATACCTCAAGCCGTAGGCTATAAAACATCACACAATCTCCCCGTACTACTAGACTCTTCCATGCATTGGAGACTCATTACACGAATGATTAGGTATCTGTATAAATACATTACTTGTGATTTTGTTATATTATGTTAAATAAATAAATAATTTAACGCAAACTTTGTTGCATACCAGGGTTAGATTCAGCACCGCTCGCATCCGCGAGCTCCCGCGAGTTCCCGTAGCGTCCGCCAC